>JAFBJR010000150.1:16229057-16573334 GCA_016785285.1 Brachirus orientalis
ATAAATGACAAGATACAAGATACTAAGGATAATAAGTTGTGTTTGTGTTTTAGTTCGATAAAATAGTAATCAGGTGGAATGAACGATTAAAAGTATGAGACAAATATTAAGGTGGACTAGCCTATTTAAAGTACACTTAGACAGACAGTCGTGTAGAATAGTCAGTAAAATAACCCTTAAATTAGACGAAGTATTATATGGGTGTAATGAACCTTTGGGTGAGATTAAGCGGTCGTCCACTTCGTTAGGTGGCGCTGTCTCAAGACACGTAAGTGTTTCATTGAGTTCACTGAGAGTGTTTTTTTTTTCCCACAGAGCGCCGGCGGGAGGAGTGACGCATAACACGCAGTCAAGAAGCTGCAGATTTAGCGCGAGTAACTCGGACCGTTATTTAGACTTGTCAAATTACATCACATAATACCGACAAGCAATCATGGTGAGTCATCATATTTAAAGTCTAATGTGTTCTACGTGTGTCGTGTTAATGTGAGTGTCGTATTAAACGTGAATAGTGGAAAGGTAGGGTCTCTTTGTGTTATAAATTGATTTATATTTGATTCGACCACTACTTCAAATTCATAACCAGTGCACAATTACAGACACTTAAATTGGAGTTGCAGAACACTTATTTTTTTTAAAATACAATTGAATACATACATACATTACCAACGGTTAATCCTTCCTTCCCGCACAACTCTTCTAAATCAGATTAAATCAAACGTTTGTCCACTGGCTTCTCGTCAACTTTGACGCCATTTTGTCGACACGAATTTCTGAGCCTTTATGCATATTCTTCCAAAAAAAAAAGAGAGAAAAAAGAAAGTTACAGCACATTGCCACTGGCGTGAAAGATCACATAAATTGAAATTATAAATTCCCATCTTTCTTGATATGTCTCCTCAATCTAAGCTAAGCATAATATTTATGTCTACCATATATTCGGAAAAAGGAAGAAAACTGTGATGGGACATAAATTCTGTGAAGAATCTAAATGTGTCTTTTTCAAGACACAGCACAATGCATCGTCTGACCCAGATAATCCCCTCTCTCCAGTAATTCCATGCGGAGTACCAGTTTTATGTCGCAAGAGAAAATTAATGGTTATTACCTTGGATTAGCATTTATATTTGTTTTTTTATTTGTTTTCTGTCATTTTAATCATGAGTCATGTGGAAATCTTGTTTCTAATGCCAGAAATGCATCTAAATCCAAATGTTTTTTCTCTTCACCCCAGCGTGAGTGCATCTCCATCCACGTGGGTCAGGCTGGAGTCCAGATTGGCAATGCCTGCTGGGAGCTTTACTGTCTGGAACATGGGATCCAGCCTGATGGACAGATGCCCAGTGACAAAACCATTGGAGGAGGAGACGATTCTTTCAACACCTTTTTCAGTGAAACTGGGGCTGGAAAGCACGTCCCCAGAGCTGTTTTTGTTGACTTGGAGCCCACTGTCATTGGTGAGTGTTGAAGCTTCTCTCTGAACATTAATTTAGGCACATTTATGAATATATTTTATGTACAAGGATGATTATAATGAAAGTAACAATTTTTCTTTAGATGAGGTGCGCACTGGGACTTACCGTCAGCTGTTCCACCCAGAGCAGCTGATCACTGGGAAGGAAGATGCTGCCAACAACTACGCCCGTGGACACTACACTATTGGCAAGGAGATCATTGACCTGGTGCTGGACAGGGTCCGCAAACTGGTGGGTAATTTAGTGGTAGACCGAGTTTCTTAATTTTGACTTAAAAATATTGTACATCATACTGTTGTTTCACATATTTTAACCAAAGGTACATTCTGTCCTCAGGCTGACCAGTGCACTGGTCTGCAGGGCTTCCTGGTTTTCCATAGCTTTGGAGGTGGCACCGGCTCTGGCTTCACCTCCCTGCTGATGGAGCGTCTGTCTGTCGATTATGGCAAGAAGTCCAAGCTGGAGTTCTCCATCTACCCAGCTCCCCAGGTGTCCACTGCTGTGGTGGAGCCCTACAACTCCATCCTGACCACCCACACCACCCTGGAGCACTCCGACTGTGCTTTCATGGTGGATAACGAGGCAATCTATGATATCTGCCGCAGGAACCTCGACATTGATCGTCCTACTTACACCAACCTGAACAGGCTGATCAGTCAGATTGTGTCCTCCATCACTGCCTCCCTCCGTTTTGATGGTGCCCTCAATGTTGATCTGACCGAGTTCCAGACCAATCTGGTGCCATACCCCCGTATCCACTTCCCTCTGGCCACCTACGCCCCTGTCATCTCTGCTGAGAAGGCGTACCATGAGCAGCTCTCAGTGGCTGAGATCACAAATGCCTGCTTCGAACCAGCCAATCAGATGGTGAAATGTGACCCTCGCCACGGCAAATACATGGCCTGCTGTCTTTTGTATCGTGGTGACGTGGTGCCCAAAGATGTCAACGCTGCCATTGCCACCATCAAGACCAAGCGATCCATCCAGTTTGTGGACTGGTGTCCCACTGGTTTCAAGGTTGGCATCAACTACCAGCCGCCCACTGTGGTTCCTGGTGGAGACCTGGCCAAGGTCCAGAGAGCTGTGTGCATGCTGAGCAACACCACTGCTATCGCCGAGGCCTGGGCTCGACTTGACCACAAGTTTGATCTGATGTACGCCAAGCGCGCCTTTGTTCACTGGTATGTAGGTGAGGGTATGGAGGAGGGAGAGTTCTCTGAGGCCAGAGAGGACATGGCAGCACTCGAGAAAGATTATGAGGAGGTGGGAGTCGACTCCATTGAGGGTGATGGAGAGGAGGAAGGAGAAGAATATTAAAGGAACACAAAGGGGTTTAAGGGTGAATTTATGCATTCCAAAACTAGAGAATTGATAATGTATTCAACTTTTGCCAGTTTGATCATGTTTAGACTGAAGTTTTTTAAATGCCTGTTTGGCTCTGATCCAAATAAAGTTCACTGCAAAATGAATTTGTCTGTGTAAGCAATCACATATTTTTTTTTTTTTTACTTAAATTTTTGGTATATGCTGACATTTACTATTTGTTTCAGGTGTTAATGCTGTAATCTTGAAACAATGAAATCAGGTGAGTTGTCTGTTGACAAGATTTTCAAAAACATTTTTACATTATTGAAACTGCACAACATGTCTGGGTTTGTAGAACACATGCACAATTTGCATGCAATGGTAAAATTCTTTTCATCTATGTATATTAGGAAACATTTTGTAGTAGATCAATGGCCAGTTGAATTCTTTTTCATCTGAATTCAACTGACTCTGGAAGAGTCACAGTAAAAACTACTCACTACACCTTAGGCAAGTGATATGAAATATTAGTGTATGTTCTTAAAAGACACTGTGAGAACCTAATTAGGCAGTGTTGTGCCATGGCAGTGTGACCCCTGTATGGAAGATGACATCAACTCAGCCTGTGGCCAGTGAAGTGAGACCAGAAGAAGTTTATCAGCAGGTCCTAATGTACATTCAAGATCATTATCTCTCTCTGCCTGCTCATTACTCTCTGAGGTATCGTGCATAAACATATATTTTATCTCTAGGGATTGAATTTTAAGCAGTTTATTGAATTAAACATTATCACCTTAGTGGGTTATTGTAAGTATTCTGCTGGTTAAAATGAGGGTAAATGGACAGAATGATGGATGAATACATTTTTGCCATGCCAGGCTATAAAAAGTAAAGGCTTTACAGGTAATCCATACTCAAATTAAAGGTGTACAACTAAATATAAGATTTTTAAATCAAGGTGGACTTAACTGAAAGTCCCTATCAAGATGTTCATTTTTATGAAAATTTGAAGTGCATATCTGCTGGACTGAAAACTATTAAGAAAGTCTTTTTCTAGAGTTCATTATTCAAAATATATTGTAGGACACCTGATAAAATGGCAAAAGTGGGGGAGTTAGTGTTGACTTTCTGTTGTCTTCAATCAGTCTGCCCATTTTTTTCTGACCTGTGACATCAACAAGGTATTTTTACCCAGAGTCCCGTCACTCACTGGGTAGCAGTGCCAAAAAGTATTACTACCCGAGACAAAGAGGACTGGATTTACTGTTTAATTTTGAAAAACTAATTAGATCACCAAATCGATTGCAAGCTTTATTGCTACCCCAGATGCCCAGGATGCTCTTTTTAGCACTGGATTGCAGTGTATCTTATATTTTTTTCCAATAGCTTCCACTTTGTGTGATCTGACCAATGCCAAATGATTTATACATACACACACACACATATATATATATATACTGTATATATGTTTTCCCTAACACTGTTTTAAATTACACCTATTCAGTCACTAGAGGGAGACATTTTCTAGTTTTTATGTTATCTACACACCTGAATTGACCAGCAGTTACCAACACAGATCTAATATCTTGCTATCAGTTGTTGTGGCCAAAAATAGATTCTCTACAATATAGTGATTTTGGCTTTCCCTTACTAAATAGTCTTTGTCATAAATAAAACCTTGAGTCAGTAAAATATATATTTTTGTTTTTGTTAGAAGTTTTGGTTCTAGCCAATAACCTTTTGTATGTACAATCTTATAATGTAAAGTTTCTATAATTTAACAAGTGAGCTGCTCCCATTTACCCATATATCCATTGCCATGTTTGTATATGAAGAACCAAATGTTGAATTTAATCTTATACATTATTCAGTATTCTGTTAATTATGTCTTTATATTAATTTGCATTAGCCTCACAACTCTGACATTTGGAACTGATTTACAACTGTATTTACCAACTACTTAAATTCATGCAACATATTTTATGTATTTATTTTTACTTTGTTTCTCACAAGTTCTAATAAATTTTATATGTGGTGTTTATGCACTGAGCTGATTATTGTAACCCAACTAACTTCAGGAAGTCTGACATTACAAACAATGTTATGCTATTTATGAGATTTATAATTTCATTATATATATTATATATATATATATATATTATTTATTATTATTTATCTTTTTTTTTAAATTCTTTTTCACTAAATTAAATTCTCATCAACTCTTTCACTTGCCTTGTGTGATCACATAGAATATATCATAGCATTTGTCAGTATATGAAACCTGGACATCAACTGGTCAACTGACAAAGGCAAATCATAAATACCTTTCATTGTAGTGTTCAGCAAATAACTGACTAGACAGTAGTCACATCTACATTAACAATGATGACACTGATACTGTCTATATAGTATGTTGTTTTGATGCTCTGCTGCATATTTATGGCCACAGCCAATCAATGACTAAATTATTAATATGGGAAGCTGCAGCGTTGAATGTCAATACATCTCCCCAGAGACAGAACGTAAAGAAATGCCATTCTCAAAGATCAATCAATCGAAACGGAGTGGTCATTCAGGATAGGTGAAGTGGAATGATAGATAAGGCAAGAAATGGTTGACAAGTCATAAGATATGTAACCCAAACAGTTTCTGATGAAGAGAATGCTGGGAAACATTAGGACGTTTAACCCTTGAGTCTGTCTGAAAACAAATCTGTAACTAATATGCACTGTGTTGCATGCTGTATCCACAAACAGTTATATAATACATGATAATTAGCCATGTTTCAATGTTAAAGGTCATGGCATGTTTTGGTTAATTGAATTCCCAGTCTATTGTTGCACAGCAATGGCACTACATGTTGCAACGGCTTTGAAGAGCTAGATAATAACACATTCTGGGCTTGTCGAATATTGTACTCTTTATGGGAACGGAGTGTCCAGGGGGAAAGAAAAACATTGGACAAACTCATCTTTATTGTTCTTTTTCCTATCACCCTGAGAGGCAATATGCAGCTTGCTCTGCAAGCCATTTCCGGGATAAATAAAGGGTCAAAAATCAATTTAAAATATGCATTATTTTAGTTATTAATATTCATGCATTGTGTGTTATTTTGTGTTTCCCAGAGCATTATTTATGATGTTCGAACTACACCTGTGGGTGGGTTTCTGTACTCAGTGTACAGTGGTAGTTTTTATATTGGGACCACACCACCCATTTACTTACCCACAATAATTGGTTTATTCACTTGGAGTAATGAGTGTTTACTTACAACTTTTAATTAGCTGTAAATAAATGAATATTGTTCTAAATTACTTTCCTTGGGCTCTATTAAGGGATGTTCACAACATAAATTCTTTTCATGGCTCAACAGTGAAGCACCTCACAAATAACTCACTTCACTGTGCACCTCATCACACACCCACCACAGGGCCTGTGTTTTTATGATTTGATGTCTTGTTGTTTCCACTATGTTTATCATGTAATGAAGGAGACCTGGAGCAGGGAGTAATGGGCTCCCCTGTGTTCACCGGTGTTCCACAAGAGCCACATTTATTTATTTTTTTTTTGTAGTTTCATGTTGCATGAGATCAGTTTACACTGTTACTGTGCTGTCAGCCGTGTCAGTTAGGCATCACTGTGTCTGTGCGTGACAAGGAGTCCCAGGCAGCCCAGACTGAAAATCCCCCTCCAATGATTTGGATGTCACATGACTCACTTGTTATACAGAGTTAATGCCATATTACACATTGAGGCCACACTGTGTTCTTAAAACATGCTCTCTTCTTATCGAGCCAGTGTTCTTATGCAATGGTGAGATTACCACAGAACTGTAAAATTATACCATCGCATTCATGGTCATTCATGTGTGAGCCTTGCTCGTAGCTGAATGTCATCTTTTTTGTTTGCCGAGCAAGTGGATTGTAGACGCTAACAAATTTGGTAAAGCATAATCTTAAACCCTGTCACTTGTCAGCGATGATTGAAACACTGATGAATGAAATGTCTTCTTTTGCCACAATTTGCACTTTATTTGCTAAGGGACTTGGAAACATACACATTTTCAGCACCAGTCATCATTCTCCTTTGTGCTGTGCTTGCAGTTGCATACTATACTTCATATTACAGTCTATGTAGATTTTTCTTTCTGTTGCTGATGTAATTAAAGGAGAATGTGCTTTGTGAATAACAATTTCTAAGGGTGTGGTAATCTTTTTTGCTTGCTGTGAGTGGCAAGCTCACATGACAGTCTTAAGTCTAATACAATTATATGTCACTGATGATTGGATACGACTAGTGGATATTACCTCTGTGGGCTCATCTGCATTTGCTGAGTGCACACTAAGAGAAATGTGTTAGAATTTGCAAAATACACAATATCCTCTCTACATATAAGTAAAATCCCCTTCCCAGTCTTTTAAATTGAATACGACTGTGGTAGTTATGCTGCCATTACAGAGGCCATCAAAGCACCTAAGTGGAAGATTAGAATCCATTTATCTTTCTCAGAAATATGTTGTTTAGTTTCCTGGACTGTGGTTTTTTGACACATCAGCAAAATGTTGGTGCGGTTACATTTGTCATTATACCAGTGCCCCTCCTTCAAAATATGGTTACTTCTCTCCCACTGCTGAAGATTCCTCAAATATCCATCTGCTTGTTTAGTTTGCCACTGAACACAACACAATTAATCATGCTGTCATACAATCTATGCATGAGTGCAAGATGGCCCAGGGTTACCAGCCACAGAGGAACACATAATAGCAGACAAAATAGCAGAGGATGTCATCCACTGATTTTCATTATTACTACAGCCACACATGATTAAGCAAGCAAGCGTTGCAGTATGCATGTAGTCAGACTTCCTTCCGTAATTGCAGGGTTTTGTACACTCCCAGTCCATTTTAATAAGTCAATCAGTTGCCCTCAATGATGGCAAAAAGAAAGGAAAAAATAATTAACTCCTCATCCAAACAGCTCCATCTAACTGTATTCTTCATATGCTGTTAATATGGTCTCCACGATTCATGAATTTAAAATGAAGAGAATGTTGTATTTTAAATTTTTTTTGTTTAAAAGGTATGAAGCAGAGAAAGGCCAGTGTGTTATAAGGGACAGAGACACAGATGTACAATATGTGGTGACACTCCAGCACTAAGACGACTGAAAGAAATAATTGGATAATTCCATATTTGGCTCCATGTTTGTTGTGTATTCCAGCCCTCAGCCTTAATCAATTCATCCAGAGTACATGACTGATCCCTCACCAGCACTCTCCAAAATAATCTTCAAATGTAAGATGCCAGCCAAATGAACAGCTAATAACAAGTTTTTACTGAGTTTCCCCTGAATTCTAAGCCTGCCTCCGCCAACACTGTGGATACAGAAAAAGTGACACCAGCACAACAGTGTCGCTGATGACAAAACTGTTCATTTTGGTGCTGTCTGTGGAAAATAATAAGACATTAAACCCTGGGAGGGCTGGAGAGCCTTATGTTCCCTACAGCCTGTCTTCAAAGAGCGGCTTTTCTCCCTCTCGCCAAAGACGCTTGGATTTGGGGGCTCCTGCCTCCTGCCACATTTTGGAGGCAGCTGTGTTATTATGGATGGAGATTACTGAGTGTTGGTGGGCAGAGGATAACCTCCACTGATTATTAGGGAAATAAAGAGCACTGCCTTCTCCTGGATTCCTGCTTGAACACATTTATACAACTCTGAATACTTCTATAATAAAAAGATTTTAAAAAAAAATACAACATCTGAAAATGCAACATTAGATGTCAGGTTCTTTTTATTGGTGGCCACTAGTGAGTGGAGTTGAGTTCCTGACACAGACTATGGTAAAACACCTAAAAGCTGTGAAACAAGAGATGTTACTGGATATTGAGTTCAGATTGTGCTTGTGTGTGCTCAAACTGAGAAATCTTAAACCTGGATGTTCAAACTCCCAAAGACACTTTGGCATGGAGCAGCTGCGTTCTTGTTGACATAATCACTTCTCTTCATAAGGAAATGGAAAACGGAAAAACATAATTCAATGCACTCACAAATTAATGAAAATTTTCCTCAGAAAAGCGCAAAAAACATAATTCAGATAGGAATATTCATGTAGGTTAAATTAAATGAGGCATTCTCACAGTAAAAAAAAAAGGATAATCTTCTTACCCCACAACATGAGAGCTGCCCACAGGATTACAATGTTTATTTAGCGTGCAGATGATGAGTATAATCCTGTAATTCAGTGCAAGTGATAACAAGTTAATCCGTTCATATTCATACTCTGTAAACATAATGTTGTGGGTCACATTTTCGGCATCCTATTGGGGAGAAGTTCTGCAGTTGGCTGAAAACTTACTCTTCTGGAAGTCTTACATGGAAATGCAGAAATAATAAAGTTGACACAAAACCTTAAAAAAACTGAAAGGCACCACTTTATCAACTAACATAATTGGGAAGTTTTGTTAAAAAATCTGATGGTTTTTAAGTTCTGCTCTAGAAACACAGTAATTACATGGATCATTATACTGCCACCACATGTGGTAGGGATGAAATGCTTTGTGATAATTTTGATTTAGGACATGTCTTTGATTCTGTTTAGGACTCAGATCCTCAGGTCACGGCCATGGACACAAGAGTTTAACAAACCTACTTGTTAGTAACTGACAGTCAGCCCTGTTAATTATAGTATTTTTATCCTTTCTTTTTTGGATTGCCCTGTCAAATTTCTTTTTGTGGTGGTAAAGTAAGATTTCAACCAAAAATATGTTGTTCCTTTCACAGATTGAAAGTGAAATACAAAGTGTTCTCCATAGCAGACACAACCTTCAAGACTGTGTTTATCCACACAGAAGCAAATCTCACACTGCTGCTCAGTAGCCAAACATCCTATCATTGTGACCAAGTAATTTCATGCATGGGGAAGCAGAGGTGTGGAAACATCAGGTAGGAAGGGAAGGTGAGACCTTTGGGGCTGCAGCTCCAAACTCTCACCAGCTGATATGCCCACATTTTAGTGCCACTATATTGTTTTTATTCATCCATTAGATCTCCAAATTGTCTTTATGGCACTTCAGAATATGCTTTAATCCAATAGCTATTTGATCTGCTCACTTACACACCATTTTAATAGCAGAGAATAAATTTGGGTAAATCAGACAGGAGAAGGAATCTAACTAAATATATCTCTTTGTGTGACATTTACTCCTCATAACTGTGGTGGTATGTGAAAAAACATTTGATTGCCAATCAAATATTTAGGCTTCATTATTCCTGGGAAACCTCTTAATATAGATTTCTTAAGTCTATGTGCACACCTTAATGCACCGGACCACAATTCTTTCTGCTTACTCCAAACAACTTCATAAAGTCTTTCACCTGTGCACTCCATGTTTCTACACCTGCTCAGTACAAGATGTGGCTTGTCTTAAATGACAAATAAACCTAATCTGACAATAACTAAGTAGCCCCAGGTAGCATATCCTCTATCTATACTAATCCTTATCCAAGATGGGAGACTTGGAGTTCATTTTCAAAACCAGGCTAATTCCGTGACAAATACTAAAACAGAAACTGAAAATATCTAAAACTCTCACTCACTCACTCACTCACTCACTCACTCACTCACTCACTCACTCACTCACTCACTCACAATGCATGCATGTTTTTGGACTGTGGGAGAACACAGAGAGACCCCCCACAGGGTGAACATGCAAACTCCATGCAGAAAGGCCCTTGTTCCAAACAGGTTGTGAACCTGAGCCTTTTTGCTGCAAAGGCAAGAGTGCTAACTGAACATATCATTGACTTACTAACGATACTATTAACAGAAATAAAGCTTAATAAAGAATAAAATTCATGTTACAATATGTGGACAGAGAAGTCTTCACCAAAAGTTGTGGCAGAAATATGGTGGCAAGATGGTGACACTATTAATGCCAGCAGATCAAAATGATCATCTAGGTGCCATAAATGCAAATTGCTGTGCCATGTTATGATATTACACTGGGAAATTATAATGTCTGATCTACTGGTGAAGCTTGATGAAACAGTTCATCCTCTGGGCGCCAAAGATGTTTTTAAAACAATTCCTACATATGTTGATGGAGCACATTTGGTTAAATAAATGAACAATAAATAAAGCTCATTGTCTTTCTAAAACGACACACAAAAAATCGCAAACATCCGAATGATTCATTATCTTTCTTCACTTGAGAAAGTTATCGAAGGTTAAACATATTCTTTCAAAACAGCACTTTGAGTCAGTAATCCATGCCTTTATTATGTGTCGCCTGGATTACAGCAATGCACTTTATTTTGGAGTCAGCCAGTCGTCCCTCTCACGTCTTCAGCTTGTTCAAAATGCTGTTGCATGTCTTTTAAACTGGAACACGAAAGAGGGAACACATAGCACCCATTTTAGCCTCACTTCACTGGCTGCCTGTGCACCTCAGAGTGTATTCTTAAATTCTTCTTTTTACTTTTAAGTCCTTAAATGGTCTGGCTCCACCATAGCTCGCAGAGCTCCTTCATCCGTACACTCCTGCCCGGTCTCTGTGGTCAGCTGATCAGCCGCTCCTACAGACACCAAAGTCTAAACGGAAGCTCAGAAGGGGCAGATCTTTTTCTGCCGCTGTGCCTAGATTGTGGAATGATCTTCCTACATATTAGACAGGCCCCTTCTCCGTCCGTTTTTAAAAAAACATCTTAAAACCCATTTTTACTCTTTGGCTTTCAACCCAGTATGAGACATTGATTTTTACCAGTTTTTATTGATTTTATTTCATTACATGTTTATTTGTGTTATTTATATATGCGTGTATGCGTGTGTGTTTGTGTATGTATGCATATATACTGTATATATATGCAGTGTGTATATACAGTATATGTATTCTCTACAGCATTTTATTGTTTTGTCTATTTTTGTTTGTTGTTGTTGTTTGTTTTTAGGTCTTTTAGATTGTATTTTTCAGTATTTTATTTATATACAGCACTATGTTTCAGCTCTTGTTGTTTTTAAAGTGCTTTATAAATAAAGTTGGATTGGATTGATTGGATCTGTAGACCATGAATGTCATAAAATGGATTGACGTGAATTATGCACCAAAACGGGCCCACAGTCCAACACAAATGTCTATTAAGAGATGCCACTTTAAGAACAGCTGCAGTCATTTATCCATTCGCTAATTAATGAATTGATTCCCCCCACTGAATCATTATTCTATCAATTAAGGATTTGAAATAATTCCAGCATGCTCCAACTGACCATCACCAGCTGTATTTTCCTACAAAATCAGTCTGGCAGCTTCCCCATCTTATCTGCTCACCAGCTGATAGTAAACAACTAGCAAGTCCATCATCTGCATGTAGGAATGATTCACATGGAGAAAACAGCTGCAGCATCTTCTAATCCTCAGGCAGGAAACATTAACATAAACAAGGTGAAATCTAGATTTTTATTTTTTTTAAATGTCAAAAATATCTTGAAAATCAAGGCCTGATTTGTTGAAAATGTATTTAGAACTGAGGAACTGGAGGCAATTAATGGTTCTTACACATTCTAGACTAGAGAACTAGAGAAAGCAGCAAGGACAAACAGGCCACTCAGTTTCCCACACTGTCAGTACACACAAAGTTAGCAATTATTTGTGATTCATGTTTGGATGACCACTAAAATGTAATATTTTTCTTTCTTGGGTCATAATGTGTAGTAAATTGGATCTGAAACAGTTATTTACTTTTTAAGTTATGCTGCTCAAATGCTGACAGACAAACAAACATAATTAACCTCCTTTGTTGAGGTAACAATGCAAATGTATTGACCTGACAAGTCCAAAACTCTATATATCGGTGCTTATATTTTCATTCATGTAAGACATTGATTCATTTTAATAACATGGTCATCTTTCACACATCATTCAGAACCCAAAATGTTAACCTGGTTGCTACAGGAGTCGTGAGGTGTTTTCCAACAGAGACCATACATTTCAGTGGAAAATTTCATGGCAAATCATCTTTTAGCTCTAGAGATGCTGTATATATGCATATGGACATAAATAGTGGACCAACACTGACATTCCTGTAGAGCCACACAGCCACTCAGATACTGTAGCCAAAACGTTTCCGATTTCCTGCAAACCTGGTCTCCAGGCAACTGCACAGCAACGTCTTTCAGAGCCAAATGGTTGCACAGTGAGTTCAGTTTTATTGCCTAGTTTTGTATTCTGCTGAGTAAGAAAATAACCACAAAACTGCCAGTAAGATATACAAGCAATTAAGTAACAATAGGACGAGATAAGGTGGACTCAGCGGGTTAAAAAAAAACAAACCCTAATGTTGGGTCATTCCTGAAATCCTTTTTAATCTGAGAAAATGTTTTGCAAGCAATGTCTTTAACAGTATCCAGGAAATGTTGCTCTTTTGGTTCATCATGGGTCATTTTTTGCACAGTGTTTTGGTCTCCCCGTCAATGCCCAGCAGTGAAAAATAAGAATAAAGCACAGTAAAAAAAAAAAAAACATTACTTACAATTTTTTTGTAAGTTATAGGTGGGAATAGGAAATGTGGATGCATCTAACATCCGACAATGTGAAAGGTTCTATTTTTATTAATCCAAAAATTAATCCAGAAATCTTGATCTTGACATTTTGATGCAATTTTTCCCAAATCATGCTGGAGATTTTCAAAACCTTTCCTGCCATCCCCATTCAAATGTCCAGAACAGTCTAAGTAAACACTCATGACATTACACTGTTAAAATCTGTGAGAGAGTGGTCAATGATCCTATGACTTGCATGCACAAGCCAGGCGCCATGCATCCCTTGATGTTGCTGAACACCTAACTAACACACAAGGGAGCTTTTTATTCCTGCCCTCCTCACTGGGTTTAAAGATTTTTTAATGAGATATTCACAGCCCTGAATCACTGGTTTCACTTTATATTTACTCACAACACCACACCAGAATCCGAATTGCAACTAAATTAGCTTTATTTATCCTGAGGGAACTTCTTGTACCAGCACGAGTAAAAACACAGACACGAGTAAAAGACAATAAAACAAATGAATATAATATTGTACACGTAATGAAAGAGTAGTATTGCAAATGCTGGTAAGAAATAATAATCCACATCAGGTGTCTGTACAGTTTCTAAGGCCAAGGACCCCTGAACTGATGGAAAGATGGAGCATAGAATTTTCATATTAAACTGGGCCATGTTTAAACATACCATGTTATTGTGTATTCTGTACTGAGCTATTCAAATAATATATTCATGATTTTATTTTAAACAGGTGCAATGTACAGTGCGTAGGGTGGCTGTGCCACTGCCATTTATAAAGATTCCTTGTTAACTGATACCAATGCCAATATGGTCTGTGTATTTTCTGTCAATTGCATGATAATCATGCATACAGGCTATTCAAATTGAGGTTATATTTTAAATATAAATGTGGAAATGAAAACGAGTGATGACCTATTACTGCCACTGCCGTGCATAAACATACCTGCTATTTTGCATACAATCTTCACTCATTTTCTACCACTTTATCCTACACATGAGGGTTGCAGGTGGTGCTGGTGCCTAAACCCTGGACAGGTTACTAATCCATCGCAGGGCCACATAGAGACAGACAACCACTCACTCGCACATTCACACTTATGGCCAATTTAGAGTGTCCGATTGAACTTTTTGTACTCTAGAAGAAAATTGGAGAACCCACACACATGGGGAGGACATGCAAACTCCATGCAGAAAGGCCATTGTTCCAACTGGTTCGCAAACCTGGGTCTTCTTGCTGCCGAGGCAAGAGTGCTAACCATTACACCCACTGTGTGGCCTGCATACAGTATTGCGCTGTAAAAATAATTGACAAATTCATAGTTTCAAAGTGTATTAAACTGAAAACATTGTCTAATTAACCAGTAATTTTGCAACCCCCCATTGAAGACCTCTGCTCTACCTGATATTTGTTCTTATTGTTCTTGCCAGTGTCCTGTGTTTCAGCTGTCCTTCCCAGAGAAGGGAGAGGAATAATTAAGTCCTGTGACCAATGGTAGGACTGACTTCCTGTGGCGTTCACTGCTGCTCTTCAGTGTCCTCAGTCAACTCTTGGTGGCACTCCAACATGATTCCAGTGTGACATACAAGTGGTACAAGTAACATCCAGGATATTGAGACATTTTGTCAGTATGGACCCAGAATAATTATGCTGATCTATATCTGATCTGGGGCTAATGTCATTCTCAGTCTTCAATGTGTTGTGTGCTCAGACTCGTTGAAAAACACTGTGATGTGGCTTTTACCTACACTTAAGCCCCTTTGAGCATCGCACAGAAATAGCATGTGCCTTGTTTAACATTCATTGGCAGCTCTATTTGTTCTCAGATCATCGTTTCATCCGTTGTAATATAAATGCAGAGCGTCATCCATCACATCCAACTTACACAATGTAAGACTGTTACTAATGAGCTTAACCATGAGTCAAATGGATTTTTTTCTCATTTCCCCACAGGTGAAAAGGGAATCTTTGATGAACAAAAAAATGACAATGTAACCCTGACACACACTCTTTCTAAACTGTGGAAAACCTGCCACGTGGCCCTCAGGGAAGTGCTGATTTTGATTCTCATAGCTTTGAGTGAGCCGTCCCACCGTCATGTGTTTGCCACAGTGAATCAAGTTCAGCACTGGCAGCCACTGGGCTGTCACATCAGAAAGATTTGCCAGAGATGAGACGGATTTGCATATCAAACCAAGGGATATCAGCTCCCTCAACTGCTGCGAAAAATATGCCCACACCTGCAACAAAATGATCGATATGACCGTCACAACCCCCTCATTTATTTATAGCTGATGGGCAGAATTCCGAGTGGCAATGGGAGGAGATGTTTTAAAGCTGTTGGATTGTTAGTTAGTTTTTATTTCTTTGAAAGCTGCTCCCTCAGCAGTTGTCTTGATTATCACATTAATTCTCCATTGGCGCACAGAGGGCTTAGGTCTGTTTTCTTTAAAGCACTTTTGTAGTTGTGGCGCCCTAAATTATTTAGACCTGGAAATGCATTTATATCAGTTACTATTTTGTTGTAGTTTTTCCTTACTGTGTCATGAATAATTAACTGAGGGGATCAAATGTACTGCATTCTTAAATAATAATATTTTTATTTATGTATATATATATATATATTTATTTTGAACACATTAACTATCAGCTGTGACCAAAATAAAGAGAGATGATCTTCTTTGATTTGATTCTGCTGTGCTTTTTTCAGCTGCACCTACCTGATTTGAAACTATCCTGTTGATTTTTATTTATCATCTTCTACAAGATGTATTATTCACCTTGCACTTGTGTCCCCTTTGATGTTTATATAATGTTAGGTAATAGGAAATGAAAAAAAAGGGAATAACTTGGATGGTCTTTATGGTAATGGTGCATTACCTTTTATGGCAGGTTATCTTCTAGCTGTCTCACAATGATGGAATGTAAGTTAACAAGGAACCAATTTATTTTATGTGTTTGCTGCACTGAACATTCTTGGACAATACCCTCTAAATAACATAATTGCACGAGGAAGAACTGCAACACCTTAGGCCTATTTTCCTCCATCATGAATGCTATTGCAGCACTGGGCGATTATTGAGTTGTAGGTAGTTTGCATTAACAAGGCTGCCGGACAAATGATGTGGGTGAGCCAGTATCAGCTGCAGCAGATGCACAGGAGTAATTGACTCTTTTGAAAACCCTCAGCCAAAAACAATTTCTTATTTACCTGTTAATCAGGTAATTCCAAGAAGTGTAGATACAATCTTCAGAAACAGTAATACTAACCTTGGAGGGGGAGAAGTTGGAGGTTTAATAAGCTCTCATATCAGAGAAATAGCCAATACGCCACCAACGAAGACAACATAGTATTTATGTCTTGTCTTAACTCAATTAAGTTGTGGAGTCAACCAAGATCTGGTTAAGCTCAACATCACTTTGTAATTAGATATGGATGAAATCCTTTTCCTGGCGCCTTATTCGTCATGGAGTTTATTAAAAATAATTTGATTAATGTTCTGTTGGCAATTAAGAGATAGGTCAAACATGTAAGTTAATATACAGTAATATAAAAAGAAACTCAATTAGTCTATTTTTTCTGGACTTACTCCCTACCCCCAGCTGCACAGATGCAGTTTATTATATATATATATTTTTATTTTTGATTAAAAAAAAAAAGAGAAATAAATTTTAATTTATCCTGATATTGTGGGGAATAAAGTAACCAGACACAGTATTACAGATGTGTTTTATTTTATTTGTGCTCAATTTTCCCTAATTTCCTAACATATAGTGAATATGAAATGATTCTATTTCACTCCTATTTACATATGCACACAATTATACAAAGCTGCAAAGGTAGAACTTGTGAATAAAATAAACACAGATGTGCAATAACCAGTCTATTATCATTTTTGAATTGCAAAAATTAAGACAAATAATATGAATGCCTATCGTGAAATTCAAAAACTGTGATTAGCAAAGCTAAAGCAACTATTCAAAATGATATAAGTATATGAGTAGCAAGAATAAAAAAACAACAAATAGGTAAATGAAAAGCAATGCAAATACAGAATCATATTATCAGGCACCAAAAACACAATACCCTATTAATGCAACACTGAAGCAGTAAAACAGGTGAATAAAATAATGCAATGTCTATAAACAATATTTTCTGCTGCTCTAAAAATGGCATATTTATTTTAGATATACATGTTGGGCACACGTATCAAACAACAATGCTCATGTTTTACTGGACTTTCATTAGTAATGTTGTTCTAAAGATTTATCTGTTTTTTAAGTTTGCTCATTTGTCCCTACAAGGAATACACATCCTCAAACCGTAAATTTGTAAACAGATTTAGGTCCCCGCAACATGTGTAATACCTGGAATACACACATATAAACCTGTTTTTAATATCTTAGTGAGGACACCTCATAGACATAATGCATTCTCTAGGCCCTTACCCTAACCCTAACCCTAACCCTAATAACATATCTTAACCCTCAAAAGCACTGTAAAGTTATGGGGCCAAAACAAAATGTCCCCACAAGGTCAAATGTCCCCACAAAGACAGGTTTGTAAGTTTTTTTTGGACCTCACAAAGATATAAATACACACACAAAAACTATCCTAACACTAACCTTTACCCTAAAACCAAGTCTTAACCTTCCAAAACGGCTCTAAAGTTGTGAGGACCAGCCAAAAAGTCACCACAGGGTCAAATTGTCCTCACAAAGATAGGTATCAATCAAAATGTGTCCTCACAGCCCACTGCAGACATGTACACACACATGTCCGCGTTTCCTTATTTTCTTCCTCCCTCTGTCACCACACTGCCCCCCCCCGAACCTGAATCTGACTATAACGCTGCCACTGTCACACCCCCACCACCTATTATAAAAAAAACTTATAATGACCACTGGGTTTGTTTTTCTCATGTCGACTGTGATGGCTGGTCCCTGCAGGTCAAAAAGTCTCCATGGAAAAGTTTCTCTCCAGCTGAACCACCTGTGACTGCCGTGTCTCACGACTACCTTCAACAATCCCCCTTTGTGCCAATGGTAATCCCTGTTTACAACCTGTAATGATGGCAGCTTAAGTACCTGTGTGTGCATGTGTGTTTGTGCGTGTATGTGAAGAGAACCAAGTCTTAACCTTCCAAAACGGCTCTAAAGTTGTGAGGACCAGCCAAAAAGTCACCACAGGGTCAAATTGTCCTCACAAAGTTAGGTATCAATCAAAATGTGTCCTCACAGCCCACTGCAGACATGTACACACACATGTCCGTGTTTCCTTATTTTCTTCCTCCCTCTGTCACCACACTGCCCCCCCCCCGAACCTGAATCTGACTATAACGCTGCCACTGTCACACCCCCACCACCTATTACAAAAAAAACTTATAATGACCACTGGGTTTGTTTTTCTCATGTCGACTGTGATGGCTGGTCCCTGCAGGTCAAAAAGTCTCCATGGAAAAGTTTCTCTCCAGCTGAACCACCTGTGACTGCCGTGTCTCACGACTACCTTCAACAATCCCCCTTTGTGCCAATGGTAATCCCTGTTTACAACCTGTAATGATGGCAGCTTAAGTACCTGTGTGTGCATGTGTGTTTGTGCGTGTATGTGAAGAGGCACATGGTGGTCATCAGACGACAGCACTTGTTGTGTCATCCATTATTTGTTTGTGATGCAACAATTCTGACCTTTTTTTTCCCACCTGGGGACAAATACACAAACACAGACCTACACACACACCACATGGCATAGCACGCTTAAAATATGGTCATTTATTTGTTTGTGAATGAAAAAGAGCAGTTTTTTTTTTTTTTTTTAAAAACACACAAACTGTGAGTGAAGCGCAGAAACATGCATCCAAGTGCGTTAAATGCACATCAGAGACTTGGGAGGAAGAACAATCAGACGAGGACGAAGACAAGTTGCATTTATCTGCTTGATGCTAGGCTGCTGCTGCGTGTGTGTGCATGTGGGTGTGTTAGTCCCCTTGGATGAGCACATGCGGCTGAGGATGCAGCTGGGAGCATGAGTTCTGACCGAGAGGAGTATGACATGGTCTGTCAGAGAGCTGTGACCCTAATTGTTGACCTCTGCCTGCACAACAGCTCACTGTTGGATCAAGATACCTGTGAGGAATTCCTCTTCCTGTTGTCCAGTCACAGCTCTGACCACAAGGAAAAGGGTAAGTACAATATATAACTCCTGATCCATAAGATATGTTGTTCTATGTTGTTGCTCTGTAAGTCTCAATTATTATTATTATTTATTTTTGTTTTTTTTTTTTTTAATGATATGAATTTAAAAGGGCACATTTCCATTTGAACAATTAACATCCGTTTTGACCTCTTTTGTTTACCCAATGTAAAGTCATCTTTGGGCGCACAGACACAGCTTTGAGAGAGCTTTAAGCTATTACTATATTTTTAATGAGTTCTTGTGACCTCAGGGCAGCAGCGAGCAATAGGTGCTAAGAAAATAATTCAAACTGCCCCCAGAGAGCAGAGCTTCTATGCCTTTGATAGGTGCGACTAACGCCTGACTGATGCCGGCTCATGCTTTCCTGATCGCTCAGGCTTACAAAGAGATGAGAAGCAAACTTATTCAGAAATGTGTATTCCTACATCTATCTACATGTCAATGTGAACAGTACAAATTCATCAACACGGTATGTTTAAAATGTAACCATTCTTTTTATTTATTCATGAGGAGTTATGTACACATTTGTTGCCGTGTGTGCATCTGTTGCTTTGGCACTTGTAGAGGGAATAATCCACTCTCTCTCAAATGCTTGTGTTTGCAGAGCAGCTCTACTATAGCCTCTGGCAGTTTTTTTTTGAGTGTACCTTCAATCCAACATTGCTTGACTTTTCTTGATGTAGAGGAACCCTGTTAAATTAGTACAATGTAGATAACACTTTACAAGAGTGGAAGGCACGGTGTGTGGATAATTGTATGTTTGAAGTTATTAAAAGCACTCAGTGGAAATTTTTTTTTAATACTTATAAACTATTTTTATGTGGGTCACTGGATCTTGAATGCAGCATTGATCTGATCTGTTGCAAATAACTCTAATCTATATTATTATTTACATATCCATCCTAATTCATTATTCATCAGTATCAATAATTAATCAATATTTGTCATGAGTTTATGGAAACTGATTTGTTTGACAAACGTGGCTCCAGCTCTGTCAGCAGGTGCAGGAAAATACCAATTTTGGCTTCTTTTTCAAGGGTGTGCCCCTGTTCAAACAGTGCTTGTCAACCATTCTTGACAAAATCCACTGTCACCTCACATCATCCTCAGTGGAGGAATTGAACGTACATCCCGGTGCCACTGGCATCTACGACTGAGCTGTGGGGACATGAAATGCCATTGCATGTTATGTTGTCCCTGATGTAAATTATTTCTGCCACATGGAAGCTAAAGACAAGCTGTTTCTCATAATGTTGGAGGATGTGTAGGTTGGGGGTTGTCTGAAATATCTCCCTATATGCACCATCAAATCTTGCAAATATGTGGTTATGTGCATCAAACATGACCCATAATGCAACATGGTGATTATCAGGCTTAAAAAAAGTATAGAGCATGTTTCCCATGATGCTGTTAAACCAAACAACTAAAATAATATAAACTAGGAAAGCACTTGAAGGGCGCAGACCTCCGCCAAGCAACTCATTTCCCCCTATATTGTGATTTGCACCCCAAAATGATTAGATTAGATTAATTATTTTATCTGCATTGAGTTTAATTTAAATTTCTTGACCATGAAAACATACCCTTAGCGTTTGGAATCACCTTTATATCATTATTAGTTCGATAGTTATTCACAAAAATCAATATTTCTTCTGGATCTAGAGTCTCAGCTACAATTTGGTGCTAATTGCATGTCTGTATCTTTATTTGTTACCTTACAGTCTCTGAAGTCCTACAAGCCCCTAATTTTTTTCCTGTTCTGGATCATAATATCCAAAATATTCACAGGATCCAGATCAATCTTTGATATATTATAGAAACTATTGTGCCCTTATCCTGTATTTTTCTGCCGACCTCCCTGGCCGTTTATTGTGAAGTTACATGCACAAATGCTGAAAATGGCCCTATCTCGCCATAATAAAGACCCAGATCCGTATCACCACCAAAATCTCCCTTGTCCCTTGTCCCATTACACACCTTTCCTTAAAATTTCATCAAAATCCATCCATAACTTTTTGAATTATTCTGCTCAGAGACAAACCAATGGTGACAAAAGAAAACCTCCTTAGTGGAAGTAAACATGTAGGTTTAGGATTATTTTAATTTGAAGTGAATGTTTAATAAAAACATTCTGTGCTTTCTAATGTATTTGGAAGCTTGAATTTTCTGTATGGAACATACACAAATGTACACCCTTTTGCATGCAAATTTCATATGCATTGCAGATGTACTGTTATACACAGTAAATGGAGGGAAAAAAAGTAACATGCAAATTTGCCCCAGGGGGCAGAATGAACTCAAGCAAAGAAGAATCCACAGGAGTAGAAAATGTGCTCAAAAAAATCCCAAGGCTTCTAGATCTAATGAGATGAGGAGAAAGACGGGACCAACTTGAGGGAAATGACACAAAGCAAAGTGACTGGTGAGTTCGGTGACAAGTGAGAGGCTGACGGAGAACAAATGCAAACACGGGCAACTCTCCCACACACAAAGCTGATGTGTGTTGCAAGCTAATGCACAGCTTATGCATCGGTGGTTCCAGATGAATAAGAACAGACAAAGTTACTTAAAAGCTGATACTGATTACTCAGTTCTAAAGTAATTTCATGACTTTACCAATCCTAAATGAATGAGCTTGCGTTACTTTTGTTACTGTTTCATGCAGTGCAGTTCAGCTCACACTAATCTGATCGGCGTGTGGCCTGATATGTAAATTATGTAACTTTATACACAGCTGCGTCACCTACATAAATAGGTTACAACTGCTCGATACACCCTAGCTGACCAAATAATAACAAGCAATAAGCAGACAAGCTGTTAGAGAGGAGGCAACAGACTGCCTTTTTTTTTTCCCTGTTATACATAATTGATGATTCTCTAACGACAAATCAACAGACTGCAGTGTGTCTACCTCCACCCAAACAGACCACTGTGCTTGGTACCTCAACAGAAGGGTGTCAAAAACTAGGATGGTACAGATCAGTTGTTTTGGTTCCCTTCTCAGTGTTTGCCAACGGAAAAGCAAACAACTGTACGGTGTTCCAAACTGAACTGAACTGTACCAAACTGTTCCACTTGGTGCAAATGAGGCTAAAGGTGCCTGTAAATATCTTTTAACCTACACAGCATAATTTTATATAACTGTAGCCTCTGCTGGCACAAGTGATAATACATTCCGTTGGTCTGTAAATCTTAAATGTTTGAATGTAATTAAGAAAAACGTCCACTTTAATGTCTAGAGCCCCATATGCATAGTAACAATTAAGTGAAACATGGCCCAGTAGTTCATGTTCCCTATCATCTTTAGCTTTCTGAACCAGGACTGCTGTTGCTATAACAAACATGCCAAACTCTGGTTATTCTGGTTACTATTTTTTTATTTTTCTTTTTTCTTTTTTGCCTCCCATGCTTTCCCATTTTGCAAAATGGGAAAGCATGTTTCATAGTAGAGTTCAATCTTCTCCAATAAAGTCAGAATTTACTTTGATGCTTCCGATTATATCCACTTGGTAAACTGAAACACAAATACTTTTTTCACATTTTCCTGCGTTTGTTTCATACACCATCTGCTTCCACATCTTTTTCAATTTTGCTGGTACAGTTGCTGAAGTTTCTCTGTAAAATGTTGGCAACTGAGGTTGATGTATGCACAGACTTAATGCACATGTTGCTGTTACTATCATTATTATTATTATTATTTATTTCATCTGAGATTTTCTGAATTGTGAACACAAAGAACTCTGTTCCTTCCATTTGTCAAATTCCCTCATCTGTGAATGAGCAAATTATGAGTATACAGCTGTTGGAACACATTGCCAACTCTCAGACTCACAGCAGGAGACATTTTACTGGATCAAATTTGTCAAAAAACTTCCTGCTGTTGGGTGAGTTTCCCTACATTAGTTACAAAACGATTGTGATAAAGTGGGGATGTATTAGACAGCCTGGGGAGTTAATTCCCCTGTCCTGATGCTATTGCAAAATAGTAACCCATTATCTCTATTGACCAATTTGCTAAATATTGAGTTGGTTGTTTATATTCCAATCAGGGCTAAATGTCACTGCACTGAACCCTCCTGCTGTTCATGTGAAAGGCAAGGATTTTCCCAGTGCGATAAATGAGAGCTCAGATCAGCAGCTCACACTCTGCTGAGCAAACATTTCCTGCTGATCAACTGCCTGCTTTGGATCTTGATATTCACTCTAGAGCATTGGTACAGGTTACAAAACATATCCCCTAAGCCTGTGTAGTTCCTGGATGGTCTGTTAAGTCACCCTCCACACCTGCTTCAAACACACACACACGCACACACACTCACCCTCATTACAAATTCCACTTTCATTGTTAGCTGCAGCTTCAGGTGTGCGGGCTTGAATTGACAAGGCTTATTTTTGATCACATCATTTCTTGCACGGGCATCTCATCTTGCGGTTTATTAAGGAAGACCTTGGCTGGCAGAGGGCGTTAGCGTCAGTGGATCATTCCGTCCACGGCGTTTGCAGGGACAGATGGTGCATTGCAGGTTGAATCCAAAACAGAAAAACAAGAACATCAAATTAACTGCACTGTGGAGATAAGAACCCCATCTGAACCACTGTGCCTTTCAATAATTCATACCAACAGTCTACCGTCGCTGTCTTTTATTGATACAACATTTCACTGTAGACCACAAAGGAACACTGGAGACATGTTGCGTTTCTGTTGTGAGAGATAATATGTCAAAAAATGTCTGTCTCAGCCGTCATGAAAAGAGCAAATCCCAGTCCTCAAAGGCTTCTGCCATTATTACTGTAATTATTATAATAATAAAACACATTTTTTTGCACCTTTTCCCTTCCAAGATATAGCAATGGGGGTGTTTATGTGTTCACACAGCCTTTAATCCTTTCTCTGCACCATAACACAAGTGGGAAGGCGCAAGATTACATAATATAGAGGTATTATAATGACACTTGGGGGTTACGAGCAAATACATGGAGATACAACCAAGTCAGGTCAGCAAACTCATTTTGGAGGAGGACATAATGACTGGCCAAGTGGAGCACATTTTTTTTTATTAAAATGAATGCACTAAAGGCAAAAGTCACACAATGGCTTGAATACCAATCAACTCCACTATAGGAAGTCTGGGAAGACAATTATAAAAGACGGTGCCTTCATCAGTGTTTCTCTGAAGGCTGCTCTGGTGTATCCACCTCCATATAAACTTTGAAGTTCAATGGCAACTGGGCCATCCCAGAAGGCACTAGTTTCTAGTTACTGTATGTATAATGTTCTCCTCAGTGGGAGCTGTGGAGCTACTGTGAATGTGAATGAATCTCCATGATTTTTTTTTTTTTATCTTTCTCCCTCTTACCACAGTGGATGATATACTGTATATGTATGTATATTTGATATGGCAGAGTTTTTATGCCGGATGTCCTTTCTGACGTGACCCTCCAATTTATTTGGGCTTATGACCCGCACAGGTTTTACACTGGGTGTGGGCCCTCTGTGGCTGGGGTCATTTTAGAGTGTCCAATTAACAATGAGCAATTGGGATTGGGTACCTTGCTCAGGGTACCCCAGCCCTTACAGTTAATCCAATCTGGCAACCCTTTGGTCATGGGCTGCCCCAACGAATCCATGAATAAATAATAATAAACACAAACCCATTTCTTTGATTGCAGATATGACACCACAGTGTCTTGTACCATGTTTAAGTGCTTAACAGGACAGCGCTGCCGTCTTGGTTTTCTCCCACAGAATGCATCAGAGTCATTACTGGCGAAAGTATTAGGGGATGAGTAATGCAGAAACCCGCTGTGTGTTACCCAGACCAGCACAGTGGGCAAAGGCCTCTGCTGTGCTATCAAGCAGAAACATTGGTTTATTGATTAAAAATATCAAGCCTCGAGTGAGCACAGCCTCGCAAGACAAGGAGAAATGCAGTAGAGCAAGAGAAATTCATTCTTTTTTTTGCCATATGTCTCCCTGGAGCATTACATTTTTCTGCAAAATAATACTGTAAATATCCAACAGTTGTACTGTAAATATGCAAGTGAGTTGACCCTTTAACCCCATGACTACTGCTATGTGTTTACCTTTCCATTCTTGTAAATTGGATGATTTTCAATTTTGAGAATTAATCTTTGACGTTTGCAGTTATTTTACATTTTAGGCAGTCGCAGTTAAATCCACAGTATTTAAGCTTTGCTGCCAGGAGTTGCTTAGTCAAACAATAGGAAAATAACAACTTTGATGACACTGGGAAGCAGCTTGGGATCATGGAAATTGTTGTGTTGTTTGGTGTTCTCATATGTTTACGCTTCACTTTAGTCGTCATCCATTAGTGACAAATACTCACAAAAAAATAAAAAAGTAAGACAACACACCGGCTAATTAGTAGTACCAAATATTTCCTTCCTCAATCTGATGTTTCATATAAAGTTCATGTGGCAATGTGGAAGGAGAATCGCCATCATCAAACCCTTTGCTTCACGTCCTTTCCCAAACTCTGGATGCAGTATACTAGTATAGTAGATATAGTATAGGACATACTGCTACCATTAACACCGTTTTGTCTTGTGTAGCTATGAATGTACATTTACACTATGGTTGCTAAGCTTTGCTTTAATAATCAGTGATTACTGGCAGAGTTTAATTGTTATTCTGTTTTATATTTATTGAGTTAAATTGTCAATATGCGTTAGTTCTGCTAATTTGACTGCTCCAACTACTCAATTCTAAGCATATTGTGATAAATTAAACTGCATTTTGAGGTGGTTTAAAGTTTGATGAGAAATTTTAGGTAAGGGTGAAGAAGCTGTTTCCAATGCCACGTATTCCTCCTCCTTTTATTCCTGTGAAGTCTTGTGCACCTTCTCTGTCTCAGAGGTTCACTGCCTGGTTCTGTTCATGTAACCGTTTTGTCATAATAACTGTTGAGCTGTCTGTCACGGTGAAAGCTTCATGTCACTGGGACTGACGCTGCTGTCACGCTTGCAGGGTTGATGGTGTAGAATTAGATGTGGGGGTCTGTGCACTTCATCACACAAATTACAGTAATGTGCTTTTCCCAGCAAAGACCAAAATCAGATTGGAGATCTGTAAAGACTAAATAATGAATATGTTGGAAACTGCACTGAGATTACTAAAAAGACAATACTAATTTAATGTAGTGCATGCTTTGCACGCTTTCTCAGTTGATAATATTTATATAAAATTCTCCACAGTAGTGATATATGTTTCACTTAACAGCTAAGTTATTAAAATAATTCTACTTTTTTGATGTCAAATTTGTAGTACAGGCAGCAATATAATTTCCACTGCGAGATCTCTATGAGAAATATCTGACTGTATTTCAGATTTGAAAGTCTAGTCCTGTACTTTAAAAATCTGAACCCTATTATCGGGTATCAGCCAGTGGAGATGGTTTTGCAATATGTGAGAATAAACTGCATATACAGCAGTAAAATTGTATGGTATTTTTTTCCCTTGTTACTGACAAGATCCATATGAAAAGGTCATTGGTTAGGGAGGCAGTGCAGGGTGTGCACATTTCTTTCTGGCACAAATTAAATAAAGGTGGCACCTCAGCACTGACCTACAGCACTGACTGACCTATTCATTAGGGGAATAGATTTTAAAATGCACAAGCCTCTAAAGCTGATGCACGAGGCCCCATCTAGTTTTTTTTATAGCTACAAGGCTGTCACTGCTTTCTTATAGATCTTGATTTAAATATCCTCAGTTTAATAGCTTATTCAAGTACAAACTTCATTTAACAATGTGTGAGGTGAAATGTAGTGCTGGACCCAAAGAAGAATATAGAGAGAATATTCGATTCATTAGGTGATCCCAGGTGAACGCTGTTTTTTCCTGTGTCTATTAAATGTTATCACTTCAGGCACTTGTTTGCTGACAAATGCATCATCAAGCCTGACAACCAGGATTAAGTTATGTTCTGTTTTTGTTAATTTATAGAATATTTGGGTGAGCGAAGCATGTTCTGAGTATTACCCAGTCTGTGTTCAATTTTTCCTGTGTGGGCAGAAGTGGTAATTCATTTTGTTGGGTTTATGTACAAAAAAAGATCAGTATCTTGACTTGAGCTCAAACTGTGTAGTCCCACTTACTGAACTGAATCCTCGTGGTTCTCAGCTTCAGGACCTGTAAATGCTGCAGCTTTAACTAAAACACCCAACTCTTTTAAAAATAAGATTTGAATGTTGGTTTTAACAGACATTCAAGTCTTTTTTTTACACTGATTTAGAGAATTACTATTGAGATGAGTACAGTAGTTTAAGCCCCAGACTGTCACACAGTGATCTTACATACTCACCAGTGTTACAAAGTGCAATAACCACAAAGGTGGATGTACTCGTCGGGTTTGCAAGGTGCGGCCAATGAACACGGAAATAAATATTGAATGATCAACAGGGAGTGACTCTGTTGCAGAAAGTACTCCATTGAATGGTAGTCTATAAGAAAATGAGGTAATGGTCCCAGTTGCTATAAATTCAACTCTTTTTCAGTAGATCATGATGCTGCTTTGTAAATGATGTTTCTATTGAGAGATTAAGCACAGCACATAAGTGTACACCATTGTCTTTGACAGCGTGATATCTGTGAAAGTTTGGTTGCATGGAGGCATCAAAATAGGAGTTCAGAGCCCTGGATTTGCAGAATAGCAAAATAAACTATCTACCAAAGTTAAGCACTTTTCTAAAACTACGTTCTGAAAAGTTGTTTTGTAATTGTCTGCCTGCACTTTCAGATATACAGTAATGTACTGTATAAGAACTCAGTCTAAAAAGCTACTTGACAAGTCAAGTACATGGGGTTCTGCTTAAGAATATTTTTTCCCACAAACATAAAGCCATCCAATACTAAAATAAATCTAATCAAAAGTGACCTTTACTGTCTAATAGCATCTGGACAAACTCCCAAAAATGCAGTTTAATAATTTTTCTTTGCCAAAGACAATCATCTACACTGCTGTAACTCAGTTAGCATTCTATGACTTCCCGGTAAAAATGACATCTGGCCTTTGATTCAATCCTAAAACAATTAGTTTTATTAATAGTTTTATTTTTAGATAAATGAAAAGGTATAAGAAATGTGAAAAATGACTAACACACATGTCTTTGTATCTAAAAGATGTTCATCATCTCATGTGAACAATAAAATTTGAATTATAGCCATTTGTGACATTTAAGTCTCTGAAAGGATGAGGGCATTTGTAAATATATTGTCACAGTTGATACAGTGGGACACATGAAGATACAATGGAAAAATCACATCAATGAAATCAATATTCCATATTATATATGTACATATATAAACAAAATACATCTAAATTCACCTCATCATCTTCTTCTTAATTTTCTTTGGTTTCATCAACCTTTTTTTTTCAAGATAAGTCACAATATATCATACAACTATATTTCACTGTAATACACAATGACAACATTTGCAAAATAAGTTTTCATATAATTATCTGTAACATTATACCACATGTTCTCTTGAACAGCTATATCCTGTATGCATTATGTGCATGTCCTACTGTGTCAGTGACTTATTTTCACACATATCTCAGGAGGTCCAGTCAGCAGTAGGGTGTCAGTTGTTTCATCTGTTTGCCTGTGGGTAACAGACGTGAGATGTTTTCCATCTAAAACTGGAACCCTCCACAGGCTGAGACAAGATAATGAGGAGGAGGTCTATTACGTGAAAAAAAAGCATATCCACTAATTAGATAGACAAGTTGCATGCATGAAAGGTTAAATTAAATACAAATGCCAAAGCTCAAGGGACAAACCAAGGTTGTAATGTGTATGCAACACCACATTGTTCTGCACTCGGCTGCCAACGGAGTAAAGAACTCCTTCCTTTATTATTATAGGTAGGAAAGAATTTTTTTTTTTTTGCATTATTTATCAATAATTCCATTAAAAAAACATTTTAGCATTTAGACCACATCTTTGTTTACAGCCTCAAAACTAATGACAGGAGAAGTGACGTACATCTATCTTTTTTATGTGACTCAGACACAGATATTTTCAAGATGGTATGCACACAGAAATGGGTGGTCAGTAGAGGTAAATCTTACACATATCTCCTTCTGTGTTTGGTGGTGACACATGCCAAAAATATTTAAGTACATGTGTGCCGCTTGCAATGTCATCAAATGGTTCCACTACAAATACTCATTCTACACAAGCACACAGAGAGAGATTGATGGTTCAAATTGTTGATTTATTAAAGTAAAAAAACATTTTTATTTCATTAAAAATGTTCCACGGGGCAAATGGGGAAAAGTCTCTGATGGTCAGCATGAAATCGGACAATTTTGTTGATACTGATGGCCAATAGTCACTGAATTAAATCAGATACCTGGAGTTTCTCTTT
The DNA here is from genome assembly GCA_016785285.1 of Brachirus orientalis. NCBI lineage: Eukaryota > Metazoa > Chordata > Actinopteri > Pleuronectiformes > Soleidae > Brachirus > Brachirus orientalis. The sequence continues at coordinate 16,258,983 of JAFBJR010000150.1, forward strand.
TAAAATCTCAAGATAAAGTGGAGCCTCTGTGCCAAGTCCGCAGTCCTCCAAAAACCTCCTTTACTACAATGAAGCCTAACAAACAGAAAGTGTCTAAAAGGCAGTCAGACAATAATTAACACAATTAAACATGTGTCAGTATCAGGATAGAGTTTCAGAAATGGAAAGAGCCTCAGATCATGTCACATATGAAAACAATGTGCTCGAATACTGAATATTTTGAGTTGATATTTTTAGTTTTTCCAGTAATCCTGCCTACTGCAGCATTAGGTTCAGACAAGAGAACCATTTTATGTATAAGTTAATAAGACAGTTCATTATACACAATGAATGAAATAGGTACAGACAGTACTTTTTTGTGTCTGCCTATAAATCCTGTGTATATGAGCTGCAAGAAAACATGTTAGTCATAGTGCACCTAGAACATGTGGTGCCTTAGGCTCTCAATTCAGGCTGTATCATTCCCATTTCCTGGAATCTCTGCCACTTCCAATATTTTGCGTTTTCACTTATACTGCCATTAACATTTGCTCGAGGAAACATGACACACAAGGAGTACGATCGGGGACATGGGGGAAGGACAAATCCAATAACGTCCTCATGACAAAAGACTAAGGGGCATGGAAACATGTGCATGCTCATGTAGTTTTGTGACCATGTAAATTCTTTTTGCTGTTTAAAGAAGATCAGTTTAAGCTGAACACCGTGGGGGATCATGTTTCATTAAAACCAAAGATGAAATTAGATTTTTATTCTCTGTCTTTGCACAGAATGGGCGGAAACAGTGGCTTGTTGTGACATTTCATCCTGTGATTATATTAGCGTCCCCTGTGCAAAGCAGATACTTCCCAGTCTGAAATAATACCTATTATTATTACCTGAACTGACAAGAATTGATGGAATGACCTTACAGCTTGTCAGTGGTGGGAAAATTGGTCCACGGGTTGATTGTGGAATACTGAAAATAGCCTGTTGAATTTTACACTAGACTGAAAGGGAGGGGATGAGAGGATTAAAGGCTCCATGAATTTCATGAAACAAATTCTTGAAATACAGCCAGATTTATGATGAGAAGTTATGAACACTCACTCTGGAGGCCAAGTTCCATCATTTAACTGTAGGTGCATAGATTACTGTAAATGTGCATATTTTAGCAGTTAGCTAATAAATATCCAGAATAAGACTGTTCTCCAAAAAGGAAATGTTTTCATGGATAATGGATGTACAGGCAGCTGAGCTCCACCTCGTGTATTACATTTTGCTATGTTAGGTACATTTTCTTAACGCACTGTTTGGCAGTGTATTATACACACCTGTAGCTTTTATATTATCCACTCTCACTGATATTATAATGATAGACAACATAATGAAAACAATATTTTCTAAACAGTGTCTTTTAACATTAACAAACATCAAAGCCTTTATGAGAGTAAGATTTACTGCAGGATTGTTGTAAAAGATTGCATTTCATTTAACTGGGTTGACCTTGGTAAATGCATGCTGTATAAAAGTGCATTTAAATTCAACATTATGTGGATTTTCACTTGAGAAGAGGCCCTATATCAGTGCACAAGCTTTATTTATGACTATTGATCGACCTGTTCCTTAACAGTTTAATGGCACATGACGGGAGAATTAGCTCATCCTGCTGTTTGTCTTCATTTGCTCAAAAGTGGTGGATGGAAATGGGTTCACCTGACTTTACTGTCACACTGTGTAACAGTCATCATTATCTGCCATTATATTATACTATCACATGAGGCAACAGTTACTGCTACAAAAAGCTACAAGGTCTCACTTGAACGATTTTTGAAAGGTCTACAAATTACAAATAATGATCTGGAAGGCTTGTTGAAAGACGTTCTATAATTTGGTGCTAATTATATGGAACACAGACGGACAGTTTGAGCTAAAAATAGAAAATACAGAATGTCAAAACAAACATCCATCCATTATTTGTTGAAGGTTGCATGGAGGCTTGAGCCAATCACAGCAGACACTCGAGAGAGGTGGGCGGAGTATAACCTGGGCGGGTCACCAGTCCATTACATTCGTATTCATATTCACACCGGAACTGTTTTCAGGCATACATCACCATCCTGCCAATAGGCTGTATTGTAGGCTCTTGCTCATGTCAGTCTGTTGTCTGAATTAGGCTGCAGAGAAACTCTCTGATAACATGGATGTCCTGGGGAAATGTAACACGTTTTCTTTTCTTCTTTTCAGCCAAGGTGATTTACATCCACAGGTGAGAGTTTGCTACTAAGGGCTTTTTTCCACTTCTGTTTTAGCACAGTTAGATGCATTTGAAATATACTGGCTCACAAGTACTGAAATCCTGGCTGTAGACACTGCACCACCAGGTCAGAGGTCGCCATCTTCTTGTTTAACTACACATTATATAAGTTCCAATATATAAGTTGCTGGTTTAACTACACAATATATAAGTTCCAGAGAAATGACAAATAAGCAAACATATGTTGTTGTTTAATAAACTAATAAACATAATAATTTAAATTCTTTAAAAAAAAAAAATTAATCGACTAACACTTAATCATTATCCTTAGCACAAGCCTGAATGTCAGAAGTCACTCTAGACATTCTTCTGCCAGCTCCCCTGTACAGTCTTGGGATAATGACCAAGTGAGTTTGTGAGAATGCAGGAGAAACTCCAGAGGATCCAAGGTGGATGGGTTGGGTAGTGACCTGCTCCACTCCTCGTCTTGATCCTCCAGAGGTTCTACTGTTGTTGTGAATGCATCTCACCAGGACAATCTCCCGCTTCTCTCGTCAAATATAAACAGCCCTAATCCCTGTTTCATATCTGAAGACAGCTCTACAGGCTATTTCATATCTGAAGTTCATCTTAGCTCCATGTTTGCAGCAAAGGTATGGCAAACTATACAAAATCAACAGGTTGAGACCCAGGAGCTTCTTGCTGTGAAGCAATGGTAAAATCCACTGGCCACTGTGTGCACCTAAAACAACTCTAGGTACAATATATTAATAAATGTAAAACAATTTTTATCTGGATTAACGTAAGCTATTTTTTTCAGGAAAATAAAGGTTAATGGAAAAAAATCTGTTAAAGAAAAGTTCTAATTTTACTGTACAAATGATTGCATTTTCAGTGTTTCCTTTTTTAAGCTTTAAATAAGCAATCTAGAATTCACTGACAGACAGCAGTTGTGGTAAATGAAATAATGCTCATCAGCAATATAGTGTTGGCTTTAATGGTGCAACTCTAGAGAGCAGTTGATTTGCATATGGATCTCCTTAATATAATATCAATCATTTTCTCTTTTTGTGCCAAGTTTAGGTATAACTGCTGTGATAAATCACACTTGTAATGATTTGTGTGAATTTTTAGTGTGACATTATCCTTACAACAGGTGAAATGTGTTGAAGGAATTAATTAATTACTTGAGCTCTTATAATGACCTGAAGGTCACCTTTACCAATGGCAATTTATCCCCTGATAGATCACTGCCCCCCTGCTGGATAAGCTAATCCCCAGCCATGCATGTAATTAAAAACAGTCAGGTATGCTGGTATTAAAGTGTGTGACATGACAGTGAAGCAGCAGTCTTTGTCACCAGTGTGGTAACTAATTGCCTGTCTCTGGATGTTACCGACCAAAGACTTTCACTAATGCAATGCATTTGACCAATTACCAAATAATAACTAGAGCATCAGCAACAAATTCTAACATCAGACAGAAATATTCTGTCGCATATTCAGGATTTTCTTCAGCCGACAACAAACTGTGGATATCTCTTTCAAAACGATCAGACACTGGTGGGTGTGACAGTGGATGAGCCTCAGGCACAGACCAGCCTTTACAGTGCTGGATCCATATCGTATCACCATGTATTACCATACAAGTAATCACTTCATTGCAGTCACGCCTGAGGATTTATAACCAAGACAGCAGTCCTCCTACTGTCTTGGGTGGTAATCATATTATGATGCCCAGTGTCTCATCTGCCTTTCTTCTCAGTTGCAAATAAATAATTGTTTCAAGATGAGATGTGATGTCGAAAATACAGGAGTGATATCTTTAAGAATCAAACAAAGATCTTATCTGACCACATCAGTGGAAACCTATGTGCAATCAGTTTGTAATATATGTACTGTATAACTGTATTGCTAATAGTTGTTGTGATACATCACACATTTGCTTAACAGTGACTGTGGATATTTAAGAGGCCACATCTGCATTAGGCAGAAATCTGAGGGAGAGACTTGTGCTCGAAATGTCACCACAGCAAGTAAAATCTTTTACAGGGAGCTTTTTATGCCGGTCTTCTCCATTTTCCACACTTGTGATAATATTTTGTTGATCCAGCACCTAGCTATATTTTTTATTGTAAGTGCACCTCCCCTCCCAATTTATTGGCTCTGTGCAGATTTAAGCAGTATTTTTTTCCTAAGAGGTCAGGACATTTTTCTTTCTAAAGTTGCCTTACAGTTGACAATGATAGACTCCCCTGTTAAGTATTCTTGTCACGGATTTTCTCTGTGGATCCCCTCCCTAAAAAACAAAACAAAACAAAACAAACAAAAAAGAACTAGGCACTGCACAGCAGCACACAGGTTTGTATCCATCACTTTTGGAGCCACCCAGGTGAAATGTGCGCTAATTTAAATACAAAAAGATGATGATTTCCTATATAATGCACACATAATATGTTCTGTTGAGGACCTCCTTTCATTGTCACTCCTGCTGTGGTGTTTGGCCAAGACTGAGGAGGATATGTCAGTGTTTGAGAGCTGCCTTGCATTCAGAGAGGAAATGGAAACACTCTCTATGGACAGCTCACACCAGTGGAAAGACAAGTCCTGAAATATCCGACCTGTGCCTTACTTGGTCAGGAAATGATATCTCCCTCTGTGGAAAACACAGCAGTGTTTAATCAGGACTAGGACAATGAAGTATTGTTCTTGGATTTACTGATAAAATATAATTTCTATAGCTTTATAGAGTGTTATTATGCCAAAAAGACTGAGGTTACCGTTCCAGCATAAAATCTTTGTCCTCACCAGCTTTATGAACAAGATATTAACAACAAAACAGAAACAACATTTGATTTGAGTGTGAATTTTCTCTAAATTGTATATAAATTACAACCTTTGGCTGTTTAGTTCACTCACAGAGATTTAAGCTTGAGGTTTCATTTCATTGTACAAGATTCTACGAGGACTAATTGATGTGTTAGGAAAAAGTGATGCTATTTCCTGTAATGTAATTGGACTGGAGCTGCTGGAGTGTAAACGTCACTAAATCCAATGAGGCTGAACGCTGGCTACTTATTTTCGAAGACACACACAGTTAAATCCCTTGCCTGAGAATTTTACTCGTGTGTTTGATTCTAAAAAAAGACACAACCCTTAGTCCCATGTGCAGTGAAAGCTTGACAGGCCTAGTGGGACTGCTATTACTGGACAATTGGTGCTTAGTGTAAGTAAGGTCAGGAGCAGCGACATAAATGCATCACAGATAATGATAGAAATTTATCCTGAACAGGTTAAAAGTTACCACGCTAGAAATGTAATCACTTAGGTGCATAATATCTAGAAGCTAGCCTTCTTTGCAGGTAAGAACCATAGTCAATATGAATTTATTCTTAATATGAATTCATGAAAAAGTCACACATAATGTGGCTAAGGGAAATGTTTTTTCATGTTGACCTTGTCAAATCCAGCTTCTCGCAGTAGAGTCACCCTATTTTTGTTTTCACACACTAGACCATTGCATGGTCACAAAAACAAAACCATATTTGTATCTGACTATCTGATGAAAGAATGCCAATATTGCAGTTTTGAGTCCTGGTGGATGTGGTTTTGGAGCATAGAAATATTCTGATTCGGGTTGAATGTATTTGCATGTCATTTACACAACTTTTAGGACAGAGAAACACAAAGTCATTGCAGGTTACATAAACTGCATCATGCTTGGGATAAATGGGGGTCAGCTTTGGTTACTACTCTCTCAGACTTGGTCGGGTAGGGACAACAACAAGCCACACACCCTGTGCATCACTCATGCACTGGGTGTGTGGCTTGAGAAGTGCAGATTGTATTGTGCAGATTCATATGAAACATGTATTTTGCAATAAATACCAAACCAAAAGAGAAATAAAGAACATACCTATTTTATTCCATCATTAAAGCAACAGACAACACCTCACTGTCTCATAAGTGCTCTCACCCCTGCACCTCTTGAGTCCAGTCATACATAATTCTCTCCTTTAACCTTCTTCACATCCTTTCCAGGGTGAAACACAGTTTCAGGCCAGTCCCACTGATGGATGAAAGGATTTCAGGCAGTTGTATTAAAGCTCCTGAGGTGAATACCTGAGCAGTTACTGATTCAGATTTTTATTTTCATCAGTCCCTTGGGGACATAAAGCTCAGTTTCCTTTGAACTCTACTTAGTTTCTGTAGCTGGGCCACCAGACGTAAGCAGATCCAATGTGTTTTTGAGGTTTGAGAGGAAAGGAGGCTCTTGATGTATGGTTCATTTGAAAGATGAATTGTGGTGAGTGCATCCCTGGTGAGGGCTGACCCTGTTGGACACACCACGGCACTTTTGAAGTCATGCATGTGCAGGCCATCACTTTGTTCACACACACACGCACGCACACACACGAATGAACAGACTCTGTCAATCTTCCAAAACAAATATTTTTTAACATATCATTAAGAAATACATCTAAGATTTAAAGATAAGTAAAAACTACAAGAAGTCAAAATGAATATCACATGGTAGAAAACACAGACAGGGCTTCATAAGCACATACAAGGCGGATTTTCAAGTGGAGTGGGTCGATCTGGGCCACATGGTTGGTGTAGTGGTTAGCACTCTTGCCTTCGGAACAAGTTTGCATGTTCTCCCCGTGTGCATGTGGGTTCTCACTGGGTACTCCAGCTTCCTCCTGTAGTCCAAAAACATGCAGATTTGGGGATTAGGCCAATTGGACACCCAAAATTGCCTATAGGTGTGAATGTGAGAGTGAATGGTTGTCTGTCTCTATGTGGCCCTGTGATAGACCTGTCCAGGGTGTATACCCTGCCTCTTGCCCTATGTCAGCTGGAGTTAGGCACCAGCACCCCGCAACCCTCAGTGGAGGCTAAAGCAGTAGAAAATGAGTGAATGAGTGGGTTGATCTGTTTGGACGTGACCGATGAGATTGTCCGTTTGTCCTTCCTCTTAAAAAGCAGAGGACACTATACCATGTGTTACAACTCTGTCTCAGGAGAAGCAACATACAGGAGTCAGAAGCATCAAATCAGTACTATAATCTTTAATGTCACAAACAAGTGTTAACTTAAATGAAGGGAGTGGCATCTAAAGCCATTGCCACTGATCCTGGGGCTTGGCTCAGGGTTTTGAGGACAACCCTCAGGTGCAGGTAATCAGAGGCCGAACACTGTATAGAGGTCAGGCAGTGCCCCTCACAGCAACACAGAATATATGGCGGTCCAGAAGTGCCACTCAAACACATGATGTATGGAGGTAAAGGAGTGCCTCAAGGACAACAAAAACAGCATTTGTTCTGTACATAACACATTACACAGCCTCTCCCCAAGAGAATGTTTAAGTTCCTGTATGTCCTTGTCTGATGTAACAAATTGAGTGACATCTGGAATGAAACCAGCCTGGGAGCAGAGAGTAGTTTCTGTCTGGCATGATGAACATATGAGCTGTAAATAGACATTTAGCTGAAGGACAAACACCTGCTTAGGAAGTTGAGGTAGAGGGTCCAACTGTCCTTCACTAAAATACACAGAACAATAATAGTACATCTTAAAATGTAATAATTGACATTATGGAGAATGTTTGTCCCCATAAGAAAGACAAGTCACCATAATGTGACTGTGACGTCAGCAACTCCTGGTACACTCATACATACACTTGATGTCCCTTGTCTCCTTATAAGTAAGTGACAAATATTTTATTCTCACTTTTGCCCTTTGATGACACAATGAAATGGACCATTTATTCATTATTATTATTCAAAAGTTCCTCTAGGTTATCAAGTGCCAGATTTCTGAGGACAGTTTAGAGGAGAAATCACTTAGTGCGCTTTTAATTGAAAAAGGAAAAGAGCCATGAACTATATGGATTGTATACTGCTCTCAGGGAAATTTGAGTTTGCTTACGTAAAATAAAACTTGTCCTATGTATGATAGATGCCACATTAAAATATCACATTTTAAAAATACCTGACATTTCTTTGGGGTGGAAAAATGTTCTTTGGATATAAAGGTTAGGACATGCAAGTTGTATGTTTGGAGGCCATCACTGACCTAGAAACCATGTCAAAGGAAACAGTGACTGGAAGCACCATGGGAGTAATTGTCCTAAAACAGGTCACTGAGTTGCTTGTAAAGTGATTTTTACTTATTTGCAATTAGAGCAATTGTGGAAGAAGACACAGGTAGAGAAATAATGTCAGTCTTCCTGATTATGTAAGACAGCATTTACATTCATGTAAAAAAAAGCCCTACACACAAGCCAACATTTACACAAAAAAATCTAACTCAGAGCACCTTGTCTTAAAATTTAAATTAAAAAAAAATGTGTTTGACTTCTGTTGTTTAAAGAAACAGCCTTAGACAGTTAGAAGGAAAATGTTACATCTCACACACATGAAAAAGAAACTAAATCTGAGAAGTAACTCATAAACTGTAAATGTAGCTTCAGAAACATGGAGTGGACTCTTTATAATGTTATAGAATAAATCATGTACAAAATGAAATGGAAATACTAAAGTAAACCAGTATACCAGGGTGTGTTTGTTGTGTCCTTGCAGAGCAGGTGGTGAAAACAGCTTCATGCTTCTTTTAGAGAGTTCTTTTTTTTCTTTTCTAAAGACTGCATCAATATGGCCTATCTGTGACTCGGTGCGCGACAATGATTTTTCTTTTTGTTACCCTGGGTAGAGGCTGAACCTGAATGATTCATAATCAGTGTTAATCCACTTGTGCTAGTCAGCTACATGCTCAGGTTGCCGCTCCAGAAGCAATTGATTTATCCTTCTGTCCAGAGGCAAATTATATCTGCTGGCTCCTTGTGTATTTAGAGGTGAATTTTACTTTGTATTTTGCTCCTCAACTCCTGTGTGTTTTTTATTGCCTTCTTGACCTCAGGCCTGCAAAAGAGCCGGTTTATTATGAATGACCTTCTATTGCGTGTTTGATTATTTTTTTTCCCTTTTTACCCAATTGTAGCACAGATTTTAATTATTTATGTTAGGATTTTGTCACATGGAATAAAAATGGCACACAGAATAAATTTTGTGGTGGTGCTTTCAGCTGCTCTTCAGACAGTCTTCAGTCACGTCCACCTCCACCATCGACCAAGGGATAATTCACTGCATCAGTATTGTGTGCTTATTGGTTCACCTCACCTGCTATTTTCAGGTGAAGCCCTAAACAAATCTCTGCTGCTGCACTGTGCTTTGACTTGTGCACATGTGTACTTCTTTGGCAAACTGTTTCCTCACACTTGTGTCAGTTAGAGCCCAGTCCTCATTAGTCTGGACCACATGGGGGGCGTCCTCTCTTATCTTATGTTCACCTCAAGAAAATTTCTTGCAGTCCGCTGAGGAAGACACCATTGTAGTCCCTTTTTTAAACGTATGCCTGTCTTGATGTTTCAAAGTCGCCTTACTCCTCAACACTGTCTGTAAATTGTAAAAGCTACCAAGCAATATCATCAACAATGAGGCACAACACCATTACCCCAGCATATGACTACCACGGGTTCTCCCAGCCAGTATGACAACAGACTGCTCTTGTCTACAAACCAACCTGTTCCAATTTCACCCCATAGCAAAAACAGAGTAGTTTGTTGCTTCAGAATTATTGAAATTGTCCATGAGCAGATAGTCAAACATTTTATCTGTCTCTGCTCATGAAGAATAGTGTCATTCTTCTTTAAAAACAGCTTCTGTGTTGTTGTTTTGTTGCTTATAACAGGCAAAAAACTGCTTCCTGGCCCATTCCAGACCATAGACTAACATTATTAGGGACTAGCTGGTGAGCACAGACCAGTGTTTAGCAGCTAAACAGTCAGATATTTCTCTCAGGAGTTGGTGAGGAGAGAAAAAAAGTGAAAAGAACACTGGAGAAAATAGAGTTTTATGTATCAGGTGGCCAGAAATGACTAAGAATGCAAATGTTGCCTCATATCATGTAAATATGTAACTCACAATTATGTTCACTACATCAAGGTCCAGTGCTCACAGAAAAAATGTAATCCTGCAATTATTCAGCTCAAATGAACAATAGCCAGGATTATTTGGCATTATTACTCAACAATTCCATAATAACATTTAATCTAGTAATCTAAGAAAGAACAATGATTTCAGCACCTTTTACCAGTCTCACATCTAAATCTGTTGTTGAGGGAACAGACGTCTTATGCTGCAAATACAACTAAACATGCACATTTTCTAATAGAGAATTTGGAATTAACTGAAATAAAACATGTCAGTAACAGCAGAGAGTTTGAGAGATTGATGATACCTTAAGGTCGTCTGTCATGTGATGAGAGGAGCTCAGGACAGAGAGCAACAAGTCAAAAAAAAAAAAAAATTCTCTAAAGAACCTGTGCATAAAGCTAATTAAATTCATAATGCACTCTTAAATACACCATTTGTATGTTTAATAAAAATGAGGCCACTAATGTCTGAGTCTCTGAGAATGACATTCCACACAACTATACTGCATCTTCACGTATATTTATGAGGACATTCTGTTAGGCAAGACTTCCACCACATATTTTGTGGTGTGCCTTAATGGGAAGGATGTTTTAGTGCTGCGGTCCAAAAGGAGAAGCTTTTTGTGTCTAAACCTCATTACAATTTACTCGCTGTCTAAACATGACTCCAGTGATAAGTGCTTATCATCACCTTTATTTCCACACCAAACATGCAGAACAAGTGGTAAACACTGCTACAATCATAAGCACATCTACAGATGTGCCGTAAATAAATTATCTAATTTTGATTCAAATTTCTCTTACAAAACACAACTGACAAGGTTGCTCTTAGATGTTGTGTTTCAACTGATGTGGTATTGTTATGTAAAACACTAGTGATAAAAATGGGCACAGTAATCTTGCTGTAATTTAGACAACTTCCGCAACACAAAGGTTTTCACAACATGGAAACATGGAGCAGCTCTTATAACCCGGTGACACTCTGCGTTCATGCACATACATGCTCTCAGTTCTACAGCCATCTGTTTTTGTTTTAATAAATATTGGACAGTAAACTGTCAGTGCTGCTGTTATCAGTGAAGCCAGTATTTCAGTTTAACATATTTCTTTAATTTCTGGTGACATATCCTTATCATTTTATGTCTTAAAGCTCCAATATGTAACCTCTTTTGCCAAAACTCTGCTAGTGAAATGACCTTCTTGACTTACCCCACTGTTCCTTATTCCAACTGTTCTCTTTCAACATTTGTTTTAGTATCACCTCACCTCACTCATATTTCAGAGAACCAGGGTGATTTCTTCACCTAAAGTTCTCTTTCGGCATTTATTTTTGCCTCACTCATGTTTCAGAGCACTGCTACATTCAGGAACATGGAGAAAGTCACGTTGAGCTGATTGGCTTAATCAGCATTGTGTAAACTCATTGGACAAAGGTTTGAGTGTAGCGGCCATTCATTTATATCGAGAAGTTACAAACTACAGCTTTAATACAATAAATATCATATGTACCTTGAATATTGTTGACACATCCCTTATCCTCTCTGTGTGACCCCCTCAATATTAGGCAAATTTATAATTTTAGACAGCAGTTTCCCTCTGTATTATTCTTGGTTAAATAGTGACATTTGTTTGGCCGACACTCATCAGCACTCTACATTGAGCTGAGGCATGACAACCCCCTTTGCTTACACACATCAGTACCTCATCAAGTGCTTGTCCAGCCACTGTCAGCCGATTGTCATGCTGTTCGCTTCTTATGAACCAATCTGTCATGCATCGTTAATGTTCAAAGGACACTGTTGCCTGTGCTGTTTGCAGCGGCTGCATTACAAGACACCAAAAAGCTGTGATTCAACCACAGGACCAGTGGATTATGGGTGAATATGTTTCTTTGATATATGCCATGTTTTCCCTTTGTTCAGCTCGCACATGCCTCATTTGGTTTCAATTGTTAAGAAAAGAAAAGGTCACGGTGTGAGTCAAAATCACAATAAGCTTTTTATCTGGAGGTGTTGTGTGCTGAAGTGGAAAGACATGCTCAGACAAAACTCTTTACTGACACAGATTTTACTGGTGTTGATACCATTGAAAATGCTAGTGATCCTTTCATTCTGCCACTTGTACAGTGTGAACACTAATATTGATTCACATGTTTTATTACATATCAATGAACAATGGACAAATACAAATGCATAGTTAGGTTGAGGAAAACATTGCAATTTTTGGGTGAAATTACTATTTTGGTAAAAGTTTGAGTTTTTTCATAATAAAGTGTAAAGATCTGATGAACTCACCCGGAATTTTGCAGCTCTACCCAGATTTATGAGGTTTAAATCAAGTTTCATCCCCCTTCATCCCCCGGCTGCAGCCGTGGTTTTTATATTTACTGTTTGCCCTCACCTCCCTTGTGGTGTCATTTGTTTTTCTTTTTTGCCGCAGCAGGCTGCTGTTGTTGGTCCAAATGCACACTACACTTACACCTCACCCAGCAGGAGACAGGCACAGTTGGAGACAAACCGGTGAACACTGTGGAGCATTTAGTGAATAAGTGGATTGATATTTTCTTCAAGGTTTGTTGGCGGCAGATGAAATGTTGGACCTAGGACTGGACCTAGGTGGACATAAACATAACCTGAATGAAGAATGCTGTTCTGCAGCAACTGTTTGTTAAGTACACAGTTATCATCTTAAACGGTTTTCACGTCTCACTGTGTGTTCACAACTGTTCAAAATCTGTTGCCCCTAAATCAACAAAACAATAGCAAGTCCCAATCAAATATGACCTCATTGTGGAATTGTGTGTTTTTCTTCAAGTCGCAGCATCACCTGATTTCCTCTGTTGCTCTCATCATAATTACAAAATCTGCTTGAGGACAGCATGCATGTCATTTTGTGGCATTGATGCTGTCATTCACTCTGATTAAATTGGTCTCTAAACCTTGAGGCTTTCCTAATTTCTAACTGATTAAAAATATAAATCAAAGACCAGCAATCATATTGCACTATCTCGCTAGAGTTCTTGGTGGAGTAGTTAAAAAAACAGAAACTGTGCTGTTCGCCTTATCCAGGACATGCTCTCTATGATCATAATAGTGAACACTTGCCCACTGCACCATTTCATGTGTGTGTGTAGCACTTCAGTGAAATTAATTTGTATTTACTGTGCACATCCAATTGATTTCAAGGTGCTCCTGCAGTGGGAGCCTCTGGTCAGAGAGGCATCCTCTGCAGACCACAGGCTGGTGAGGAAATGATGATAGAGGGAGGGGGGGGGGTTGTACTTTCTTCCCCCACCCCGGTCCCTCCTTCTCTCCTCTCCCACTTTCTCTCTCTCTCTGTTTAAGATTGCACTGATTGTGGTGCAATATGTCGCATGACCACGGTCAGAAGTGCAGACTGAGGTGCAATTTCCCCCACGTTTATTAAACGAGTGGTGTGTGCCTCTTGAAGCACGTGAGGATGTACATGTGCTCATCACAGCGGCTTACCGCAAGCTCACTTGACAAAGAACAAAGCAACCGCTTGCATGTGTTGCTCATCAAAAACAGCGTCCCTTTTGATCCCTCATGATGCATTTGCCTAATCTCATTCTATGTGGAAATAAAACAACTCTTTGTGTGTGTTATGTGGACATCTATCAAAGAAAAGCTTTGATATTTATGAGGATACCCTCATGAATATTCATGCTCCTAAACTTATGCATGTTGCCTTTCTTTTGCTGCATTGCCTGTGTTTTTAAGGGGCAAATAAAATATTGCCTTGCTTTTCTTTGTTCCTGCAGAACACGTTTAGAACACGTTTAGTGCCAACAATGCTTTTGTGCGACAGAAGTAGAAGTGACTAGTGGCTGTTTTAGCAAAAGACTAAAGTGAGAGGCTATTGAGTATATTTGACTGTGAGCCGGGCTGAGTGAGGGATCTGCCCCTAGACATTTGCTATACAGTATCCTGCTGACTTGCTTGCTTGCTCACACTGCCATAGAAACAGGGTTCCTGAGTGCAGTGGAGGCTCATTCTGTTCAGGAGCAAGCAAGGGAGAGGATCGTAGGAGAGAGAGTGAGGGGGGGAGAGAAAAGGATACACAGAGAGGAAAAGAGAAAAAGAGAGGAAGAGGAGAGTGTGTGCGTGTGTGTGTGAGCGAGAGAGAGTGGTGAAGAGAGAGAGGGAGGAGAGATCAAGAGAGGAAAAAGTGAGAGACTCTGACACTGGTGAGTACATAGCTGCCACAGCACATTGAATCAGATGTTCAAAACTGCCTCTTTTTTCCTTCTTTGTTTGCTTTTGACGATTGATTTCTCTGGCTTGGCTCCAGTAGTGCTGAGCTGCTGTGAAACAGGTTGCAGGTTGTCAGTTTATTGGGGGTTTGTGAGAGGGTGAGAGACTCACAGCACTCAGATGTGGAGACAGATGCAGAGCAGCAGTAGTGGCTTTTTTACTTGTTTATCAGTTGCTGTTGTAACCTTATAATCTTTATTTAACTGTAAATCCATGCTGGAACAACTACTTCTCTTTTTTTGGTAGCCTCTCTGACTATATCATACTCATCTCTATCATTTATACAGCAGTGTGTTAATATTTGATTAGAGTGGATGTCTGCAGCTGCACTTTCCACCTCTTTCTTACAATCCTCTGCCCACAACAGTGAAATCAGCAGTACAGTATATATTGACTTGTCTTTTGCAGTTTTTTAAGAAGTATGGAAGAACCAAACTACTGCACCTGTATGACAGAGGTGAAGAGACTCCCTGGGCTGCATAGCATAGAATGTTAAGTCAGGTCACTGCTTTGCGTGTATGTGTGTTTTCTATTTGTGCCACTGTCTCCTTCTGTTTGCACATGCTTTATGACACTTTGATGTAACGTACTAAGGGCCGTGGGGGTAATGGGGAGAATACATCAGGATACCCTTTGCTTCATGTTGGCCCGAGTGTGTGTAAATTGTGTTACTCTGTGTTACTCATCTGCCACTAAAGTACATGGGATGAGAAGATTGGCAATGATTCCTCACTTGAATTTATCAGAAGCTTTCCCTGTAAAATACCTTCCACAGAGATTTACATCCTGTTATTTGGAGCTGAGTGTTAATCTTGTTTATGTTTATCTCTGCGGCTCACTTGGATCCCCTGGCTTCTTTCACCTGTTCCTACAGTGCAGTTTTCTTTTTCAACCTCTCCAGCAGCAGCAGCAGCGTTGGGAGCAGGCTGGATTTGTAAAATCAGCCTGTCTTATCAGCTTTCTACTTCCTTCTGCCATGACTGGACCATGGTGGCAATTCCTGGCAGGCTATGTGTGTGTGTAAGTGTGAGGTGGCTGTGTTCTTGGAGTGTACAGAAGTACACAATACATAGTTACAAAGCACACTTGAGCATGCATGTGTGTGTGTGTGTCTGTGTGAGTGAGTGAGAGAGCGAGAGAGAGAGAGAGAGTAGTGGTTGGTGTTGACATGATTGTCTGTGATCGGGATCGCCAGAGGGTTGGTTTGTTTTTCTTTGTGAGTGGATCCGGGGATTGTGGCATTTTGTCTTCCTTCAGCTCTTGTGTGACATGTTTTATGACATCTTGTTAAAATGTCACTCACTAAAGCTGGTCTGTAAAATGTCCCCTGTGCAATTGCTTAGGGTGTGAGCAATATTGCACAGCGGTGTGATATTCCAGGTAGAGCACACACTGCTCTGAATGCATGACGGGAGAATGGGTGAAATAATGCTGAGCACTCCGGCGGCCCTTTGCAGGTATAATTTGTTTCAATATCAAATTGGGCTGGAATTTGACAGCTCTGTGGCCTGGATCAATACGCCTGACTGTCCATTAAGGGAAACAATCTTGTTCTTGTAACCAAGAGAATACTGCAAGACTGACACTGATTGCACTCATTAACAAAGGTATAAAACCCTATTGTGCTGAATTAAATACATGCTGGAAAAGGCACGTCATTTTAAGTGTTTATTTGGAGGACAAATGTTGCATCATGAGGAAATTCTACTGCTGCTAGATTAGTCCTGATAGTCATATCCGTTATGGGAAAAAACAGATTGTTTAGCTCTGCAGCAAACAAATCCCTTGCCAAATATGCCATTCACAATCTCTATTACACAGTCTCTTTTGTCTATTTCTTACACCCAATGCATCCATGAATTTTAAAACACAAACACTCTGAAGCGGAGTGACTGAACACTGGGACCACTTTAACCTAGTACACGTAGATATGTTTCACTAAATTTACTTTGATTGCAACATTTGCAAGATATGAACGTGTAACGCATCCCTTCCTTAAACACTATCTGCTGTTATTTATTACCCCATCATACTTATAAGATGATTACCTAAAGCATCATGCAGCATGTATCTGACATCCTGAAATAGCAGCTGTAGCTACTAATTTGGCACTCCTGACTCTGCAACTTGAAACAAATACTTAAGGTTCAGATTTATATTGATAAGCTTAATTGAAACTATTGATACAACATGAACAAGGACCTTTAACTGGGAGAATGTGTCTTGTGAAATTGATGTGATGCAGTCATCTTGCTGTGAGAAAGAAGATGCATCCCTCTGTTGTAGTTGCTGGGACAACAGAAACAGGCAGAGGTTCATCCAGCACAAGTGACCTTTGGTTGCAGAGGCTGACTTTTCAAGAGGATGTTAACCAGCCAATAGGCGTTTCATTTTCACTGGTTTCTCATGGGTTTAACCTTAGTGAAGGACAGCTGATCTGACCAACTGCTGCAGCTGGCATTTTAGCCATGCCGTCAAAATGACGTACAGTGAAAGTACCAGCAGAATATATACTGTGATGGACTGGGTGGGGCTGTTCCATCCATCCATCATCCATCATCCATCCATCCAACAGCTTTATTCTCTACATGAGTGCCACAGGGGGGCTGGTGCCAAACTCCAGCTGACATAGGGTGAAAGTCAGGGTGCACCCTGAACAGGTCACCAGTCCACCGCAGGTCAGGTTGGGTGTGAGTGACAAAAAGAAAGGAAAAAATAGTGATAAATGCCATAAAGCAACGGCAGAAACATGGTGCTTTAAGTTATGAAGCAGTTAAATCACGGTTATAAATCACAGTTATAAGACATAAATCACAGTTATAAGACAAATAGAAGCAGCGTAAGTGTAACACCTGAAAAAAACACGTTTTTGCGTTTTTTTTCAGCCGTCAACATTTTCATATAAGTTCTTAACATATGATTACAGTTTCCGCTCCCAACTCAAAAGAAAAAAATATAATTATAAATATCATGAAATTCAAGACTGTCTGTAATGGCAGTGAGCTTAAAAGCCTTTATTTCGTTATGCACTATTTACAGTAAATCACATTGCGCTACAGAGTGAAAAAGCTTTCTGACGTTGTTGTTTTTGATGTTGTTGTTGTTGTTGTTGTTGATGAACTCTGTGATCTCTTCCCAAACATCACCAGGAAAGATAACACCAGAAACACCCCAGAGGCAGTCTTTACTTTCACGGTTTTTGTCAGGTAAACAGAAGAATATAAATTTAGGTTCCTTCAAGCAGCCAATGTTTGAGGAAAAGTCGATAAGGACAGTTTCTGCAGTGGAGGTATAAAACCAGGAGGTTTTACAGAAGAGAAAAATAGCATTTGTGGTGCAACTGAACTAAAAACATACAATGGTCTTACAGAAGATATGAAACACTGTATCGATCAGTGACTGATCCATTGCTTGTCCGTAATATTTAAATAGGAACAGCATAGTGATGCACAGTATACTTTACACATGCATCAATCAAATGCAACCTGTTTTAATGCTGTGACTGGTTTGCAAGTACAATGTAGAGTAGAGAGCTTCTGAGATGCATCTGCATTGCACTAATCAATAATCATTCTCCAGGCCCTGATGGTCAGTGGTAGAGAGATAAACAAATTCTGTAGGTATTGTGGGTAACTGAGTTTGTTCTCATGAGAAAATACATTGTGCTTGTCATTTTTCTTGTCATGAGCTGGGTTATAATACATCATAATTATGGTGACGGGCTTCTGGGTCCTACCTATCAGGTCGAGGTTTGTTCAGCAGAGTCAGCCATGAATGCATCATTTCCTCATGCTGACTTCATGATCATTGCTGCCATCAGTCAGGGCCCTAAGGCCAAAGGTCAGGCCAAACCAAGGTTCTGCCCCTCCAAGAAATGTGATGTGATGGCATTTTTCCATGCATATCATTTGATGCAACCTTGAAAGTAGTGAAGAAGTGATTAAAAGTTGGGAAAGAGGTGACTGAGCAACAAATATTACAACAATTACTTATATTGAGCAAAGGCAATTATTTGCTTTAGTTCCCCTTCGTTCATCAGATAAGAACACTGATTATGTTTGTATTCACAGTTTAGATAAAATATATAAAATGTCTGCCTTAAAATATCTAAAAATGGCAAAACCTAATGACCATTGAGGCTTTTCAGGACTATGACTAAATTTAATGAGCATCAGAACAGTAAACAACATCAACAGCTTTCATAACTTTTTCATGTTATCTGTCACTGGTGCTCCACACTGTGACCAGTCAATGTCTTTGGTTATTGTTTTGATTGAAAGACCTCTATGAGCAGAAATGACATATTGTGCATTTTAAGACAGCGGCACTCGCCATTGGACCACTGTCTTTGTCCATGTATACAAGCATTAGTGGGGGATCTATCTATTAAATGACGTGCTTGTGCCTCAGCTACACTAAGGGGCAATATCCCCCATTTACCCTTGTTAGTATTCTTAATTTTCCAGTTGACCTATCACACCACAGACCAAAACACCTTTGGTGGGTGGCTAGTTGTTGGCATGTCAAATGCCATTCTGAGTCTTCTTACCATAAGCTGAGAATCAGTCCAAAAAAATGTCCCAGCCTGGACCTTGCCATGTCTTTCTTGCTGTTGTCATTTTCTTCTGTTGTCAGCTTCCTTTTTTATTTTCGTGTCAAACGGGAACTGTGGAGCATGTGCAGAGAACCCAGGCCAGTTTGAGTCCCATTGAGCATATACTGTTAGTGTAGCAGTAATTGAAGTCCCAGCTGGATTATCTGGGCACGTTTGTCCCACTTTGAGAAATTTTACTTTGAACAATTTCAGTCAAACTGACATTTCAAAGTCTGGTTTGTCCATTGGAGCACAGCTTTGTTGATACAGACTACATCACATCTGTATCTCTTGTAAGAAAACATAAATCGTTATCATAATGGACCACAACCAGGTAGGCAGGTTGATGAGTGAAGGGTCAGTCTAAATCAGTCCTTTTGGCCACACTGAAATTATTAATCATGTTCATTACAGTGGAATTTCCCCCCAGACAACTTTATTTATTAATAGCTATTGTGAAGAGGATTGCAATATATATACTGTACATAATATTATATAGATAATATTTATGTACAGTTTCTACTACCCACAACAAACAAACAGTAATATTGTGTAATTTTCACATATAGTATGTATCGCCTCACTCTGTGTTTTAAACAAACTATTAAATATTCACTGGCCTCACAGCCTCTGGTAAATTATCGTTGTAATAGGCTCATAAGGATGTGCCAAAACATATTAGTGCCTCTATCATGTTTCCCCCACATGTTATTTTTCCAAATCCTAGACAGAGACATTAAGAAGCTATAGCATCTTCCAGTACCACTGATCACTCACACCATCTCTATACTCATGTCAGTGCAGCTGCAAGTCGTATTTCTTCATCATGATTAACTGCAGCATTTCAGCGCGACGAAACATTTTTTAATTGGAGGAAAAGCTTTTGTTTTGCAATACCAGACGCTCATAACATCTGCCTGTAATGGATGTAACACAACCATTCAAAATCCCTAGTGGTGAGAATTAGTGAGACTGAAAATGAGCTATTTTTACTGGTGCAAGATTGCAGCTCGCTAGTTTTATTGCGGTACTCGTGGAAATGAAAGCATCCATACAGTGGCCTGCAGGAAGCATGAGGCAGATCAATAAAGGTCCGCCACCTTTGGGATGCTGTAAATTATCATGGTTTATCATATGATATTGCCATGTAGTCCATCTCCTTTAACTCCAGCCATTTTTGCTCCAGATTTCATACAAAACAAATTAAACAACTTCATACTGAATATAATAATTAAAGTTCTCCATACAGTAGAAATTCATTATGTGGTGAGTCACACATGGTGGGTGAGGACGATGAATCAGGCAGGATGCAGATGTACCACAAAGGTCTAGCAAGGGAACAGAATGTTACCAAAATGACTTGAGCTGCTGGAGGGCAACGACAAGGTGGTGCAAGATCAGAGGCTCCTAACACCTGAACTATGGAGAAGAACCTTTACCTGTCACTGCTCTGCGTATAATATACACGATTAAAAGGCTGCATGCAGATACTAATGCCATGTGTGAAATATACATGTAGCAAAGTAATCCACAAGAGTCTGTACAAAAAGCACAAAGTGTAGAGTAAAACAAAAAATATAAAATGAATACCATGCAATAAACGCTGTTTTATATATAAAAACCTTTCTTTTTCTAGCAAAAACTCAGGGCTCAGCTTTCGCTTCAGTACAACATAACATCATCCATCACACATGATCATACATGCAGACATTCCTGGTGATGTGGTCTGTGTTTCAGGTTCAGTAGTTGCTTCTGTGATAACTTTCTGTTGTTCTGCCTGTGCTTATGACACAATGAGTTTTTGTTGTCTGTCCAAGTAGATGTCATAAATTGCATTTCATTACAGCCACCTAGATGCTCATCACGGTAACATACTGAGGCTGCTGTGTTTTAACCCAGAGCTGTTTTTGGTCTGAATCCTGTCTGATCCTTCAGAGTGGTCGGAGTAAAGAATAAACCAAATGAGGACATAACAAGAGGACAAACTTGGAGGCTAATTGAGAAATAACATTTGTCACAATGTGGAAAAATTGTTTATGTTGTTAACAAAACACATTGTTGATTTGTTACTTTCTTTACTCTCTTTCTTTATTGGATTTATAGAATATCACCAGACTTTTCCATTTACCACCCCTGCTGATTTGTGATGCTTTATATCATGTCTAAACTTGATGACTACAGTATGTGGACTGATGTTTATTTAGTGCTGCTACAGAGATAGCTCATAAATATGTAAATATGCAAGGTTCTTATCTTTTTTACCCCCAGTCATGAAGCTGATGCTTTTTATTTGAATAGAAAAGACAAACTGTTTTTTCTCTATTTACAATCTGGCCTTAAGAGTGTAATTTCATCCTGAAAATCTGAAAGCCCTTAAATACAGACCTCCTTTGCATATTTTAGTTTATGCATTAACAATGTACAAGACTATTCAATAGTTTATTGATCAATCTTACGATTATTTGCCTGATTAATCACTTCTTCATTTGTTTGTGCTTAAACACATTTTCCATTTAAATGTTATCAGTCTGTACCTTTGTTGCATATATACCCATATTGTTCATTTATCAGATCTGAATGAAATGATTTTTTTTTGAGGTAAAATCTATTTTATATCATGGTTTGCTCCACAGATGTCACAAGGCAGTTAAACAGTAAATGAGTAAAAGATTGATTTTTGCAGCACGTGTGTCGTGAATCCTGCTAACTGCAACAAAGGTGCAAATGTGCAAACATCTTGTGGTCCATTTCAATTCTTCCCTTTCTTTTTGAATGTTTGTTTTATCTTGAACAGGCTGGCTGGTGTCTGCAATTTATTTCAATATTTGCTCTCTCTGCAAACAGCCCCAGAGAATAAAGGCAACCTGGCATGTTGAAAGCTGTGTGACAGAGATAGGGTGCTTGGTCAACAAGCAGGTTAATTGTGTGTTAGGACCAGATGCTAATGGTGGACTGAACTCAACACAGCCTCATGGAAGCATCCCCCATGGCTCCTGACTGGCTGCAGAACATAGCAGATTTCTTGTCAAATGATATTTGACAGGAAGGAGAGGGTGTTCTGGGCCAAATGCATTGACTCTTGTAATGAGTTTCATATTTTTACTTTAGATGACAACAACATTTGGACCTTTTTGAGGATTTGAAGATGTGGGGGGGAAAGGAGAACCCACTTTGATTAAGTTCACACTTGTGGAGGAGATAACAGCCTTCTGAGAGTCTCTCCTGGGTGGATTATAGAGTGTGAGTGTTGGCACATTGTGTGAACCCTCTGAAGCCCATTAGCAAACTCAAGTCGTTAAGTTGTGAGACATAGACGGTAGGAGCCTTAAGGGTGACTGGAAATTAATTTAAGTGAAGTTGATGTTAAAAGTGATATAAATCAATTTGAAATGCTTATCACCGTCAGTGCTGTGGAAAATTTGACTGATGCTTAAAGACAAGCAAAGAAGAAAATTCTTTCCAAAGTTGATGTTTAAACTTTGATATAAGTCAGTTTAAATGCAGATCACCGTCAGTGCTGTGGAAACTTACAGATGTTCTTACCAAAGCTTAAAAAATCATTTTGTAAATTGAACAGGTTGTCTGATAACATTTCCAGAGTGAAACTTCAGAGTTGAAGTTTAATAGAATGGTGGGCAGATATTCAAACTCATTTTGTCAGAAATTATTTGTTGTCTGTCACTGCATTTTTATATCGATTTTATTCTGCCAGTGTGTTTTGATACTTTTTTTTTTTCCTCATCAAGCTTTGGGCACTTTTGTATACTTTTACTCCCAATTCAGGAAACACAAATGTCATATGTGATTGTACATTTTAAATAGTACTTTACTCATTTCCTGCTATTTCCCTCTCAAACTGTCCTCACTCAGTCAAAACAATAACAAAAGGATGACTTTGGAGAGCAGCGTGGAATCATTTTCTGATGAAGTGACTGCACTTCTTTTTCCTGAAGTTGTCTTCTGTGCCACACAACAATCAGTTGTTTTTGAAAAGTATGACAATCACTGACCATCTCTCCCCCCCCCCCCCCCCCCCCCCCCCTTTTTCTTCTCCCCCCCCCCCGATTGTCTTTATCTGTTGCATGTGTCACAAACACAACACATCTTACCCTGCACTCTGGCATTTCTGTTCCCATTTTTTCAACAAGGCTTTTATTGTGAAATAAAGCAGGCCTAGCGGATTCACACTGAAGAGTCCTGACATTCACTGACTACATAGGAGCAGTTAGAGCACTTAAAAGTTTATTATTTATTGGGATTTTCAAAAATGCAACAGCATCTCCACATAGCAGACGACATCATTAAGAGTCGACGAATGACACCGCCCGTTACTTCAATAGAAATATGTATTTTTATAGAATGAAGGAATGTTGGAAACATTTGTAAGTGTACCATTCAAAAATATCCAAACATTAGTTGTTGTTTTTCACTATTGTAAAGTAGAAATATAACATATTATATCTTTCAATTTCTGCAGTGGAAAAGGAACACCTGGCAGGGGGTTCTTTTCATTTTTTTCTATCAGTTCTGATAAAATGGATGCTATAAAACCATCTACGTCAAGCTTTATTGTTTTCTAAAACTATGGAGATGAGAAACGTTGACTTTAATTCAGCAGCCGAATATGTATCCTCAAACTGTCAGCAGCCTTCAGCTGCCACAAAGTTGGGACATTTTCACCATGACACTTTGCTGGACAAGACATCTCTGTCACAACAACAGCCCTCTCTGCTCAAACACACTGCTCTAAAATATTTGAACATATTTCCCGTTGACAGCATATCTTGTCCTTGCCGGTTGGAACAGTCGGTTGAGACTGAGCTGACAATCCAGGGCAAATGGTTTTCAGTGGATATTGCAGAGAAAGTGCATCCCCCAAATCTTTTGTTACTACTGCTGCATTTGACATAGTATCCAATATTTATCTTTTTTTTTTTTGCTTAAGGCTCATGACATCACATGTTGTATATGTTGTGGGTCTTTTAAGGATCTGTCGCCTTTTATCTTTATTGCAAGATTGCTGGGTGCACTAAGTGGAGGCTTACCCTAATGTGCACTATTTCTGTTAATAGTTTAATGCAAATTAAAGCAATGGGTAATAGCTCCAAAGTATTTTACGTTGTCTAATTACTAGGAGACTTAATTAATGCTCATTTGGAGAATTTAGCCATAAACACAACACATGTTCCCATCTTGGTGAAGTGTAAAAACTGAATTTTACACTTCAAATTCCTCTTCATTCTTCATACCTTTGGCTGATTTGCTGGGGTTTAAAATTCCGCTTCACATGTGGTTGAGCTTGAGGACGTGGGGATCTGAGGGATTTGAAGGCTTTTCTGATTGTTCTGCAAAAGACACCATGGGATACAGAGAGCCAAAATGGCTGAGGTGCCCACATCAAGATTAGAGCGTATTATTTCCACCCTTGGGGGGGGGGGGGGGGACAAGAAACTACCAGGGGGAGACAAGAAACTACCAGCTTTGTGGCAAATGAATTCAGGAAACATTTACTATTTATGGAGATTAAAGACTTTGAAGCTTAGTTTGTGCTGAAATTGGTTGTGTAAATTTGATGCACTTTTCTAATTTCGTGAGATACCTTTGCCTGCTGATTAAAGTATACTGAACCATTCTTGAACTCGTTCAATTTCCTTTGAACATCATTATCACAAAAACACTATGCAATTCACTTAAACACTATTTGCACTGAAAGCACTTTTAAATTAGCTGACTTCTTTTAATTCCAACATTGCAGTGTCTTGCAAGAACCCAAAACACAGGAGGAAAGGGTGGTATTGAAAATTGAGAACATTTTTTTGATGGAAAATATATATTAAAAGAAGTAAATTACACCTTCTTAAGACATTTTTTGGCTCAACTCTTTTAACTTCAAAAGAGCTGTGATGTGACATCATAATCATTTAGGCATCAGGGCCAACCTACTGTTATTAATCACTGAGATAAGTTGTAGAGAGTGTGTGGAAAGAATCTCTGAAGTAAAACTGGGCAAAGATAATCAAACTGAAGACTGATGGGTGATAGAAAATGTTCTGTACGTACAGTAGATGTGCTGAATGAATGTGTAGGTGAATGGGTGTGAATGGATGGATGGAAAAAAACTTCAGATTCTGAAAAGATTAATAATCCCAGAAGGGCAATTCATCTGTAGCTTCTCACACACAATCTTAATGTTCTCACATGTATATACGTAAATCCAATTCTATTCTATTCTTTTTCTAGTCTATTTTTATATTGTCTATATTTCTATTGCTCTTGTTTTTGTGATATCCCAAGACTGTTGTAACAAACAAATTTCCCCATCTGTGGGACATTAAAGGATTTCTGATTCTGATTCTGATTCTGAAAAAGGATTAGTAAAATTGTTAAGGTCATAGTTGTGTTGTCTCATAGCTAAAGGATTAAAAGATTTAGACTATCATTTGTTCTGTTTAGGGGCAAAAGAAACCGGCGACCTGAAGGTAGAAACTTGAACTCAGATACCAGCATGTGATCACGATCATCATCTGTAGTTAAAAGCAGCTTTGAATGTTATCAGGACTAGAAAGGCGCTATATAAATACAGACTATTTATCATTATCATTTTAAGATGTAGTGAACAGCCTCAGCTCATGGATTTTACATGATAAAGGAAACATTCCAGAATAACAGTCTTTGAGCAGAACAGTAAACTCTTGCATTGTAACTAGCAGAGATTCAAAAGGTGACCAAATATCTCTTCATCCACCATTCACTCTTCTGGTGGCTTCTATTTAAATCTTTTTTCACAGCAGACATTTTGACATGTCGCTGCAGGAAACAACACAGGTGTAAATAAAGAAATGAATGATGGCAGAATTCCATTTAACTGCGTGACTTTCAGGGTGCCGGTATTGTTCACGCTGGCTTGCCGTCACACAGGTGTCTCTTGCTGGGACGCTAGAACTGAAAAGAGCTATTGTTAATGTTATCAGTTCCCTACTATGACATGTCAAAATGTCTGCTGTGGAAAAGGCCAATTTGTGATGCATTTGCAAAGAAACATCACAAAGGCAGCCCATATAAATTGGACAGCATAGCATTCACAGTGAATACCTGCTGGGAATAAACGCTAGCCTAGGAATGTTTTCTTCATCTAACCTGTTACCTGAGCTCGACCTCTGCCTGTAATGTAACTTTTCAGCATGGATTATGCAGCTTGATTTGTTACCAGAGTTCATGCCTCTTGTACTACGGAATAACACAGTAAGCACAACTTGTGCAATGATGCAACTACTCAAAATGTCAGTATAACACTTGAAATGAACCTGAAGAAAAGTGAGTGGTTTCATGACCTTCCAAACCGCAGGTCACATATAAAGATGGACAAATTGATGGCTCCCAAAACTAAAGCCATCTGAATCGCTCGCTGATGGCAGACTGCAGTGGAGCTCATATTCTGTCCCTTTTCAGTGTCAGTTAATGGGACATTCGCCCATTTTTCAAAAATGCTGATGCACTGTATGTCCAAGTGTTAGTCAGTTACTTCATGATCACTACTGTCCAGCCTCTGGTCAGTGAAAAGTATCACCACCATCATCAGTATCTGCGATATTTTGACTTTATTTTTGTGCAGTGGGAGGAAGTGATTTGCTGTCAATCTTCTTGCACAGTATGGACAATATTCCAAACATGTGCTATACATGTGTGTCATGTTTGCTCTGTGAAGGCAACACTTATGGTTCGTAATGTTTCAATGCTGACCCGCAAATCACATTCTTCCTCATTGGTGTCTCTATGATTGCTGTGTAGTATCTTCACTGTGAGTGGACTTTCCATAGTCAAGATGAGTCACTTCCTAACAGCAGATAGATTGATTGCATATTCTCTCTCTCTAATCAACTGGTTACTGTGGAAACCATAGATTTGGAAAAAAAGGACCTCATGCTTCACTCTAATTACATGTACACCTGTAAAAGCTAGGCCTTGACTGCATGGCAGAATCAAAACAAACATTGCATGAAATCTGTAAGCCTTGCATGACAGAGGGAGGTCACTTTGCTTGAGGTTGTTGCAAACTTCTTTCTGTGCACTGAGTGTAGCTGCAGTTGCACTCATACATGTCACCACCTTAGAGGGTAATAGCTTGTACCTGCAGTTTTTCCTTTCTCACAGTGATTCCTCGCTGCCCTGCCCTTTGGCACTTCCCCTCGAAGAGCTTTACATCAAGATTGAGTCAGCCTCTGAAGTATTGGCTGTGATTTTTTTCACTTTGGAAGAACCTGGGAAGGGTGTTTTGATTCACTACAGGATAGTGATGGTCCACTCCTCCGTGGCATGGGTGTAATCGTTAATGGGGCACTAAACCCTGAGGTCATTCAAGTCCCACACTGTCAGGGGAGGTTTTGTCCGGAGGGTGTAATATGTTCATAAAGCTCTGCCCCATTACCCGTCTGTCGGGAGAGGAAGAGCGATGGCTTTTATATCACTCTCTCTTTCTTTAACGCTCACTCCCGGCCTTCTGTCAGTGTCTCACTATCACTGCATCATTAGCTCCCTTCATACGCTGGAAGGCAGTGAGAACGTAGAAGCACTGCAGCTTTAGCCCCTCTGCTTTTTCAGTCACTGTGATAGAAATAACTTATTTTTCTGTAGGCAATGTAGTGGCGGAGGTCTCTCATTAACCTTCTCACACCGAACGAGATGGATGACAGGTGCACGATTCACGTCCAGCTGCTTTGATTAAAATAGAAGCATCATAATTGAAAAAAGAAAAGAAAAGAAAAGAAAAGAAAAGAAAAGAAAAGAAAAGAAAAGAAAAGAAAAGAAACATACCTGGCAGCATCTGTTGTGTGACGTGTAAGTTCAATAAGAGATGATATTTCACACCCTGGATGAAAAAAAAAAGATTTTTGATATTAACATTATTGATTCTTGAAACACATGTGTGACATACGCGTTCCAGGTCTGAACAGGGTCTTAGTGTATGTAGTTTGGTTTTGATTTACTCCTTTTACCAGCAGGCTTTATGGCGAGCACTTATGGCGAGCTGCTATAGAGGCTGTGAGATGTAGCTCACGGGAGCCATTATAGTGTTTTAAAACACGTTTCCCCTGATTAACACAATTTACGTCAGAACCCTGTCGAATCTGAACACACAGACATGATTCACATGTTTTCTTACACATTTTCTTTTGTATAATTTTGTACCGTATAAACCGTATAAACTTGCCACTTGCCCAATTTTTATTCCAGTTATTATTTCTTTTTCTTCTTTTCTTTTTTCTGTCGCTCTACAAACATGAACTCATACATTTCTATTCAACTTTCTTAAAAGGGTGCTAATTTGACAAAATAAACTGTAAATAGAGGCTAAATTCATCAGAGTGTAATTTCCTGAAACTTAATAAATCCATAGCAGTATTATCCCTCTTGGGTTAATGCAACTCATAACGAAAACTTCACTTCCTAAAGGTAGGGCAATATTAGTGTCCATCAAATATAATTAAGTCCAACAATAATTAGCCTGGCAACAACCCATTAATATCTGTGGAGAGTCCATTCTGTCAGACAGTGAAAAGCCCTCACTGCCTCTGTGGGAAAAAGGAAATGAGACGATGTACCCAAATACAAAGTATTACCTGTCAGCTCACTTTTTTGAGACAGATTTTCACCACAGGGTGTTTGCTGGGGTATTTCAGTGCCTCGAGCAGAGTTGGCATCAGTTTGCTTTGACTGCCAGCAACAGTCCAGTCAAGATGAGGCTTTGTGGAGAGCTGTGTGAAATCTGAGATGACATGGAGAGGCTATAGGACTGAGGACAGCAGAGAAATCCCCCTCAGGCATAAATCTTCCATACTGGAAATCCGGTTGAACCGCTTGGCTAAGCTATAAATGTGCCTTTGTGGACACTCCATTTAGTTTTTAATCATGAAATCCCATTTGTTTGTGCAATTTAATGAGACAAATATAGACTTTTCGGATCATGTATTGATTGTTTCAGTATCAAAAGCATGGGATCATTCATTTCAGTGACTTATTTTAAATAATAAAAAAACTATTTCACTTCATGTGTAGAACGTCATGCTACTCATTCTGCATTCACTGAATGAAACAACATCCTTTGTAATTGCAAATTACAGTTTGACATGGACGGCATGAGATTATTTAATTATGATTTCTACAGGTTAAAGTACCCAACAGTGTATAACAGTGTACACAACAGATAAATGATTAATCACATGTATATTTAACAAACCACCCCAGAATATACACATGCACTTTTGTAGGATTCAATTTGTTAATCCTTGTGGTTTACATCAGAGAAAAAACGTTGAGCCAGGTAAATATCAGAAAGGTGGTAATGCAATATGTGTTGAAGCAGCTTCCTGCTACCTTTGGAGTGTTTTGTGCCTCTGAGAGGCCACTGACATGTTCCTCAGCGTTGAGTTATTATAGATAAATAAAAGCAATCACAGTGGGAAAAGAACTCTGCAGTGAAATTTACAGAATTGAGCCCTGTGTGAGAGACACACCACCAAGCAGCCTACTGATGAAATATTCTCACTTTGGCTCAAGAACGGAGCGACTCTGGCAAGCATCCCAAAGGCCAAAGGGATACAGCGCTCTATGTTTTCTGTGTTTGTTCTTTTTTTACCCTTGCTCCCCATGAATCTTTTCAGAGGGCCCGTCAGCATTCTTGGTGTGTCTCCAGGTTTTCATGTGCTGCTTATTTTCCCAGGATGCATTTTCAGAACACAGGAAACTAAACGAGGATGAGGTTGTGCAGTGCTATTTTTATCTGTTTCAAAATAAAAGAGGAAACTTTCTGACACCTTTATTCCCATGAGCCTTTTTTTAAATTTAGATAGATTGTATTGATTTTCAAACATTTGTCAGACTATGATTACTTTTACCTCTACAGTCGGAAAATTATCAGTGTGTGTGTGTGTGTGTGTGAGACTACATTTGAATTATGTTTACATTACTATGCTCCTATGCTCTTCTTATCCCTTGGCTGAACTGAAAAGACTAATGGAGGTTACTTTAATATTTATGAAGCACATCTCCCCATGTACTTGGCTAGCTGTCCCAGTCTTATATAAAAAGCACAAGACAATTTGAAAAATCACTCTCTAATCGACCCTCTCTGTCTGTCTCTCTCTCTCTTTTTCACCCTTGTAATCACCATCTGTTTGTCCATATTGTGTGAACCTTTGTTTTTTGGTCCCGTGGTTCACCAGACGCTACTTTTGGCCTCCTGCTTGGGGTGTTTGTGGCCTGTGGTCTGGCTCTGGTGGGTCTTCTTACATTCATCTCCTGGAAGCTGTGCTGGGTGCCTTGGCGGACTAAGGCCCATTTCCCGAGTCCATCCCTCACCCCAGCCTGTGGCCCAGAACACTGTCCGCTCCAGTCACCCCTCCCACTGCCCAGCCCCCAGCAGCCACCAGTCACCATGGCGACAGAGAAGGTGAAGGACCCCGTGGGTTCGATGGGCTTCCTGGAGGCAGCAGTGAAGATAAGCCATACATCTCCTGACATCCCCACTGATGTGCAGCTCTCCATGAGAGAG
The DNA here is from genome assembly GCA_016785285.1 of Brachirus orientalis. NCBI lineage: Eukaryota > Metazoa > Chordata > Actinopteri > Pleuronectiformes > Soleidae > Brachirus > Brachirus orientalis. Next base: position 16,289,630 of record JAFBJR010000150.1, read on the forward strand.
CACTTCCTGCGCCGCACACAACGCATGCAGAGACAAACCACTGAGCCAGCTTCCTCTACCCGGTTAGTCACGTACTCTCTGTGTATGTGTGATGTGGGTATCCATGTGTAAATAAATGCTTTGGGCATACAGGCACATAAAACCAGAGTCGGAGACACATCATGTGGTATATTTGCTTGAAATCATCTAAATGTATCATTAATGAGGGCAGATATTTTCTATCTCAGCAATTTAGTATCTACAAAGTTAATTATAATAAACACTGTTGCTCTCTGCCTCAGAGGCATCTCTTTGCAGCTCATTATGGTAAAGCTAATTATATGTAATGGCTTCTTCTTGAGTATTAATGAAATATAAAGGAGAAAGGGCTTTCGCACAAATAACAGAACTATATGTTGTTGCGTTAATAGGGAAACAAGAAGAGTCTAATCATTAATCCTTTCTCAGTAGTTTTTGTCAATTTTTTTTGCCTTGGCCTTTTACTCTCATATTTCTAATAACGTTTAACAGTAACAGGTACATGCATATTCTTAATACTAGATTGGAATCAACATTAAAAAGCAAGTAAACTTCACAGATTTTTTTCTATCTAAAGAACTAAAACTCTCAAAGCAGGCATCAGGCCAACAGTTATTCCATCTCAGGTATTCTTTCTGATAAACTAAACCCATTTGAGAAGATGTTAAGTGAGGTCACACAACCATTTTAGTCAATGTTTATTCTTACAAATCAGCTTCACTGGCATTGCATGTAGAGTCTCCCCTGGTCATCTGTACTCCAGCACCTCAACACTAACCACATGTTTTTCTCTCTCTTTGTCACGCTCTCTTTCCTCCTTTTCTGTCCCTGTAGGCACAATTCATTTAAAAGACACCTGCCCAGGCAGATGCAGGTGGGCAGTCTAGACCTGGGAAACGACTACATGGTAGATAAAGATGAAAAGCCCACCAGCATTGGCCGTATCCAGCCAGAGCTCTACCAACAGAAGGCCCTGGAATCAGAAGATTCATCCAAGCACAGTGGCAAAAACTGTGGCAGGATTAACTTCTCTCTCAAGTACGACTATGAAAACGAGGCCCTGTTAGTCAACATCCTGAAGGCACTAGATCTGCCCGCCAAAGACTTATGTGGCACATCTGACCCATACGTGAAGGTCTACCTGCTGCCCGACCGCAAGAAGTTCCAGACACGCGTCCACCGGAAAACTCTCAACCCTACATTTAACGAGAGCTTCCAGTTCCCTGTGCCTTATGACGAGCTGGCAGCCAGGAAGCTCCACATGAGTGTCTTTGACTTTGACAGGTTTTCCCGGCATGATATGATTGGAGAGGTGGTACTCGACAACTTGTTTGAGACATCAGACCTATCCAGGGAGACGAACATATGGAGGGACATCCAATATGCCACCAGTGTAAGCATCTATTAGTTTTCCCTTTAGACTCATTATCAAATCGCAAAGAAAGAGGCTAATGTCCTGTATATTACCTGTATTGTCCTGTATCAGGTCAACTACCACCGAGCATACTGCTGAATTGCCCTGGATTTATTACAACTCAGACATTAGACTTTATTGTTGAATCAGCATATCTTTTGGGTTGATTTAAATCAAGTTGCACAGTTTGCTGACACTCCTTCTTCAGTGACAGAAGTCCTGAAATAAGCACTTGTTCTGGGAGACTTGCTCAAATGGACATCAGCTGTCCCAAAAGTGTCCAGCACAAATGGTATTGATCTTTTTTTGACCAACTGTCTCAGTCATGTTGCTTGAGCTTGATCCCGAAAGGAAACAATGTCCAGATAGTCACTTTGTATTATTGTAGTCTAACAGATGTTATTATAACCGTTATAACGTCAATCCAACTATTTTAATTAATTTGGTGGAATATTACCACAACAACATAACTATTTATTTCTATTATCTAATTATATGAATAAAACTGTAAAACACAAAATAAACAATGATTAAGTGTTAAGAACCACAAAATACAGAAATAATATAATTTATTATTGGGCAGAGAAACTAAAAACTGATCAACAAGACAAGGCAACTTTTTGGGGAAATTTAATGTGAAGGTTATGGTGGAACAAATTATTAGAAAATCATCACTCAGCATAGGCGTTTAGATTATTTTTTTATTGAAAAAAATGCAACATAATTAGCTGCATAATTACTTTTTTCTTTAGGTATTGTTACTTGATGGTGTCTAGGGACCCCTTTTGGATCCTCAGCTTGTGGGTGTATTTGGCTCCGTATTTGGCACTTTGGAGCGCTCTTCACTTTATTCCCTCCTCAGTGCCCTTACATCAGACGGTCTTACCCCACTGGTTGTTGAACTTGAGCTCCTTCAAGGATTGTTCAATAATCTCAGCCTTATTGCTTAGGAGGCAGAAACACCAGGGCCGACTCTTTGGCACGCAAACTTTATTGAACCTCCAAATGACTTTATGACAAAATCCCTTGCTCACATTAAATTCAAGATTGGCAACATAAAAAAAATGCACAGATGGTGGGATTTTAGTAACAAAAAACAAACATGAATTAGTGCATAATGAAAGTCTTGGGTATAGGCACATCTTGGGAACACGACAGCTTAATGAGTAAACATATAGGGGAGAGAGAAAAGAGCCAGCAGTTTTCTTCAGCTTGTAGATCAAACACAGATAAATTGTCAATAATATTGACCCTTAGATAAAGATTGTGTAGTAGAACGGCTAGTTCTCATGAGTGTGTTCAAGCTCCGCAAAACTATTTTGTTAAGATAACTGTGAAGGCTACTCACAATTGGTTATAATTAAATGATGTAGAGAGAAAAAAGTGTGAAATGTAAAGGTGTTTAATTATAGAATGAAACTTAAAGATTAAATTGGTTAAACTTATAAAAAAAATGCTTCATTAATGTAATATACTTTCATCCAAAGTGCATTGCTTTGACATTAACAAACAATTTTGTTAAACAATTTTGAACTAATGATGGTGACATATGATTATGTTCAAGGATTAACATTGTTAGAATTCATTCTCATGAATGTATGAACCCTAATGGTGGTGCTATAAATCAGAGGGACCATCAAGTCAGAAAGATCCATTTTTGGCACTATGAGGGTCTTCTCATTTCTTGGTGATTAATTGTCATAACATACTGTGTATTCTCATCAACTTGCAGAGCTAAAAAAAAAACAGCTGCAGTGATGATGGCAACAACCCAACTTGTGTTTCTACAAGGTTAATTAAAGTGTCACTTCATGCTTTAACAACAGTAGACATTTCTGCTGTGCTCTCACATTACAGTTGTACCTCCACACCCTTCAAGTGAAATGCCTCCCTTCCACGGAAAAGACAAATCACAGCATTGCACACGAGGAGACATTAAGGCTGCTGCTCTCAAACAGGCAATGTAGGGATTTGTATATCAGCAAGACTCATACAAAGCTCTTTCTACATGATTAGGGGTCAGTGCAACCTTAATACTATTTTTAAAATGGGCCTCAGAACTCACATGAGACAGATAACAGGACTTTCATTCCACTTGAGGGTATTATCTCAGAGGAGACTCCTCCAGTTGGTTGACAGGTTGTGCTTGGAGAGTTTCTTCTCCAAGAAACTAAGTCTCCTCACAAGACTTACGGAGACTAATTCATTTGTTGGTTTTGTTGGAAAGTGGTTTACAGTATGTGGGAGCACTGAGCTTTTACCTGTTTTCTTAGGCGACAGTGATTATTTGGAAAAACAGCATTAAGAGTAAGGACATTTGGCAAATACATACAGTAGATTTGCCTCGACTTGAGAATAAAGCCAATTCCTGCAGTGAAATACTGATGTCTGGATAACAAGAAGGATTTGAGGTTCTCTACAGAGAGTTTATGTATTTATTATGGTGCTGGGAGCAGCTGTGAAACACATTCATGCATCTTAAATCATCCACAAAGATTTTTCTAGTCAAGTTCAGTTTGTTGACATTTGACCAATAGTGTACATACCATTGTTGCTTGTGCTGAACTTTTATATCAGTGTAAACAAGGCAACAGAGAAATTTAGTTTCCGTCATGTGTCCTCTATGGTCGCTGTGTTAAAGACAAACAAGATACTTTTCGTCATGGAGCCGGTGTTCTATTGTGTAATACTAGACATATTTTTTTTAAAATCCTGTCATGATGGCAATGACAACAACATTTTCTAAGTAATGCCCAGTAAATTACAGATAGCAATATTTTTTGTCTTAAATTAATTTAAATTTAAGACAAAGATATACATTTTAGTTGAATATTGTGAGCCTAAAGGCTTCCTTATACATCTCAATAAACATCTAAATGATCTCATAAATATCTAATGAAATGTAAATTAAAACTTTCTCTCGCACTCTCATTAACAGCTTTGGTTAGGACACATGAGCTTTCCTTAAGTTATTCTCTAGCTCCCTGGTTTATGCCAGATAATAGTATTTTGCATGATGTCTAAACTCAATACAACACACTTTTTCCATATAGCCCTATAGACATATATGTATTATGTATGACATACGTAGACACATATGAATTTTAATATTACTTGGAGTTTGGGGTCTAAAACTAACCCTTTACACCAAAAATTATCATTAAAATTGCTGTAACTGAACAGACTCATGGTGCTAGGATCGAACAATAAAAATGCAAATTCTTTGGCTTCTTATTAGCTCATTAATGCATGTTTGTGAATGAGCTCCATTTATAAGAAGTAATAGAGGGAGGACACTGGTGTTTTTACTGTCATATGACTGTGAATTTGAAGAGGAACCCATTTCTATAGTCCATTTAGAGAGGTACAGTGTTTCTTAAACTAAAGATACTTCCCGGAAAGACATTAGACAAGAGACTGAACACTTATTGGACATCTGGACTGTGGCTATGCTGAATATCAGTGTAAAACTAAAATGTCTTGTGCGTGTTGTGTGTGTGTATGTATCCTGTATATATTCCAACAGGAAAGCGTTGACCTTGGAGAGATCATGTTTTCACTTTGCTACCTGCCAACTGCAGGGAGACTCACACTTACTGTCATCAAGTGCAGGAACCTCAAAGCCATGGACATCACTGGATACTCAGGTAAATGTGTGCGTGTGCGCGCTTTAGCTGTACTGTATGTGACTGAATGTGTATGTGTGATTCACTCCAAGTTGCAGATGAGCCAAAAGAGAGGACACACACCCTCCAGCCTTGAAGATCTCATTGTAGGTGTGACAGATAAAATGGACAGTGGAGCGCCCCCCACTACTCCTGAGTCCTCTTTATTCCAGCAATTATTAATATTCAGCACTTGCACTATTACGAGATTGTAGCATATATTTGCAGGCGGTCAGTTCATTTTCATAGACTGCTGTTCCACTTCAGTCCATGTTTCCCCAAAATACAGATATCGCTTGTAAAATGTGACATTTATTGTTCCTTAAATGCCAGGGTTCAGATGTGAACATGATGTTTTTCCTTCCCTGTTTAATGACATTTTATGATTTTTAAGTGAGTCACAATTTTAATCTGCTGAGTTCTTAGGGCTTTTAGCTGTATGCCATCGTTTCAGTTTGTGCATCGTAAAAATTGTAGTTACCAAATTGTGCCTTCAAGCATACTGGGTTGTAAAGTGAGTGTACTTGTTTGCTGTTATAGATTCAGGGCAGCTTACATCTGACTGAAATGCAGCATAATGGATCATACCAAGCGATTTGTCACTGACTGATGAAGATTGAGATCAACATTCTTCAGGAAGCTTTCACAGTCATGCTATTTATGCTGTCTATGGCTTTGCATCCTCTTTTTTCACATATGGTGTTGACTCATCTACGTTTATTGCACATTACCAACATCAGACTTGCTCGCACGCTTGAGTAAAAACAAAACACTTAGAGTAATACATTTGGACATTCCCCTCTTGACAGACATCTTTGAAGTCTTTTGGTAGTCAAAATCAAGTTTCATTTAATAATGCCAGATTTCTAAATAAGATGGATAACCAGAGGGATGTCCAAACATGACAACTGAGTGACCTTCTCTTCCTCTTGATGTTGCTCTGTTCATCAGATCCTTATGTCAAAGTGTCACTCATATGTGACGGGAGACGTTTGAAAAAGAAGAAGACAAGTATAAAAAAGAACACGCTGAATCCAACCTACAATGAGGCCATCATCTTTGACATCCCACCAGACAGCATGGATCATGTCAGCCTGCACATCTCTGTCATGGACTACGATTTGTACGTACAAACTACAAATGAAATGATTTGTCAACAAATTGATGATTAAATCCATAGAAAAAAAGTGTTGGGCTTTCAGTTTTACAGCTCATGTTTTCATGATTTAACATGGTTAATCACAAAAAATACTGGCAGGTAAAATGGATAATAAGTGCTCCAATTCTTAGCTACAGCCCATGTTTAAGTGTTGTAGTTCAAATCTAAAGAAGCCAACAGATCATAATAGCCTGTTCATCCTTCATTCAACAGTATGTTAAACTCGATAAGACTGGATGTTAAAGCTTTTCTGCAGAATGAGTATGAGTTTCACACTAAGCAACACATGATTTTGATTCATTGTAACCAATTTAGTGGCCAATCATAGACTGTTATATACTGTATCTGCTCTCGGTCTCTCTCTTCAGTCTCTAACTCACCTCCCTCTTTTGTCTTTCATCCCCCACCTCTCCTCGGTCTCCCATTTTTCCTCTCACCCCAACCGGTCGAGGCAGATGACCGCACATCTTTGAGTCTGAGATTTCTTCCTGTTAAAAGAGAGTTTTCTTCTCTCCACTGATGCCTAGTGTTTCCTCATTATGTGAACTGTTGGGTTTCTTTTCTCTCTCTATTATTGTAAAGGTTTTGGCCTTAATATGTACAGTGCCTTGAGATAATGTATGCTGTGATTTGGCGCTATATAAATAAAATTGAATTGAATTGAACTGAATTAAAGCAGTAACAGGAGAGGGATAAAGTGGATGCAGTGTAGAGAGCTAACATGCATGTTGAAAGGTCAGGCTTGAAAGGTCGGACTAAACTGTGTTCTATTAAAAACAGACACTCCCAAGATTGGAAACCTAGTTGCTTGAGATGTATCTTTCCAATACACTTATGGTGAGATTGAATCAGTTTATGCTAATAATCTAGGGATTTTTTTTCAAGGGAAATGAAGTCTGCATTCATTTACACTTCAGACATTGTTCATAGGGAATATATCTACTTTGTTGTCCTTCCGGTGATGAGTCAATTTGAGTGTCACTGGGAAAGTCAGTGGTAAATCCATTGCATCAATCAAGAGGACATCCAGATTCAGATTTGTGTCTCCTGCCATTACAAAATGTTCTTCGTGCTGTTATGCAACAACAATTTGATGTATGGGATGTCGTGTCAAGTTAAATCAGATGTATTTATATACGTATTCATCTGCATGTGTCCCCACAGGGTAGGTCATAATGAGATCATTGGTGTGATGAGGGTCGGATGCAATGCTGAGGGACTTGGCAGGGACCACTGGAACGAAATGCTGGCATATCCACGCAAGCCCATTGCACACTGGCACCCCCTGCTGGAGTCTAAGAAATCTGAGAAGGAGGTAGGTTTGGGAATGTCATTATAAGTGATTTATATATAAATTAGCATGATTTTGTGACAAAGAATTGGGGGCTTTTACATATTACATAAGCAATTCTGTAGGGTTTGACAAGATGACCAAAAACATTATGACAATTAAACATTTTTAATTGTCATAATGGTTTTAATAATCACAATAAATGTCTGATCACCTAAAAAACTGATTGCGGTTTTAAACATCTTAATGAAAAGAAAAAAAAATAAATACACACATTTATACATGAGGCATAATATTAGTATAATGATGGGTTCTGTTTCAGAGTATGAATTATTGCCCAGCCCCACCCTAGGCCAGATAATGTTTTGTTTTTTTTTAAATTAAGGAAATGCTATGTCAGTTTGTTTTGCTCTTAAAGAAAAAGATTCAACATATAGCTCTCAAAATTAATACAGATAGTATTGATACTGTTGTATTGTTTGCATCAACGTATCCAATAAACATGATTCTTCTATGATATAAAGTGTACTATAATTGTAAATTTATATATAGTTTTCCTCATATGTTATCACAGTATTGCAAAAATTAAAAACAAAGATGCTGATAACATATGTGAGATTTTGATGAGAGTGTGTGAGAGTATCTTACCAGATTTGGATTATTTTTGTGTTTTTATTGGTTCACACTGCATACTGTATTAGCCTCAGATAATACTGATAATACTCAGATAACTGCCTACAACATTTGCTTTTGACAATGTTATTGTCTGTATCATTGCTTATACATTTTTATTTTTTAACATCTATTTTTGTCCTGACACGTGGATCTTTAATAAGCATCTGCTTTCATGTAAATATGAATCCTTGAGAGCATTTAAATAAACTGATCACCGAATAAAAATCATATTGCTCTCTTAATGTTGGAACACCGACACGCTTCTCTGTTCAGATATTCCCTCTGTGTTGTGACCTGATGGTGACAGTGCTGTAAAAATAAGCAGCGTGTGCCCTATGAATCATTGCCTTGTGCCTCTGTGTCCTGCAGTGGAAGGCGAGGACAGCCAGCTTTGACAGCCAAGGCTCCTGCCCCTCACCCCGGCCCCCTGCCAGTCCCTGAGCAGAGCCACCTGTGACCCAGAAGCCCAGAAGGCGGTTTCCTCCCTTCTGCTGATCCACTTCCTGTCTGTCTGATTGAGGAGAAACACAACCCCCTGTCTCTCTCTCTCTTCCTATTTCCTCCCTTCCTCAAGTCTAGTCCTGACAGCACTCCCGAGAACAAATCTAGGATCACCACCAGTCAGCTAGTTGTGTGAAGCGCATTGTCTTTTCAGGTTAAAGTTTTAGGCTCTCTGATTTGAAATGTGGGCAGTGTGATGACCCTGAGCCGCCCCTTGTTGTCCTCAGAGGAGACTGGCTGGACAAATATTTAATGTTGGGTTGTCCAGGCCGAGGCAAACAGATCTCTTTTTTCCTGACAGGAGACCACAGCTGTGCTACAGAGACTCTTTGATGTGGGGGGAAGGAAAAAATAAGAAAAAAAAGAACTGACAGCAGCAGAAGTTTCACACGGGGAAGTGGAGGACATGTTTGGAGGTGAAAAAGAGAAGCTCTTAAGGAGAATCTGAAGAAATTTCAAAACTCTGCAGCTGTCATTGGATTTTATAGTGGTATGTGTTGGTATAAAACAACACTGAACAATACTGTGGCATTTTGAAACTATTAGATGTAAAAAAAAAAAACGCTCCATTAGTCATTGTTTGAGAATAACAAAGCTGAAATGAATTTCAAGGCTCCAGCTGAGCTCGCTGTACTTCCAGGTTCTTCAATGCCTCCAGGAAACTGTGGATGAGGCTGAAAATAAAATACTGTCATCTTGACAATTTTGAAGCTTAAGAGGTTTCACAAGCACCTGTGGCAAAAACCATTTAATGTAACGATGAAGCGGAAGGAACAAAAGGATTGTTGGTATTCACACAAGAGCACTGTGTCTGCAGTGTTGTGAACAATTACAGCCTTAATGCTCAATGCGCAAGAGTAGATGGATAAACTGCTATATGATAGTGAACAAGCCCAAAAAATGATAAGACAAAATTTTAATATAAAGTATAAAACAAAATTATTTGATGGAGGAAAAGCATTTTTCTTGGAGGTTAGTGGGAAATAGTGAGCACACTTTACATGTACGCACCCCTTCTTTCAAAATGCAAAGTCATACATACACTCATGTACACACACTTTAAAAGCAATTTGACTCTTTTGTCTTTTTCTGAACAGGTTTTGGTGGATGTGTATATTCTTGTGTAAAACTGTCATTTCCTGAACATGTGTTTCATTTTGTCCAAACAGAAAACCAGAAAATATATGATGATAGGTATAGATTAAAAAAAAAAGAAGAAGAAGAACATGTAGCCTTGCTGGTGATAATGACTGAGGAAATCATGAACTCCTAAACTTAAACACACACAACCTTCTTGATATTTATCCTGCCATTAATCATACTGTTATACAGGGATAATGTGTACGTGAATATGCCATTCGGATACATACTTGTAATGATGAGAAAAAGACTGCAGCACTGCTTTGTATGACAGGAATTAATATGAGGGTCCCCTTTTATGATAAATTAGAATAAGACCTGGATTACTGTTGTATAACTGATTCAGTGTTTTATTTTGGTGGGGATACAACCTAATCATTTGGTTTAGGTTTGCATCATTTTCCTCCCCTTAACCTCCAGTGATAATTTTCTTTTGTTTATATGGGTTTTCAGGGCAACATCAAGTTGTAGATAACATTAAAATGAGTATTAAAAGTTATGTTTGCATGCAATAAATTGAGCAAATCACAAACCTAATGCGAGCAAAATATTTAATATCCCTTCTTCTTTAGAAAACATCTTCAAAGTAAGATGGCTCCACTGTTTCTGTGTGTTCACAGCTGTTTTATGAATACTGTAGCCACTTGTCGGGCAACGCAATCAATGCTGTAGCTGACGACTTTGAATTGTGTTAAGAGTTATTTTGTGGGACTTGGTGATAGCTATGAAGGAGAAAAAAAGTAGACTAATGTCTTTTGGAAGGAAAACACATCATTATATCACACTTATAATTTGTCACCAAAAAGAAAAAAAATCACAAGTTGCTGAAGAATCTTCAATCTTTTTTATTTATTTTTTATTATGAATGAAGCTTTGCCTGTACACCACAGCCGATACTCAGACTTGCACTTATGTAACACACTGCATCTATGTCGGGTATATTTTATTGTTAAATGACAAGATTTCAATCTCAGCTGTTGTTATTTTGTTAGTATTGCTATCCCAAAAACAATCCATCATAACTTTACTTCTCTTGTCAAGCAAGAGCCAACAACATCCAAAACAAACTACATTTCTAACCACTGCTGTTGTATGAAGTCTGGGTGATAAAAGACCACAAGTAAAACAAGTAAAAACAAGTAAAACATGATGTATATGTTTCATGATATGATGCTTGTCAGGTCCTTTTTTCTGCTGCATTTGTGATCTAAATGTTGATTTAGTATATTCCAAAAACTAAAACGGTACAATGCGAGTCAGTAAATTAAAGTAGTGAAATGAGAGTACTTTGTCTTCACTTCCAAATTTGGATGGGATACCATTCACATTTTTTGGAATATACAGTATTTGCAATTTTTGGTTTTGCACTTCAGTGAGAAGCCCATTGTCCCACCTTGTATGTTCATTGTAAATCACATGCCTTTTGTCCATTATGTCTGTCTCCACTGCACTTTGTTATGTTTTGATTTTTGTCAATACAACAATCTCCTCACTGAACAAGGAAATTGTTCTACAATGTACAGTGTGTCCAATTTGTTTCTTTGCAGAAAAATGCTTGGTTGGAAACTAAATTACAACTTAAGAAAAGATGCAAGTAGAAATAAATAAGTCCCAATGAGTAGGATCAACCAGATAAATGTACCAGAAATAAAAACAGCACAAGACAAATTTCCCTAAGGAAACAAAATACATAAACATAAAGCACAGATGAAAAAAATAAGCAAGTGTGGGAAAGTGATAAATTGAGTTGGAGCATGTTTGTTACTAAATTTGTAACTATATTCTTATGCAGAATATGTAACCGATTCATTGCAAGATCAGGCAGGAAAACTTTCAGTTGGATGTTCTGATAAATGATTTTCTGATATGAGAGCCATTTCTCAAATATAATTTGCTTTAGCTTTATCACAGCAGCTGCACACAACAATTTAAATCAGATATGTAACCATGTTCTCTACTGCTGGCATTGACTCATCTAGATTGCTGGTGCCTCATTCAGAAACCGAGGACAAGTAATACTACTGTACAGTTCTGCCTAAGTGTCTGCAGTCGCAGAACAGTGCAGTACAGTGAACACACTATAAAACAGAGTTTGTGAAAATGTCTTTGGCCAGACACCAAGACACAAGCAGATGCATACAGCAGACCCAGCACGGTCTGTTTTAGTCATTTCCTCCATGGGTAAGTTCACCCAGAGCGAGCTGTTTATTGCCGCGGTGTGGGTGCAAAGCTGAGACGGCAGGACGGGGGCAGCTGATGGGTGGACAGGTCAGCATCTACAAAGCAGTGGCATTTCTCTAATTGGCGCTTGTTATGGCGAGAATGATTCAGTTCCTTATTGTTTGTACTTGGCATAATCCATCATGGATGTGACACTTTGAAACTTTCTTCTCATTCGTTCTCTTCATGGTAAATTTCCTCTCTAGACCAGTGGCACTATTCATACACTCATAATACCTTATTTTAAGCGTGAAATTTGAAATGTGGTTGAATACTAAAGTACTTTCTCTTCCTTTTTGTTGAAAAAAACAAACAAACATGTGCTTTATGATGGTCATATATTTCTCTAATAATGTGGTGTGTTTTCATAGTAGATGAAACCTGTTAAATCAATTGCCTCAGTTCATGGACTGTCTCAAACCCCCTTGCTTTGCCTACTATTGTGCTGTTTCTTGTTATGATCTTGTATCCCTTCTAACTGTTATTATAGCACTGACTTTCCAATTTTTGTATCGAGCATTTTGTATTTGTAACAGTACAGAAATGTTTGAGAAAATGTTCTGGTGACTGACACCAACAGTTGTTAGTTCAGACGAAAGTCTATCATGAGTTCATCCATTCATTCATTCACAGGACTCACGATGAGTGACCCGGTGTGTAATAAAGTAAACCTGAATTTCAAACAGCCACAAATTGTCATTCTTTTGTTTCTGAAAATAGCTTGTTCTGTTTCCTCCCATGAGCTGTGATGTGTTACCAGTTCTGTGACATGATTTTCTTTCCTTTCATTAAAAGACGTACGCAAAAATAGCCTCAGTGTTGTTACTTTTGCAATAAACACACCACATAATAACAACACAGTCAGTGGCTTAACAAGCAGGGGGAGACACACAAGTGAAACAAGATTCCTACTGAGTCATATACATGGAATAAATGAGGAGAATAGACATAACACTCTGATAAATTGAATGGCATTTACATGTCATTTGTATTTGAATGCCTGGTATTTTACACAATCAAAAAAAAAAATAAATAAAATGCATCAATAATTCTTTCAAAAGGTTAATCTAAGAATGCAGTTTTTCATTTAATGTACGAGGTTAGTACAGTCTGAAGGTGGTGACAAAGATTTTTGTATCCACCTAATTACTGCAGCCTGACTATATACTGTAGTACCTTGCATCAATAATGAGTGGGACTTACTTTCACTGAGCCAGTGTCTGCAATAGTTGTTGTAGACACTGGCAATGATGTGGCACTGGGGCTTATAAAAGAGGGCCATTACAGCTGATTACATTTGTCTACAGAACTGACAATGTTGTAGGAAAGATTTTAAAAGACTTTACGATCACTTATGTACGCTATATGAGATTGCACTGACACCATGGTTGGAAACCACTTGACTTCACTGGTTCAATGTAGGCCCACGGGCCCCACAGTCCCTTCAAATGCAAAAAGCACATAAAATTGCCAATAAAAATACAAAGGTTCAGACCATGCATAAGTAATAAATCTAAAGGCCTTACCGAACACACAGGAGCATTTTAGTTACTTTACTGACACTTGCATCCCTGCTGATCATTATAAGTTATCTTGACAGTACTTGTATTGGACGAAATCCAAGTCTGTTTTAAATAAGGTAGAGCAAAACTTTGTTTATCTCAAAGGATAAATAGACACAAAACATCACTGAATCACTGACTAATGTAGGGATAACTTACTTTGTTATTTGTTTAGACCTCTGATCCAACAGTAAAATGAGATATGATCATATCATCCTGTTTTATGTGAAAATTCTACTTATTTCTGCCCAGTGTTTGATTGACAACAACATCATGTTCACCACCTGCAGCCAGCTAAGCTAGACAGGCTTTATATTCACTTCTGCAGATGCTTATTCAGTGAAAGCGGAAGTCCCATAATTCAATGCAAGGGACTAAATCATGGAAGGGTGGATCACAAGTACAAATTTACCTTTGATTTGAAAACATGACACCACTTCTCTGCTGCCAATTTAGGAGTTTCCTCTTCATGGTAAGTCTGTAAATAATTTGGTAACCATCATCCCAGCCATAGAGCTGTTTTTCCTCGGGATTGTATTTCAGACTGGCATGGGCTCCGTACCTTCTGGGGAAGTAGAGCAGTGGAGCCTCCTCGCTGATCACCATGTCGGTGACATCAAACACACACTGAACCCGTGACCGGCTGGCCAGGCGGGTGTTGTAAACAACATAGACAGTGCCACAGACCACAAAAGCCGCCTCTGCATTTTCCCTTGGGCACCTGGTGTCCCAGATTTCCTCTATATCAAGTGTGGCGGGGTCCATCTTTGCAAGGCTGATGTTTGGCTCACTGTCACTATTGGCATACAGCAGCCAGAGGCCCTCATCATCTGCTGCAAGGTCCGCAACAATCTCAGGGTTGAGGTTGTAAACGCTAGCATGGCTGTCTATGGGTAACATAGCAATATCTGTCACCGAGCCGCTAAGCAGGTCGTATTTGATCACCTGCATGTCTGCACCAGCCTCCTGTTTTAAGTAGTACAAACAGCCATTATAAACAGCACTGCCAGGACCACTCCACGAAAAGGGAAGCTGGATCTGTCTGCTGCTGGCAACTCCTGAAGAGCGTGAAAAGTCCTGCACAGAGTTGAATTGGTAGATAACATCTCCTGATGTCCCATTAAAGACAAATACTCTGGATGACCTGGGGTCTCTGGTCCACATCCCCTTAGGACTGCCCAGCCTCTTTAGGATCTTCACTGATCTGATGCCAGAGATTATTTCAACACAGTCTGCAGAAAAGGGGGGATGATACAAACTTTAAGCAGCCTGCAGCATTCAACATATGGCTTCCCAAATTAAATCAAATTCAAACTCATGAGGGAGACACACAACAACAGGAGTGACAGAATAAATATGCTGTGCTGTCACTAAAATACAAAAACAAAGGATGCACTCCCTGATGTGTCCCAGAGCAAAATTATTATTATGCTCACAAATCTGAAGATGTGCCTGTGCAGTGCAGTACAGTGCATCTTGGGTCACAAATTAGGCATTCACAATAGTTCACTGTGCTCAAATCTCACTCGTGCGAACATGAGCTTGGAGGATAACACGGATGACCTCAGGGCAGTTTCCTTCCTTCTCCTTTCTGCAGAGTCAGAGCTCCAGATTTCACAGGAGGTCTGGCCCAGAAAGAACTAAATGAAAGGACTTTTTTCCTGCATCATCATTATCTACTATCATCCAAGTCTGAATGCCAGACTTACATCTTAATTATTATAATTCTGAGCAAAGATTTTGCTATTACGGCATTATGATGAAGTTGAGAATACATGGAATTACAATCAGATACCACAGCATTTCACATGATGTTGAAATGCTTTTTTAATTCCCTGTATTTCCTGGGTAACTGACACAGTGTGCTAGTTGTACGTCAGTGTTTTTTGCAGCTTGGATGTGGAGATCATAAAGACTAATGCTCTGTTCAAGCATCAAAACCCGTGGTGTAGCTCTGCTCAAATAAAGGAGTTGTCTCCAGGAAAACATGACTGTCCACTCTGATGACTTGTAACTTGCACTGTGATTGTTTCATATTTTCCAGTGGCATGGCTTTTCCAAGACAGCAACTCAGTGAAAGGGTTGGTGCAGATGTGTAATGATAAATGTAACTCCACTCCTGTATCATCATGAATGAAAAAGAAATGCAGCCACCCTGCGGGGGATATTTGGCAGAAGTGTGTTGGTATTTCTCTGCAACTCACCAGAGACTTTGGAGTGCAGCTCCTCCCAGTCTTTCTCCTCTTCGTCCTCCTCTCCTCTGCTTTCCACCAGCCCCCAGACTCCCTGCTCCACCACCTTGTCTGCCTTATTCACACAGGCCCGAGGTGAAGTCTGAGTCTCCACATAGTCCATCATTCGCTCCACCTGGTCCATCCGAACTGCAGCTCCTTCCAGATCCTTGAAGAGCACGCTGTGCTCGGTCCTCAGCCCATCCATGGTCTCAGTAGTTAATTTTTTGAAATCTCTGAGCTCTGTGTGGTAGCGACGAGATTCTTCATGCCAAAACTGCATGCGGTCCTACAAGACAAAGAGAGCACCAATAAAATGCAATGTAATGCACTGTGTTTGTTTCTTTTTAACATGTCACCTTGCCTGGAAAACATTTTGGGAAAAAATTATGTCATTCCCCTGATGAGTAACATTCCCTTAACCAGCAACTTCAAGGGTCAACGGTGAGTTTGGGGAAACGTTGTTAAACTGACCAAATCACAAACCAACCAACTAGAGAATCAGTGCACAAATGAGCACTATTGCATTATAATGTGACATATGTGACAGCCACTGAGGTAGTTCAGGAAGGGAAATTTGTTTTTAAACATGTGAGCAACCACAGAGAGCAAATTAGTGAAGTATGGATAACGTAGACTGACAAATGATACCTTACACATGCTCTTCAATGTGCTGTTATACTGCACCATAACATGTATGACGTAATGATAAACAATAAGGAAGAAAGTAAAATCCTCCAACTGTAATCTAAATGGGGAATTCAAAGTTTAAACAAAGAGCTAAAGCAATACCACTACATCAACACTGCTTACGTTACTGTGGGATAGAAGATGAGACCGATAATGTTTGACTGATTTTTTCATTGGTGTTTTATACTCCGTTTACAGCTTATTATGTAATACAGTACATTTATCATTGCAACTGCATAAACATGGACTGCAGGTGGAAAAATAGTTTTGCTAAAAATCTAAACACAATGCACGTCATCTTGTTTCATACAAGGTCAATGCTTTACTGTGTTCTCTTCCTGTCTACATAAAATTATATTTCAATTACATTATACACAGATTTAGTGGGTTGTACACAGTGTCTTGCTATATTTGGTTATGTAAGGTGGTAAGGTTTATTTGGTAAGGTAATTTATGCTGTTAATCTAATGTGACCACAGAGTTAACCTGTGTGCGAAAAGACTTCACACTCTTAATGTTGTAAATGAGTGCTTCTATTTTTTTTTCTTCCATTATGTTGGCCTCACGGTATTATTACATGCACTAAATATCCACCTGCTGCCACTGTCATTAAGAGGATGCTAACGTTTGCATTTTCTTTAAAGCACCGTTGTACCTTTTGCACAGGCTCAGATGTAAAAAGCTGCTGCTTTTCTTGCCTACCCCAATTTTTTTGCATGGAAAAATATGCCCGTTTCAATCAACACCTCATAACCAAATAGCAAACAGTGCTGTGTTTCCCAGTGCTGTGACTGACACAGTCGGAGTGAAGGGTGAATCATTCAGAGTAAGATGTAATAACTGACGGCTGCTTCACTGTCTCAGCTGCTTCCATTTAATTTTCTTCCCTTTGTTCGCTTTAGGCCTGTGGTCAAATGGAAATAAAAGTTCAATAAGACCTGCTGATGAATTGCTGTGTTCATATCAGAGCTGAAGTTGAGCCAGCATATTGAAATGGAGACGGAGGGGAGCCACAGGGGTTGGGGGGGGGGGGTGAAGTGAGCAACACTTCAGCTGTAAATAGATAATTTCATGCAAATTACAGTTTTTATAATTGTCATTTTTGCATCGCAGACACACACAGTCGAGAAATTAAGACTGAAACTGTAGTGAAGGAATTACCTAAATTAGAGTTCACTTAAATTACTGCCTGTGGCAACCAAACATGGAATCCTACTTTTCATAACACATTCACCTTAAGCCAACATTTAAAAAAAGACCTTGCCGTCATGTCATGAAACACATACTGCTTTGTAACCATTTTTTCAAAGACACAACACTAAACTCCTTCCCTAAAGCATTTAGCAGTGATACCAATTCATTCTACCTTTGTAAAAAACACCTTCCTTTTAGTCTTTCAGGATGTTTGATGCCAAGGCTTACTGGTGTGTCATTGTCTACCATGCTGAAAATATTATAATGTTGTCATGTTGCATGAGGAGGAGAGCTCTGCATGCACCAGCTGATATTCTGCCACAGGCCACTGCAGAGTTGATGAGCTGGACACATATTGCATTAATTGGACTGGATTAGTTAAGAAATTAAATTCAAATCAAAAGGAAGAGGCGGCGGTCATGAACTCAAAGCATCAACTTGTATTTGTAATTAGTTACATGGGAGAGACATGTGCTGCATGGGAAAGGCAGTATATTGATCAGATAGTCATTTATAAAAGTTTTCTTCTTACCTCAATAGCTAACAACCTGTTCTCCAGATAATCCATCAGGCCCTGGTAGTAATACTGGGCTTCCGTGTATGTCCAGGCTGTGGAAACAAGGAGGACTAACACCAGCTTCATTGTGAGCTGATTAATGCAACAGCAGGGTTTGTTTTTGGGTCCAGAATTTAGAGAACTCCCCGGAGGACCCTCCAGAAGTATTAACCCCAAAACTTTAGACAACCTACAAACACTGGTAACCAGTGCAACTACATGTGCAAAGAGGTGAGAGGGATTGAGGAGTAAGTGGCCGCCCAGAGGTTCCAATTCTTTGACTGCTCTCAGTTTGCTGGAATGTTTTCACAAAATCAGGGAGGAGCCTCAAGCCTCTTGCCACTTGCTTTCTAGAAAAAAAAAAATGAATGAATGCACTCCACAAAGTCTGCATGAGAGTTTGGTGAACATTTGGCCGTCAATGTCTGAGCCGTGTTAGCAAAGATTATGGCATAAACAAATATAAAAGACTTTTGCCTCCAAGATCCAGAGTAGTGCATGTTTATATAAATGTGTACACTGATAGAATAGAATGACCAGCAGAAATATACACTTACACTGCTATTTCTTCATAAAATGTTTCATTACACTATGCTGAACTGGGGCAGTGCACACTGACAACTATTGCTGTAGATGCAGGGTCAACAGAAAAGACATTAAGTTGTGATACATTTATTAAAAATATTTATTTTTAAAATGTCTGATATAGCCATTCAAAATTAATATTAAGTGCTCCTGGAATGGCAGTAAAAAGATAGTCAAAATGTATTACTAACAAAATAAAAAATAAAATGCCCAAGAAGTGTTTCAGAAGTAAATTTGACTGTTCAAAAAGCCTGGTCACTAAAATATAAATATCCCTTGTCCCGGCTCACCCCTGCCACTGTATACACCTACAGTGTCCTTCAGCCAGGTCTGATAGTATTGCTCGACAGAGCCATTTTCAGATGAAGAACACAGCACACAAATAATGTTGTTGTTTACCAATTATGTTAACAAGGCTAATTTGCAACTTGGAGGTGGAAGACATACTGCACTAGATCATGCAATACAGACCCACTTAATACACAATAGTACAAATAATGGTCATAGATCATCTAAAAACCATCTACTGTCTATGAGAACCTGTCTGTTGATCTCACAATAGTTAAACTGGTTCTCATCAATATTTGTCTCAGACACACGTGCCCCACTAATAATTCATAATTATGGATAAAATTAAGCAGTACTCGCAATCTAGTTCAGGGTGTTAACTCTGATCAGCTCTGCTGTGCTCATGGGTTAGGGTTAGGGCTACCGCTTTATCCACTAGGGGTCGCGGGGGGCGCTGGTGCCTATCTATCTCCAGGGTACACCCTCTCTCTCACATTCATACCTACGGGCAATTTAGAGTGTCCAATTAACCTAGTCCCCAAATCTGCATGTTTTTGGACTGTGGAAGGAAGCCGGGGTACCCGGTGAGAGCCCATGCACCACGGGGGAGAACATGCAAACTCCTTGTTCCAACCGGGTTGTGAGCAAGAGTGCCAACCACTACACCAACCGTGGGCCCCTCACACTCAACAATCTTCTATCAAACACACCCAGTTTGCTGGTCTCCCCATCTCTCCCTGTGCTGTCGTCGTCTCCGCTGCCCTACACCAGCATCCACCTGCAGGCTTCAACTGCAGGGGTTTTAGATGGTATTTGTTTGCTTATATAGGAGGGATTGGTGAGATCAGAGCCTCACAGCCACACTCACACTATATTCCTGTGCTGCAATAAACTGCAAACTGAAAACAGCTGCTTCAGCTGTTCATCTTTCTTGAGCCAGATTTTAATTTCGCTTCATGACCAAACACCTAGCTAATTAGTACTTTACAATTAGAAAATATCACAAAAGGAAGTCAGCATGTGGACCAGAAAAATGAGGTAAAAACAAATAAAGGGTTACAAAAACAGAGCACAAAGAAGCTGGGGGCAGCAAAGGCAGTGTGACTTTAGTGCAAGAAGACATGGCCTTGTAGGTGAGTGTATATCATGGAGCTAATGAACTAATGAGGAACAAGTGAGCAGGTAGGAATGGGAGTACTCAAGTGACTGGAAAGGTGGGAAGGACTGAGGTTTCTGCAGGATAGGTGAAAAAAAGTCAGGGTATTAAAGAAAACAAAAAGTTTGTATATGAAACTTATGTTGAGAGTTAAAGCAACATAATTCTGGGGACAATTTAAGCTCCATCTGACAAACTTGATAGTAGAAGGACATATAGGTGTAAGACAAAATGAATGACACACAGGCTTTGCTGGATGTTGATGTGTTGCATAAGGCCTGGTCTAGGTTAGTTTTGTGTTCAAACAGAGACTGTTTCAGCAGAACTAATAAGACACTAAAGAAATTTAGTGTCTTATTAGTTAGAGAAAAAAAAACTTGAACTACAGTTGTTTAGAAGTTAAGTGGAGTTGCATCTGCTCACAATTTGTTCCATTAAACAAGAGTCAGGCATTTATGGCTTCACTGGTCTCCAGTGTTGATGTAGCTTATTAGTCTTAGCATTTAACAACCCCCCCTTACCCCGACTTACAACTTTACAACACTGACAACTAGAATTAGACAATAACACTGTGTTGCTACTTGGACTGAGATCACATTGCAGCAGTGTAAACTGTAGGTTTTCCTTGCTGCTGGGGAAGCACAACACACGAGGGTTTGATTAAAGTGGAAATAAATCACACTGACTGACAACTCATGACCTTTCATCTCAGAAAGGGATTTAGAAACTTGGTTCCTGACTGTGGTATACTTTAAAAGGGGGAGGGCCTAAATATGTGCAATGGGTTAGTGTGATTTTTTTTTTTTTTATTATTATCAATATTGGACTGAAGTTAAAACATACTATATGGTAAAACACACCTAGCCTATTCACAATTGCAGTTACTGTCAAATTCTCTCTCCAAAATTGTCCTCCATTGGTGTGAACACCACAAACCAAAGCTGAATCCCATTTATGGCTGTGTACTATTTATGGTGACCAAGCTTTGTGTGATCTGATTGGTCACATGTCTTTATATGTGCATTCAGTTCAGGTAATTGCTGTCTGATTGTGTGATCTGTCTTTTAATGTGAAAGCAAGTCTCAAAAATGACTAGGTTCATTTTTATGGCTGTATTGTGGCATATTTTTTTGCATATTCTAAATATTTTTTGTGTGACTTTTAGTTGCTGATTTACATCAGTTTTTGCTTGTTTGCATTGCTCTGCTCATATCGCATCTATTTATAGTGATTGTATGTTTCTGTGTGGTTGTTTTGCATTTTCATGATTGTTTTGTGTCTATTTCCGGTTGATTTCCCTTGTTTTGCATTGCTGTGGTTTCTTTGTGGTTGTTTTGTGCCTGTTTTTGTGTCTTTATGATTGTTTTGTGTCTGTTGTGTTTGTGTTGCTTTGTAGTAATTGTGTGTTTCTTTGTGATTGTTTTGTGTCTCTGTTTGGTTGTTTTGCATTTTTGTGGTTGTGTAGTGTCTCTTTGGTTCATTTGTCTCTGTTTTTGTGTGCTGTTGTGGTTGCTTTATTTGTCATCATTGCTGTTTTGCATCTCTCTCATTTTGCATTTCAGAGGAAACCTCTGTCCGCTCCTAAGTCCTTGTCCTCTGTCCTCCTGCGAACTGTGGCGGCTGAAGGCATGTGAGGAAACAAAACCATGAAGTTGGAAAACACTCAGGCTGGAGCTGTGCAGCTTGCTGCTGTATCGTCAGAGTCTGATGATGCCATGTAATCATGCTCTTTGTCTCTTGCCCACTATCATCTCAGTGAGTCCTGAACTGAATCGCAACCACTGTCTATTTTTATGCCAGTAAACACTGAACCAGACAGTGAGTGTCGTCATGGTAACAAAGTGCAGTATGGCTGCTTTTGGAATTGAAATGGGCAACCTAGAGTTTGATCTAATCTGGAACACATTGCCTGCCTGGAACCAGAAGGCGAGGGCACTGACAGGCCAATGGCTGTAAAATCACCTGTGTTCTTGTGAGTGTGTATTTTTATGTCTCAGAGATCATCATATTCTGACTGAAGTGTGTAATTATTCTCTTTTTTTCATCAGTTTTGCAACATCAATTGTAAGCCTACATCTCATAATGCCTGTCACTCAATGTGCATTTTTAATTTATTATTAATCATCATCTTGATTTGCACCACTGAGTGGAGCAATGTGATCAAAGGACTAAGCAATATCCAGGATACATTCGTGTTCCTAGTATTGCACTGCAAGGCTTAAAGGGTATAGCTGGTGCTCAGCTATATTTTTTTGGGGGGGAAATGAGTAATTCAACGCTTTCGGGGGATAAAAGATGCATTCTGTGGCAAACTTTACTCAACCCATTATTGTGCATAGTACATGTCTCTGAGGAATTGGCCACAAGATGGCAGCATCTGTCTTCATGTTAGTTGAAGTACAACAGTACATAATTTCAAGTTCAAGTAAAGGTTCTGCTACACAAAATCAGAGTAAAATGCAGTGGTAGAATGACCAAAATGTATTCACACACATTATATTGCTATATGTTATAAAATTTGATTCAACAATATGTATGCAGCATTTTAGTGCTGTTGAAGGAGCTATTTTTGCCTATTTTATATTCAGACCAGTGTTTCAAAACCTGAAGATGAAGCCAATTAAATAGTCAGAAGACAATCTGAGGGGTGAGGTGATTGATGAAAAGGGGAAAAAATGAAGAAACATCAAAGTTCTGGTACAAAGTTCTATAGTACGTTTTGAGGAGTGTCTGTTATCTTTGCTTCTTTGGTGAAATATTTCATATTTTTACCTCTTTGGACCACAAACAGTCATTTAAATGAAACCAGCTGAAGTTTAGAAGGGAAACTTCTCTTTGGTGGAGCTGCCAACATGAAAACTAAACCCAAGATATTGTGCTTTTGTCAAAAGGGTTGGGAGGCACTATGGTTATTCTGTAAAGCAACAGCTTTAAAATCAGTGCAGTGGAGTAAACGAGTAGAACTATGGAATATTGTGTAGACTAGTCTAGTCTAGTGTGGTTCTTGAGTCAATAATATTACTTTCCTTGCTTTTGCATTTGTTAAATCAGAAATGCTTCCCCTTTATTACCAATTCTGCTTTGTTGAAAGTGGTTTCACTTGATTGTGGTCAAACAAAACTCGACTTCTTTATAAAAAAAAAAAAAAAAAAAATTATATTTTGAAAAATAATTTTGTTTTTCTTTTCCCCATTATCTCTTTCCTTTGCCACCAACTGGGCTTAAACTTTATGTTACTTGTGTTGGAATATTTAAATGAGAAAGAGGGAAAAAGAGAGAGTCAAATCCCCCCCGTGATTTTTTTTATCAAACGACAGGTATTGTCTTGTACATTGTGATTATTTGAGGAAGCAGCCAATTATATAATAGGTTAGCTATACACCAGATAACGACTATAGTTTTATTAAATACTGATTAATATCAAATAATCCCCTCCCCCAACAAAAATAATAAACTGTGTACCTCTACACTCAAACACAAGTAATGGGTCAAGTGAGCAATCAGATGCATAATTTTTAACTAATGTCTAAGAAATACTGAAAAATCAAGCGTCAATTGCTGATGGAGCAATGTTAATATAGAAAGACTTCAAAGTGTCAAAGATCACGTCCATTAAAAATATACACAATATGTATTTTAGCTTTTTTTTGTATTTTTGCATTTTTTAAACAAATTTGTTTGGACTGACTGAAAAGATATACACTGTCAAAAGAAATTCAACTATTGTATAAAAAAATAAAACATTTTGTTTTACCAAGATATTTATTTCAAAGCTGTGTTATATTGAATTACTGTTGATTGTCTGTTTCAACTGCTTTTGTCTATGGGTGTTACTCATGAGGTATTATTATTATTATTATTATTATTATTAACTACATTATACCAAGTTCAGATGTGCATATACTGAAATAAATAATAAATCTGTTAAAGCAACTCTTAAGGATTGTGAAAACTTGATTTGTAAATGTGGGTGTATGTGCGCACATATACCTGTATATACTTTGTTAACTCAATAGGACCTTTTCCAGAATAAACACTGACCTTGTCAGGACAAGTAGAACTAATGAGGACCAAAACTTTGGGCCTAATGAGGGAGAACCTATTTTTAAGGAACTGG
The DNA here is from genome assembly GCA_016785285.1 of Brachirus orientalis. NCBI lineage: Eukaryota > Metazoa > Chordata > Actinopteri > Pleuronectiformes > Soleidae > Brachirus > Brachirus orientalis. The sequence continues at coordinate 16,314,092 of JAFBJR010000150.1, forward strand.
TTAAGTTTAGGGTTAAAATTTGGGTTGTGGTCAGGTTTAGTTAAGGGTTTGGTAAGTGGTTATAGTTAAGGTTAGGAATAATATTTTGTTTAGGCTGACCAAATAAATGGAATTATAATGCAACGTCTTTGTGAGGACATTTTGACTTTGTGAGGGCTTTTTGAGGTGACTTGTTTTAGGGTTAGAATTGGGTTTAGGTTAGAGTTAGAATTAGGCATTTATTATTTGTAATATTTTAAAGGTTTCAGCCTTACTGTGTACAGTGCCTTGAGATAATGCATGTTCTGTTTTGACCTTATACAAATAAAATTGAATTAAATTGAAAAATTGAATTGAACTAATTGGTTAACATTCAGGTAAGGGAAAAGCATTATGTCTATGGGTTAGTCCTCTCAAAGAAAGCTGCAACAACGTGCATTGTGTTTGTGTGTGTGTGAATTCAATGAGAGTGCAGAGGATCTCATGTAATCTCAAGTGTTTGCCTTCACACCAGGCATCGGGAGCCACCCGTAAAAACTTCATTACCCTGCAACTAAACACAAAAGCCAAATACCCATAAAGGCAACATTGTTTATTACACCTTTGTATTGATTGAGAGGGTCAGAAAAACACAGCAGCCCAGTGCCAGGTCACATAAAATTGCAGACCCAATGGGTGAAACAACATAAATCCTTTAGTCCCTTGTAAACAGCTTTAATACACTTGAGGCGCCAAATCACTTGACCTGCGTTAGCCCTGCCATTTGGGGGGTTTCTGGCTGAGTGAGCTGAGTGGAGCCAGCTCCTCTCCTCCCATTCTCTGGCTGTCAGTCCAGGTAAAAGTCAAGGTCTTATTAGTGACACACATGCTCTGCTTGGCTCCAAACCTTTGCAGCATTTGCAGCAAAACCTTTGCAGCATTTTTTTTTTCTTCATGTGACCTGTTTTCTTCTCAATTTCATGTTTATCTAAAAATCTAAACAAAATCCTAATAGAACAGTGTCAGTCTAGTGTGATAGATAGCTACAGTATTTATGGTCCAACAGGAGCCTGGTTGCAGGCAACAGTGAACTTCAGGTGCAAGCATTGACATGGTGCTGGTTAAATCCTTATTCGTGAGGCTTCACAACAGGAGTTTGTTTTGCGACTGGATTCTTTTTTACTATACAGTATATTATTAAAACTGCCCTGTTTAGATTGCTTAAACTGTTACAGATAGCGACTTTTCATTCCTGTTCTCTTTCCTCATCATCCCACTCCAGCTTGCTGTCAGAGGGTGAGAGAGTGTTAGTGGTAGTTTCTTTTATTTTTAACATTTTACCATATTTCCTTATTTTCTACAACAACATAAAAGGCATCAATGAACATGACCCTCATCTTCCAGGAATACTATTTTTTCAGGAAGACCTCTGTCATATGTTCTAAAATTGCTGAAAATTAAAATGCATGCAGATGCCTGAACTACTTGTTGTATGCTTCATATGCTGGGGCATGGGATTTTAATGCCACTTCACATTAAGCTCACACACTGTTAATAACTGTTAGAGTACCCTTAAAAGGGACACAGAAACAACAACCACGAAACATTGTATAACCTGAGACCAACTATTTCTTTTCTTTTAAGTTTTTGCACTGAAATTTGCAGTGAAACGAATGATTTCTTTTTCACTATTTCTGGTCAAACTAACACTGGATCTGTGTTTGTGTTGTTGGCAACATAATGTCGGAAAGATAGCAGCTTAGTGTGACTACAAACCATCTAACCATCTTTGGAAACACACACAGCATCAGTGAGTCATGCATCTACCAGGAATTGTGAAATGGTCTGAGGTGTGAATTCAGTGATTTACACACACCAGAAACCCACGGTACAATTGACTGTTAGAGCCAGTTGCTTTACATAGAAGACGTTTTTTGAGTAGAACATTTTTTCAACAAGCTCTCCAGTGAAAACTGTCATGCTAAAATGGAAGTTCATTTCTTGCTGCTCTGACAGCCTTCATGCACTTGCTTAGTTTGCTGTGCCGAAAGCTGCCCGAGGGGCTGCAGACAGCTGCTCAGAGGGAAAAAAAAAAAAAAAACTCCTGACAAGGCTGCATTTATCCATGGTGGGTATACTGCAAGCGAGCTTGACCACTGGAAATAAAAGTCACAGTATGTGAGAGAATAACCAAGCAATGCTGTCACAGCACGTTGTACCTGGACAGGACAGCACAGCTGTTAGCCATACTCAGTCTAGACGCTGCTCTGCTGGCCTGTTGCTGCTTGATATTAACACAAAAAAACATGACTTAGCATCCACAAAGAGTCACTGCCTTAAAACCAAGTCTGCCAAATCTGTCTCCAAACGCTACTCACATGCCCATAGGTGCTTTACAAATGTTTGTTGTATTAATGCTTCATGGTATTAAAATAAGGTTTTCTGAGTCAATATCCACTCCAAAGTGAATCCCAAAGTAGGTGAAATCAACATAATGACAGTGTGTATATAACATTTCAATTTGAGAGTGGAGGTAAAGTCACTTAATAATTACATGTAATTTTCACCCAAGTCTGAAGTTCTCACTACTTTCCACTACTTTCACTACTTTCCACTACTTTTTTTTTTTCCTTCAGCCAAAACAGGCAGTTGTTTCCAGGAAATAAGGCCTAAAACCCACTCTATACAGTACTATCTGGTTAGAACAGTAGTGGAGCATTTAACTGCCAAAAATATCTCCATTCTGATTACATACCCTGATATATATACACAGTAAAACAGAAGCGATTTTCCTCATGTGAGGTATACTGGCAGAGAAGAAAACAGAAGTCAATCCAAAGGAGTGTTCAGTTTACTTGACCAAAAAGTCAAGGGTCAAAAGTATCAAAGACAGTTTGGCAGGGGTGAGGTGACAGTAAGCTGGTGTATATATGCAGGGGAACTAATCAGCTGCAGGTGAGGAGAAGGGGCGTGGAACAACAGGTGAGGGGAATGACCTGATTGCATAGGATGGCAGGGTCAGAAATGACAGGAGAGTTAGTGATGAGGCATAAAATAATCAGAGAAAATCAAGTATTGTGAACTGTTACACCTCCCAGCATCACCAGAGGAAGCTTGATTACCACGGGTAGGTTAGGGTTAGGGTTAGAAATACCACAGTCTGAGAACCATGGCCATAGACCATATAAAACTTCCATTTGCAAAATGAACTCCCATTATGAAATCAAAATAATGTATTTGTGGCTTGTCAGTTTTTGGAGTTTACAGACTTCACCCGTAACCAGACACCTATTGGACAATACCAGCTGTCAGTCGCTCACATGTGCCATGTTTCATTGTCTGTCTTCCTCTACATGGGAACCATAATATACAAAACTGACACCATGTTCTATTGAAAAAGACCTGAAACTAGTGATTGAGAGCATTACTGTAACTCCTCAGGAAAACATTTACTGACGTTATAAGGTAGGGCTCATTTCCCAGAATTATTTTTGCAACCAAACCACCAGTCTTTTTTGTCTTCTGGTGGCTAACTGCTTCTTCCATCCTTCTTTGCTTTTCAAACTGTGAGACTATGTCCGTTTCATATGTACCTTTACAAATACTGTAATAAAATATATTTTAAAACCTTTAAACTACACATGTGGCATAGTATTTTTGTGTAGGATATTTGGAGGTGTCTTTAGTATTTTCCAGTGCAACACAGCCCCGTCATCATCATCATCATCATCATCATGTACCATGTAGAAATCAGATTATTTTGCCAACACATCCTGCAAACCACTCCTAAAGCTCTGCCTGCATGTGCGTCTTGAGCTCGTCTACATGACATGTTTCAGCATTGTTCCTGTTGTTTCTGCCTGTGAAGCCGAGTGAGAAAACATAGCAGAGGGCGGGCTTGTGCATACCATTATCTCACAAAGCACTCATTACAGGAGTATCTCCCATATCCTCTATACCAGCAAAACATGTCACCTCACGCTCACCACCTCATTCTGAACACCGCAGCACTCAAACCCAACACCTCTCTGGCACACGGCTCCGTTCTTAACCATGACTCACTTGAGTGAAATGCCTCAAAAATTACAGTTGCCAAATTGAAGTTGCCATGAAAAAAATGTATGCATGGGGCTCTGTCCTCTCTTCCTGTAAGCAGGGGGGGTTGGTTGGTGGGGGGGGGCAGCGACTTGACACAACCACTTGCAGCCCACCTGCAGACTGTCTTTTCATCAAAACACTACCTCATATCTTGCCCCCATACATCACGCGGACATATAGTGTATCTCATTTACTGTAAACACTAGTGCAATAAAAGTGAGGTAACAGTCTGCGGTCAAGAACATTTAATTACAGCTTCTGTAATTGCTCAGGTTCATTATGTAGGCACTGCACAATATGCTTCAACACTGATAAGTGCATAAACACCAGATCTGTGTACTTATCCTTGTGAAAATAACCACATTATCTGCTCCTACATTTTGAAATGATCTGAGCGCATGTAAATGGGGCATGCCTCTCTTATAAGGTAATTACATGTTTAGAGACTCCATGTCTGGATCAGTGAAAGTATGAATGCATCCTACCCTGAGATTTATTCATAGTTGCTCTGTAATTACAGTGTGTCTCATACAAAATCCCTCCAGTACATTACAGTGACATCCAGTGCATCATGTTAAGGATAAAACCTGTGATCACACTGATAAGCAACTAGTCTACAATCAGCCACAGTATAGTAATGCAAGTTCCCGGACATAAATTAAATCAAATACTGCAAGAAGCCCATCCGATGTTTTGTTTGTCTGTCCTGGAGCACTGTTATCTGAAAATAAAGTGTCATCAGAACAAACTGGAGCAGGACTCTGAAGAGATGTCAACAGCTGTTTCAGTCAGTTGCTTAGTGAGGAAAAGCTTTTCATGGCCTGCCTAATGGTAATTGTTTGGAGTGGTGATAGCCCTCCGTCTTGTCTGCTCACTGATATCTGAGGGGTTTGAAGTGAAGGTGAAGGAAGTAGTAGTAATGAGTGTGTGCGTGTGTGTGTGTGTGTGTGTGTGTACACATGTCTGTAGTAGAGTGTGAGGGCAAATCTTTGAGAAGATATTTTGAGAACATTTAAAACTTTAAAGTGTAGTTTGAGGGTCAAGACTTGGTTTTCGGGTTAATGTTAGAATTAGGCTGAGGGTTTGGCCTAGGAATAAGCATTTAGTTGTGACGTTAAGGTTAGAGTGTCTTCTTTAAAAATGCTGTTCAAGAATGTGTGTGTGTGTTTGTGTCATTTCTTCCTCATTTACTCTGCTTTTTTTTGGAGACACTTGATACTGAAGGGGATGCATGTCAGTAATAAGGAGGCAAAATAAGGGACTGCGTGAAAATTAGGGAGGTTGAGGTCAGAGAAAGGGAAATGTTATGAAAGTTTTTTTTGTTAATGGAAGGGTGGTCTGCATTTTTTGGGGTGAAGCCAAGAAGGGGTTTTTCCTTCTTTTCTCACCTCGGACTTTTCATTGGCTTTTGATGTATGCTCACAAAGTAATGTTTGGCACAAACAAGACAGGACTTTGGCTCCCTACATGCAGACGACAGTCTCTGTGGAGTCAGTTGCTAACTACATCCATTTTTGAGGGAGGAAAAACCACAAGATTATGGATTTTATGAGCCCAAGCGAAGTATTCACAGGTCAAGTTCTTTTATGAAGATATGAGACATGCACTTTGACATAAAATAATTGCAACCCTTTAAGCAACTCTTAAAAAAAAGCTCCCTTCTTTCACACCCCTGTCTTGCAGTCATGGAGGCAAGAGGAAAAGTGGAAGATAGAAAGAAAGAAAAGGGAAAAGTGTCAGGAAGAGAGAGAGAGATGGCATCTCAGACAGACTGTCTGGCTGCAGCAGGATCTCCAGCACTCAGCGTCATATGATTCTGGGGTCAGAGGTTATCCCCACTGATGGATATCGAGCCAAGCCTCGTCTCCTCACAAAAGAAAGGGAGTTGTTTTCACTACCCAGGTCTGGAAAGTTTATTTCACGAATCCATCCTGCCAGCACGAGACTGTAAACCTGTCTCACGGCAGAAGAGTTACGTCCATGAATATTATTCTATTTTTTGAAGGTTTTATCAGCTGGCCAAAACATCCAGCGATACTTCTCATTCAAATACATTTGTGGATGTAATTTCACAGCAGTGGGAGAAAGAAGGAATGTGCAGTGAGTGTATATTTAAGGAAACATACATCCTTACGATTGGGCAGGGGGGGGGGGGTTTCACAGTGAACAACTTGTCCTGTAGACCATCCCATTATATACCAGCATATTAAGGTGGTTATACACATCTATTTAAGAGATGTTTTTTAAAAAACTTGTTCTGTGTGTCTTTATCTACAGACATCTTCCCACAGATGTGTAAACTTCATAAAGAATAATCATGAGGCTTTTCAAATAACACTGTCAACAGGAGTTCTACTTAAAGCTTCTGGAAGATTTTAGTTCCCCATGAGTGACAAGTGTGATATATGAGATCACACATGTGAACAAATGGATGGCAGGAGCCCGAACATTTATGAGCCTCCAGGATCGGTCTCCACTGGGATATACACAATCGTTTGACAGTCGTGATTTGAGTAATGAAAAACCACACCGTTTCTCCCTGCAGAGTGAGAGGGGCTGGTCTGACACTCAGAGGTGTTTCAAAGGGTCAAGCTACAGACAAAGAAACAGTGGGCTGCAGAGAAAGACCCTTTCCTCAAGCTTGCAAAGGCCTTAAGCAATGCTCGCTATGTAAATGGGGATCCGTATATTGTTTGTCTGTACAGTAAATGAGACATTTACCCTACATCTCACTTGATTTCCAAAAGGAAAGGAAAGGAAAGGAAAGGAAAGGAAAGGAAAGGAAAGGAAAGGAAAGGAAAGGAAAGGAAAGGAAAGGAAAGGAAAGGAAAGGAAAGGAAAGGAAAGGAAAGGAAAGGAAAGGAAAGGAAAGGAAAGGAAAGGAAAGGAAAGGAAAGGAAAGGAAAGGAAAGGAAAGGAAAGGAAAGGAAAGGAAAGGAAAGGAAAGGAAAGGAAAGGAAAGGAAAGGAAAGGAAAGGAAAGGAAAGGAAAGGAAAGGAAAGGAAAGGAAAGGAAAGGAAAGGAAAGGAAAGGAAAGGAAAGGAAAGGAAAGGAAAGGAAAGGAAAGGAAAGGAAAGGAAAGGAAAGGAAAGGAAAGGAAAGGAAAGGAAAGGAAAGGAAAGGAAAGGAAAGGAAAGGAAAGGAAAGGAAAGGAAAGGAAAGGAAAGGAAAGGAAAGGAAAGGAAAGGAAAGGAAAGGAAAGGAAAGGAAAGGAAAGGAAAGGAAAGGAAAGGAAAGGAAAGGAAAGGAAAGGAAAGGAAAGGAAAGGAAAGGAAAGGAAAGGAAAGGAAAGGAAAGGAAAGGAAAGGAAAGGAAAGGAAAACTTATATATATATATATATATATATATATACACTGGTTTGTGTACAATCATCTGCAGCCCACTTCATCACTCTGAGGCCCTTCATTCTTCCACACATCAATCACTGTCATCACTGCAAAGTCTTATCTTATCCACACTATCAATCTCAGAGTCACCACACCCTCCAGTATGAGCTAAGTCTTCATCCAGAGCAGCTAATCCACAGTTTTATTCCCAGGGACCTGAGACCGAGTCACCTCACCTGCACCCCCTCCCATCTTCTGTCTATCACTGGAGGAAAAGATAATGAGGGATATTTACCCTTATTAGCATCAATAGGGCTATTTAAGGTCTAATCATCTGTGCTATGGAGACAAGCATACTACACTGGATGTCTGACATGTTATTCATAACAACTGAGCTTGTTATGAGCCTGAGAACCTATTTATTTTACTGGAGACAATTTTTAATGTAATAAAAAATGTAAGTTTGACATTTTTCCAAATAAGCTTCATAATTTTCTTACCAGCAATATTGCTACTACTTTATATCTGCTGCCTAATACATTTAATATAAAACAAGAAGACTGAAATAGGGAGTATTATTCAATTCCTTACTTTGTTGTGAAGGTGCAGATACATCGAGCTAAAGTTTGAAGTTCTGGACAAAAGTGGTAACTGTTTTACCGTGTGCAACATTTGAAACACACACACACACACACACTTGAAGAACGCCTACTGCAAAACATGGCAGTAAACAGGTTGAAATGTGTGAATCAGACACTGCTGGAACATTAAGCTGCTATAAATGTAGTGGGGTGATGAGGCAGGCAAACTGACAGACTTTTCCTTCAGCACACTCACAAACACAGAGGCACACAAGCAGTGTTGTAAGAAATGGGAAAAAAGAAACACCACACAAGACAGATTCCAAATAAGACAACAGGCCTTGGATCTGTGTGTACAATTGTCCCTCATTATGACAATGATTCAATGGGGTCCACATTCCAGTGCCTCTTATGGTTTTGTTGTTATGTATCTTGGAGCCTGTGGAGCCATTAACACGATACCAATCTTTCCAATGGCTCCAGTTCGGGCCTCCCATGGGCTGCTGAATACAACAGTCCAACTCGAGGGGAGCTACTGCAGTCTGACACACACACACCCTCGAGGAGGTGGGCATCAGGACAAACAATCAGTGCCAATGACAGATCCACGTCAGACTGAGGATAATTATGGGAATGTTGTTCTGAAAGATACTGTGTCATTAAAACCCACCGTCTCCACTCCAAGTATGACAGACTTCTTTCCTTCTACCTGTTTCTGTGTGTGTGTGTGCGTGTGTGTGTGCGTGCGTGCGTGCTCATTTTTATTAGCTCTTTAGGGCTGAATTTGTAGGACCAGTTGTTCTCATGGAGACCAAAGTCTGGTCCCAATGAGGCGGAACCCCTTTTCTGAGGGTCTGGTTAGACACACTGTAGGATTTCTAACTTCAAATAATGTCTCCAAGTTTATTTTGATGGTACATCAACTCACAACAGGGAGAATGACACCCCTGTCAAAGCCTGGGCAGGTCTGCATCACCTGCATTGACACTATGGGACTGCTGGTTTCTGGTCCATATCACAAAAAAAAAAAAAAAAAAAAAAAAAAGGATAGAAAAATAGGTTAACTCGCTTTACTTTAACTTGCTCGCTTTCACTTTCTCTCCACTAGTGGAGGGACACTTGACCAAGGAAGACCTGATCCTTTTAATGTTGGACTAGTAAGAGTAAATTGTTTGCTTGTTGTCTATATCTAGAGCTAGAGCAACTTTTGCAAACTTAAGTTTTATTATTATTAAGTTTTATTATTTTTGACATTTTTGTGATTAATTTTCATTTCTCATACCTTGAAAAGTTGGTCTGACAAATGCAATGATATATACACTATTATATATACTGTATACAGTATATATACAGTATTTTAGGAGAGTTGTAACAAACAATACTATTAACCAATTGTACGGGGACATTGAGAGCAAATCCTACATTGTGTTACATTAAAGTTACAGGTAAAATGTGAATAGTGGTTAGGTTCAGGGTTAGGTATTAACTGCTTAGGTTGGAATGTCCAAATGAATGGAATCAGTGCATACTATTATAACGAATAGCTGCACAAACCTCTTTCTCTTTCTGTGTGTGCCTCTCTGTGTGTGTGTGCCTCTCTTGTCCTTATACAACTTTTTGTGTAATTGCACTATGGGCTGCTGAGTGAACCTGTAAAGGTGCAGACATGTGGACATGACAGATACATGAGACACAATCTGAGGGGCTGTGCATGACTGAGGGAAGTCTAAACTGCACTTGACAGCCACAATTTGAGGACTAAATTGCCAAGAATACTTAACCAGGGACTGTCTGATTTTGTACCTCTCAGTGTGAATACAAGATTATTTAGATGCATGACACATTCCATTTGCCTGGGTTGCAGAAAAGTGGGTTGCAGAAAAGCACAGGTATATTATGATCTCCTGCAGGCACTGTATAAGGACATGATATGTGTTTGTGCTTCTCTTCTTCTTCTAGCCAATAATTAAGTTGCTGAGAGACAATAAATCACACAGAGGCACAACATCACCCCAAAAGAAAAAGTACATGTGATTAAAATCTGCCTCTTTCCATTTAAAATCCAGTAACAATGAGTGAGATTTCAGACATTTGAACAAACTGCTATAACAAATCATTGCCCTCAGTGGCCATGTTATTATGTATAGAGTACATCTTACAAATTGTCAGAACTGGCACCAGGTGAGTTCTTGCTGCTGTAGCTTTAATATTTCGATGTGATGTGCTTTCAGAGGTGATACCTTGCAACAAGTGGTTATTTGAATTATTGTTGTTTTTCCGTGTCTGACCGTTCTCCTCAACAAAAAGCTTACATGTGAAACAAACGTTGTAAGTCTGTCATACAGCATGGGTAATGTATATATGTAATGTATAAATACAATTAAAATTTGAAATTTGTCACACTAGAACTAGCACAGGTCTAGGTCTTCCAGAACCAACACAAGCAATCAGGCTCTCCAGAACCAGCATGAGTGATCCTTGTCTTCCAAGACCAGTGAAATTCACTGTATGCAACCCCACCACACACACACACACACACACACACACACACACACACACACACACACACACACACACACACACACACACACACACACACACACACACACACAAACAGTAAAAAAGACAAAATATTACCAAATAAAACAAAGAGATAGAGAGACATGCTGCCATCTTGAAGAGCATGTCATGTTTGTGTATGATTATTAATGCACTAATCTTTTTGGTCATATAAAATGTGACTTACTGGACTGTTAGTCTATAATGGCCTGTAGACTGACTTACATGCACTGAAGATGGGTAAAAAAAAAATGTTGTGTTTTCCTTAGCCTCAGGTAAACATCAGGGGCTGCCTCCCACCCATTTACCAAAACAGTGAGAAGCGAGTGAGCTGTGGAAGTTTGTGTGGCAATGGAGTGTGCTCATATCAACAAATCAGCTCTCAGCAACAAAACACAGACTCCAACAGAAACACCAAAAAAGTACAGCCTGTTGGGCCAAACAGCAAAGAGACTGTTGGTGAGCAAAGTGTTGCTGTAGTTACCTCATCAGTGTGCATCCTCTCCCTGAGTAAAATACAGCCGTCGAGTTTTGCGATGAGGCTGCAGTTCAGTTACAGCTACATGTGTCACCAAAGTGAATTGCTTTTAGAACCTACTGTATGCTTAGCACCTTTAGATACAATTAGGCCATTTGGTTGCTTATTAAAAAGTGCCTTATTAAAAAATGGCAGTCCACAAGTATGTTACATGCTGCATGTTACCTGCCTTTATCTTTCATCTGCTCAGAGGACCAAGGGACAGAGCAGTATCACAGCAACAGGTTTGTTTGGGGCCGCCATGGTATCAGCAGGACTTGGACGGCTCAACTCTGTTTGGAGTAACATGGGCTGCTGTGAAAAAATCCAAGGCATGCTAAAAACATAATATACAGGAGCCTGGCATCCCCAAGAGAGAGTCTCTCTGTCTGTTCCTCTCTGCAGGTAGCCATGTTTGGAAGTGCTGACAAACAGAAGAAAGACAGAATGCATGGGGTCTAGGCTGGTAGCTGGCTCTTTGCCAAAATGTCACGTCCTCTTCATATTTGGGCTCCAACTATGGTCACCTTTCAAAACCATGCTGGTTTGTATACATCTGGGGTAGATGTCAAATTTTAACAAGCAATCTGCATTGATCTCACTGTTTAAATGAACTCTGCAAAGCATCAGATACGGAAGAATGTCTGGTGGACACATTATTATTGTCGTCGTTTTAAAGATGCCAGAGCAACCGGGGATTTGCTTAAAAGCAATCACAAAGTGAGTCAGCCACTGAGGTAGAGGAGTCTCATAATCAAGTCCTCATTAAAGCTACACAGCTCAACTATGTTGGTTTACAGGCAGAGTGAATCCTCACAGATCCTTCACAATGGGGCCATTCATAATACCTCAAGTCTCTGAGGGAACAGAGGAAAAGCAGTTGCTCTTAGCATTTGGGCAGATGTAATTGCAATCACTCAGCTTGTCTGATGCTGATAATGGGGTGATGGGAAATTCCTGTCAGAGTCGCAGCGTAGGGTGGTTTCACAACAACTTTGGCAGACTCTGTGTTCCACTGCAGGGCAGTGAATGCGTTATGGCATGCTCACATAGCTGTCATTAGACACATTTAGAAAAAAAAAAAAAAAAAGAAAACATAAGACAATCAAAACTCACAAGTATGTGAGTATTGCTTCTTGAGCAATGAAAAAGCAAATATTATTTGAAATGTGTCGTCTTTCATCCCTGCTCCGTTAAACATGTTGAAAGACATTTTAAAAGAAAAAAGGTGGATGAACTTTAAACAACATAGTAACCTAACATTCAATGAATTCTACCTGGGTTTACTCTCAAGATCTGTATTTTTATTTGGAACCTCTCTTTTTCAAAAACATACCTTTTGACTGGTATAGGTGTAGTGGGAGATACAAAATGTGGGACAGTTCATTTAAAAATAAAAATGTTTGTTTTCAAAAATTTGGGAGTGCTTTTCAGGAAGCAGGCCTGTCTAAGAGAGTGTTGCTGCGCTGGGCGGCTGAAATAGCCCATGGGTGCAACGTTCTTGTGGTCGCTCCTTGGGTACAGTATGTGACAGTTGGCATTTCAGCAATGCTTCAGTGAGACGCCTCTGTTATATTGTATCCACGCAATGATGGAAGCTAATCTTACTAGTTGGACAACCATTAGTGCCATAAAGTCTAAGAGCCTTGTTATTAAAGCCTCATGATACCACAAACTAATACTGAAATATAGAAAAAACAAGTTCTGCTTTCTCCACTGCAGCTGATGGAGCAAATCTATTTAGCTTTAATTAAACGGGAAATAGATTAAATAAAACAAAACAGAATGGACAAAATGTAATAGTGAATGGACTGTTTTCAAAACTGAGATGATTCAGTAATATTTTACAGGTAAATGAAGTCATGAATTGGATGTTTTGATGAAAAATCATTGCTGTTATGCGCAGAGACCAAATGGTGATGTTATTTAAGAGTTTAATTTTCAAAAGTACAGAATATTATGGGTAATAAGTAAAAACATATAATTTTATTCTTGTAATAATCTGGCTTCAGGTTTCAGCGGTCCACAAGAGTGATAGAGTTTCTCATAAATACCACATAAAATTTCAGTCCTTACCATTGTTATTGGTAAATCAGCTATGATAAATTACAAACATTAAAATGTCAAGAAGAGAATGAAATATGGGAAAAATAAACAGATAAGTGATAGCACAAAAGGGACTGTAAAAATAAGCTTGAGAATTCCCGAAACTCATTCCTTTAAGGCCATTTTACAGTCAAAAAGTGTATGGAAGATGTGTTTAAGACATTTCAACAAGACTAAAGGCATATTCACAGGAACACAGAAAAACAGCTTTTGCACAAAATGTCCATAGTGTAATCTGAAGAGAGTGGGTTTACAAAAAGTCCAAACACATCATGAGCTGCATCTTTTTTTTTTTTTTTTTTCTTTTTTTTTTTTTAACAACCAACTGCTGTTGAAACATGTAGTGATTCAATGGGCCCAAATCAAGACACACAAAAAGATATACTGTATGTAATATGGAGCTGCAGCTATAGATTCTAATTACAAAAATAGTTTGAGCCTCTTCCAAGAGCAACATTAGCACTGTAACCATTGCACAGCACACAATGCTATAGACACCTTTATTCACCAATTCACTATAGCGTGAGTACACCATACATGTTCAACTTTGAGCTAAATGTTGGTGAAGCATATTTCCATTGTCCAGTGTACTCACATAGAGTCTATATACCACATAATTTAAATGTAAGATTTAATCCACAATAAAATAAAAATTAACTACAAACGATGAGTGTGTATACAAGAGATCATGTCCATGCCATACAGAGAACATTAAACAATAATTGTTATTTGGTGGAGACTACCGCCACAGCGTCCAACAGCCATGAACTATGAGAAGTTATATACTGTAAAACACATATTCACTGCTTTTCATAGAGATTATTTTATTGGCGAAGCCACAGGGAACCAGGTTCCTTGGAGGGAGTTGTGGTGCACTGTAGAAAACGTGAGTTTTTCCACATTGTCCTTCACCATCTGACAAGCAGTCAAGTCAATGTCAGCCTTCCTTGCTTCAAATCTCCCCTGTGGTTTGGTTCTGTGTGATGATGCTTATAAGCAGTCCGTGTAAAATGGAGAGCAAACAGGCAGCAGTGAACTGTTTGAAGCCTCATTCTCATGAGAGGCTATACACCAAGCAGCATGCCCATGAAATCAGAACCATTCTGAATTGTTATAGAAGCACCGGCTGCATTATCCACAAATATGGAGATGTACTGCCCAGTCTGCAGAGAAAGGTAAGCCACAATGAGGCACAGATTTTACTCAAATCGACATGCGTGTCCCTTAGTGTGTCACTCACCTGTAGCTCCAGCAGCCCGTGCACACTGACAGTAAATATCTTGCTGTTACTCTCTAATCCCACAATCATCTCCAGTGACCTGAAATCATATAAGATGTTTTCACAATAAACATAGTATTTCATTTCATGAATATGACTGCTATTTACATTCACATATTAGTGTATGACTGTGTCTCTGTACAGAAGTACACAAAAGTTGACTTCAAGTGCTTACATGAAGAAAAAAAAAACACCAGGAAAGTGGATATATGGTTGAAACCAAGTTGGAATTGTAAATTAATCTCTGTGATCACAATGCAAACATTTGATTTGATTTGTAACAAGGGTGGCAATTGATTAGAGAATAGCTTTAGATTAACCTTAGATGTTTATAATCAGAGTTTGTCAAAGATCAATGAAGTTTAACTTAATGAAATATCGAGCTTTGGATGTCACATGCCCCACTTTGCTCATACCACCATGCTGGCAGGAAAAGATTATGAAAAATGAACACCACCAGTGCTGAGTTCCCTGCACACTTTAAATCCATGGATATCAAACAATAACTCACAGAACCTGACAGACTGAATATAACTGATCCTTAAAATACCCCTGAATGCTTACTCATCTCAATGAAACCATGTAAAAACAACAAGATGTTTAAGTTATTCAGCATTGGAGTCTGTAATTGGAATCTGGATTCGCAGTTAAAGACAAACTTAAACTTACAATGATGGTGTCCCTAACTCTTTTTTATTTTATTTTATTAATGTCATAGTGTGTCTCAAAATACAGTAAGACTTTACATTTTAGTCCACATTCACATCATACCACATGCATTTGTTCGAAGTCATGTTTCCCTTTAGCCTCACCTTAACTGCAGAACAGGAAGCTGCAAATCTTAGCTTTGTGATTTAATACCTGATATGAAGGGATCACACACACGTTGCCTGTGGGTCCCTATCACATCTTCTACGCTCATTTTGAACATGTTTTATAGCAACACCTCTGCCGTCCTTGGTATCTGAGCAGATAAAATCTACCATCTTCACACAGGTACACCTGTGAAGAGACGAGTTGCCTGACACACTGCCTGTTACATATCATGTCGGATATACAGTATGTGTCTATGAATATGAACCTGCCTCCTGCAAAAAATGGCATTGTTTCCAATTGTTTCCAACTGGCAGAGCTCTATTGTTTTTTTGTTTTTTGTTTTTTTTGTTTTTTTCCAAACTATGGACAAAACCAGTTTTCACTATGTGATTAATGCTAAATTACTGGCCGCAGCTTCATCCTAAGTGTACATATGTGTGAATGGTATCATTCAAGTGTGAACTTTTCCTCTACCAACGCTGTGCCCTCAGAGGCTGTGTAAATGGTTGTAACATCACTGCGGGCTTTGACCACACAGGGAGACCACTGGTTCCTGTTAAGTGGAAAAGCTACATTTTTGGCAAATCAGTCATGTTTGTCTTTGGTGTAACTGCCATCACAATAAGCCTCATTTCACATTCTCTTAATTTTCATTTGTCGGAGAGGGAGCCTGGCTGAGGCTGAAAAAAAAAAAGAAAAAGAAAAGAAAAACAGCATTCTTGGTTAGGTAACCTATCAAAAAAGTATTTATACATTCTGGAGAGACTTTAGGGAGCAATTAAATTCAGCAAATTTCACTGACTTTATGAAAACAGAAATTTTGTAATGTTGGAAAGAACTCATATCTATTCCCAAATGGATCTTTTGTTTTTTTTTCCACCATGTTGACCCATTTTATCAGATATTTCATTATCTGCAGCCTAAATAAATGCCTTTCACCTCTGTGCTACTGAATATTACAAGCTGTGTAAAATGTCAAATGTGACTCTATAGAGATTAGGTAGTCAACAAGGATGTGGATTCTAAATAAGGACATTTTCTACTAAAGACCTGCTCTGGTTTTATACAGGAAATGCCAAACTGGTTCAATACAAACTGTAAAAGACAACACTTTTAACTCATATTCTGGTGAAAGTTAAGGCAGCATTAGACACTGACTATATATCAGTGTTACAGAGGATAATTTTACAACTGTCCGAACATGAATGCAATATTTTCAAGTGTGGTTGCTGTAATCAGATTACTTTCCAAAACAAATGTTATAAAATTTTACTGGTGACAGGTGGTATTATTAGTGACCAACATGCAATTAAAAAGGTATAACTGACTTAAAAATACAACATATCAACCAAGGCGTATATTTAATGTGGATTCAGGTCATTCTTCATCATGTTTTAGATAATTAATACCTACGTGTATCTGTGGCAGAGAGATTCGATGCAGATCAACACCCGCACATTGTCTCTGGCCTTCAGCTGACTCTTGTTCCTCTTTACGTCATTGTGGTCTGATCACAATCACAAAAACAAATAATGTAAAAATCATTACCATCCTGTACACAGAATTCTTTAGACTTTTATGTAATTTTCTTGCAGTGACTGTCCTTCAATATATCCTGTTTTGTTTTTTTAAACTACACAGCTAAAATAAGTTGCTAAGGCAAATCAGTCAGTTATCACTCCTGCAAGTTTACATTGAAAACATTCTCTTGAAAGAAGCAAAGCAACTCAGGATCATAATGCCATTGCACAATCCAGCAAACCACAGATGCATGTGAGCTCAGGTTTCTGAACCAAAATTGTGTTGCTTGTTTACATGTCTACAGAGGTGCAAATCAGTTCGATAGTGCTTTAATTGCTTGTGGTGCTTTTGAAGAAATGAGTATGATGTTAATAATTTCCTGAGTAGGTAACCTG
The DNA here is from genome assembly GCA_016785285.1 of Brachirus orientalis. Lineage (NCBI taxonomy): Eukaryota > Metazoa > Chordata > Actinopteri > Pleuronectiformes > Soleidae > Brachirus > Brachirus orientalis. The sequence continues at coordinate 16,331,249 of JAFBJR010000150.1, forward strand.
TGGTTAGGTTCAGGGATAAGGATTTGTGGTCATTAACTGGCAATAAATTGGTACTGGTTCCTCTCTAGTCTGGACCGAAGCACCACTAAGCTTCTGGACAAACAGTGCCACAAAGCTGGGAATCAGAAAATACTGGCAATGCTAACAAGCTCATTTTTTTCAGTCGTGAAAATTTTGTACACAATATGACTTATATCTTAGGTATAAAAGCAGCAAGTAATCAGTATAACACAAGCAACGCCTCATGAAATACTGGTACCCTATTCCCACTGGTCATCAAAACCATTTAACCTTAACCTTTAACCTTGTTTTCCACCAATGAGAATATGTTTAAATGATTGCAGTGCATGGGGTTTTCAGCTCCAATCAGCAACAGTGGAAAATATGCCGTTAGCATAGCCATTAGCAATCTTTACTTTTTAAAACTTGGGCAAGCTGTCAATATCATGTATTTCAACAAATGATTTAAAGAAAAACGTAAAATAGTAACATTATCACTGATGGTTACGGTGGTGGTGTTTTTTCCTCCTGACTTGTTTACGTGAAAATTGTGACATCACAATTCACACAAGTGATGAGTGGGTGAAAAAAAAATGCCACAGAGCAGAACTACTGGCAGTGACAATGTTAATCGGCGTTTAAGGAGTTTCACCCATGTTTAAAAATCCCATGTATGTCCAGTGTTAAAAAGGCTTTGCAAATACCACACTATGATTCTGAGGCAGTGCAGCCTCACCAGTGTTTGAAGTTTTGCTGCTGCAAACAGGTCAGTCCAAATGAGGGTGTACCGTATGACAAAGTGTAAATATAAATGATTCCTGAACTAGTGGTGAGGTAGTTGAGGTGGTGAGGCTCTTCACAGCTCTCCACCATACCTCTGCGCTCAGACCAAGAAGAATATTTATAGGCGCTAGTATCAAACTGTAGAAGTGTTAGTATCAGTAAAATGAAATGAAAAAAAAAAACAAACAAAAACACACACACACACAGCCCACATTGCAATTACACCATAAACAATCTGCAAAACATTGTGACATTTGGCTCTGAAACTGGTGGTCTGGTGCTTGGCGGACATCTCAGATATATTGCAATGTTAAAGCTCTCTTCAACCCCTTCCTCATCCAGGGTAACCATTTTTTGCATTTGCCAAAATGTCACATTCAATCATTTTATTTTGTACAGAATGAAAAATTTGACATTTACCATGGTTTGCTGAAAAGTAAAATAGCAAAGGTCTTTCAGAAAGACCAGGCTACTGTTGTGCTTTATAGCCTCGTTACACTACAATAGGAACATTAATGCGATTTACCAATGTGGACATTAGCAGAGAACTGGTAGATTCCCGTGACAGGAGCTGTGAATCTCCCAGTAGACTGGTCCATTCCTGACCCTCTCAGAAAGGCTCCTTTAGCAGGTGGCTGAGAAAAAAAATGAATTGTTTAGAATTCAGAGCAATAGTGCATTCATCTCTCCTTTACAGGCCACTTTTTGGAGCTTAAACTTCACAGGGCATGGCTCCAGGCCCTCCACATGATGAGCTGTGTGGGGGTAGGGTCTCTTCACCATGTTGACTGATGTTCAGAGAAACCAATAGTGCTACTGCAGCTACAACACAGCATGGTGACATTGTTAAACATGAACAGCCTACCCTCATGGAGAACTCCTCACCACTGTTGCTTGTATCCATGGGGTTAACCAAAAAGGAAGCTCAGAGTAATGTTTGAGGGAAAAGGTAATGAGGGGAAACTTTTCCAAGAGAGGCCAAATGTGTTTGAACTGATACATGATGCCCCAGGTTCTGAGACCTGACAAACACAGGCTCATTCCTGCAATGGAGTCGATGGATATGAATGATAAGTTGGGCTGGGGTGGCACGGTGCTTCATTGGATAGAAATCACTGTACTCCAAGCACAAGATGAGTGATCATCATATATAAATATGTGGAAGCTACTAGCGCTCAGACATCCATGCCATTAAGATTTACATTTGAAATGCTCAGCCATGAATACCAGTGCAGGGCACAAGAGTATTTCAGCAGGACACCTGCTCTAAAGACACCCAAATTAGGATTTCTAAAAAAAAAGGTGGTCCCTAGTACTGACAAGACCAAAGGAGGGGAAACATGGGAGGGGAGACAAAAGGTGCAGTCCAGTTTATCAACTGGCCTGTAGGAACATATACTCTATATATACAGAATTATGCAGATCCAGATTAATATTGCTGTCCCACGTTATGATAGGTGCCCAGGCCAAGGCTACCAAAGGCCTAATTATTAAGTCACTGCCTCATCCTAAAATATTTAAATTTAACTTCATAGTAACATGTCTTTACAACATATTGCTTAGTCAAAATGTGTAATAGTCCAGCAAAGTCTAATACTCCCCCCCCCCCCAGCCCTGTCCGCCCATCCCAACAGGGCATAGTTCTTCCACTACAGCATGCCGTTTCAAACAGTGTCTATTTCTGTCCTCTCCACACTTTATTCCAAGTTTGAGACAGAGTGCCTTTTGTATGCCGCCCAGAGAGTGATGTGTAGAATTGAAAAAAAAAAAAAAAAAAGATTTGACTAAAAGAGCTAGTCTGAGTCTTGGAGTGGCACCGCACACATTGCCAGTGCCAGTTAACAGTGAGGGGATGATCTTCTCATAATCTCTCCACATGCAAACTGAGCAATGATTACAAAACATTCACTCTTTCACACACAGTTAGTACAGAGAAGCAAATGGGTCAGAAACAAACAGAGGAAGATTAGCCAAAACTTTACTTTTTCAGCTACAAGCAGGGAGCATAGCAGAACCAGTTCATAAACATTTACTTGGTTTCAAACAAACATACTGTCTGAAAGTTCTGGAGCTCCACCAGAGTCTTCTTATCCACCACCACAGGCCCCTTGAGCTTGCAGTGGAAAGCCTCCTCTATTCGCCTGTAGGAGGTCATCCCTTCCAGGGTGAGGATTGCTGTTGGTAGCTGACTGGGACTGGCTGGTCTGTCAAGTGCTGCTGTTCTCCGCTCTGTAGCCTCTGAAAGAAACAAACCCAGGTTGTTACTGTGCAGATGAAGTTCATGTTGATTTTGACAATAGGTTCCAATAATGCAATACCAAAAACCAACATTACAATGTGGGCTTAAGGTGTGCGTAGTCTTATTTTTAACCTTTGATCATCTCTTTGAACTCCTGTAGAAGAACTTCCTGAGTCACTTCAGCCCCAGGAGAACCAGGAGGTCCCTGTGGGCCAGGAGGACCTGGAGGACCAGGGGGGCCCGGCTAGTGGAAAAGAAACATATAGGATATTGTCATTTATTGACAAATTTCATTTAATTTGCATTTTGGGTTATAAAAGAGAATGTACCAATCATACAGTATTTTTTATAGTATACATAATAGGTATACCAGGGGACGCTTGCGTTTGCGACACTTTCCAGGGAAGTTGCCGACAGGTCTTTTGACAAAGTCCATCCATGATCCCAGTGGGTCGACTCTCTGGTGCTCAGAAACCTCCATCACAAAAAATTACCAAACCAGCATCAACATTAAATTCTAAATCAACTCAATGATGACAAATATTTGTCATCATTGATAATCATAATCATTGATTAAATATATCATATTTAACTTAGTAGTTACAAACCTATGTTTACTTTTTAACCATTTTTTGTACAATTTGTTTAAACCTAATGTGTCAGTACTTCTTCCCCTTAAACCATCACTGGTTCATTTAAAATGGACTGACTAAAGATTGTTGAGATGAAAACTGTTGGTTTGTAACTTAAGATATACATGCATTGTTATGTTTCCTTTCAACAAACACTAAACAGTCACTACTCAAGGAAACTAACAAAAAGAGCCTCTGAAAACAGAAACCAGGTTCTAAAAAGATGGTAAAAGACTTATAGCTAGAAGCAATGCTAGCGTCTTCTTTTCAATTGTGGAGTAGCGCATCTGACTAACACTCAGTTTCTTGGAATAGAAAGCTACTGGATGCTCAACTCTACTATCTACTTAGGCAATGCACCAACGCCAAAATTGCTTGCATCTGTGCATACGACAATGGTCAACTTAACTAGGAGCATCATATCAGGAGCTGTAACAAGAAGTGCTTTTAGCTCTTCAAAAGTGTCTTGACGCTCCGTCCATTTGTTTAAGCTCTTGGCGAATAGTAGGAACAGGGAAATCTATAGATATCTAGCCCAAATGGCATTTGGCGATTGACAAACAATCCATCTGGGACAACAAGTGCCTTTTAGTAAATTAAATTTACTAAGATAGCAAACAGCTCTGACTCTGTCTATGCAGTCATCAGCTCTTGGCAAAAAGGGTAAGAGTCTAACTTAGTAACACTGTTGACTGTCAACTTCTTGTTGACAAGCATTTCCTTAGGGTTGATTCTACATGGATTTTAATAGGTGTGACATCACCCACATATATGTCATCTTCTAGGACATTTAGTTCTGTAGGCACATCAGAAAATATGCTCCTGAACTCGCTCAGTGATGTCATGTCAGCTCTCTTCTGGGTTAAGATGGCACAAGTAATTATCAAGACTCTAAAATTTCAGAGTTCCCAAGAAGAATGACATGCACAGATTCTCAAGTCATCGCTCTGCACAGATTCAGAGTGGACTGCAATATACCCAGTAGCTTCACTTGAAGCTATTGGGTTTTGTTTCTACAATCAGGTGTTGACACTATGATTTAAGGTCCTGGTCTTCTCAACTGTATATGGTCCTGAAAATTGTGCCTCAAGGGGAGATCCAGCTACAGGCACAAAATCAAAATTGGATTTATTACCTCAAATGTATGATGGCAAACTTTTCAGTCATACCAGATTTTCATTTTGGACTGTGAGGGTAATGGCAACACAGGGGTTATGAAAGTGAGTATTGGACAAATGTCTCAAGGGACTGCCTAAAGTGCACTGCTGAATATCCCCATTAGCTCTTACATGCTCACGCTTATCAGGTGAGATAGACTCAGGAGACTTAATAGGGTCAACATCTCAAAAAAAAGTCTGACAAATCGAGTCTGTGATTCACAAATGTCGCTAGCGTGTTTCTTTGTCATAACACGGGTGACAACACAAGATGCAAAACACATCAGGATGTAACACACATAACTCATCTTTTTTGCATTTCGGGGAATAGAAAAGTGATCCCTTCGACAGTCAGTCCGTCTGTCATTGCTATATCTACAGACTATTTCTGACTCCAACATCACAATAAACAAAAAGGTTCTTCACACCACTTAATTTTAACTCCTCATAGACTTATTACCATTTGCCATTTCCCTGCTTAGAGGTAACCTCTCAACAAAATGGACCAAGAAGTGTTTGAGTGTTGTTACAGTCTGTTTACTATCACTGTCTTCTGGCAAGAACACAAAACCCTTGAAGTAAAAGGTTTAACTCATCTGGCACCTTCTTTTCAGATTCATTATCAACCAAAAATCCCCCAGTGAGGGGTTCTCCTCACAACACTACAGTTTCTACGCTTTTATTTCTTCAAATTTATCACAAATGATGTGACTTTGTATGTGACAGTAGTGACACATCACTTGGTTCAGAGTAGCTGCCTTCAGAGTTGGGGTAGGCCCTGATTTAAAGGTGATTTGGCTTCTCCTTTTCTGTTTGTTTCTGCTTGGTTACTTTGACATGTGGAGTCAGGGGAAACTCATGTGCCAGAACAGCAGCTCTCTAGGGTTAGATATCTGTGCTCAGATAGGCAGCAACTCCTTCGCGAACACAGGGCTTGAACTGCTCTGGGAGGATTAGATTTTTTTAAATCACTTTCACAGGCATAATCAAAACTCTGAGCAACAGAGAAGGAGCCATAAACACTCTGAGCTTTACTAGCTGATAGACTTTGAAGTAGCAAAGGCCTAAACACCTTTAGCCCATTTAGTGTGTCAGCAAGGCACCAGCGCCCCCCGCGACCCCTAGTGGATAAAGCGGTAGAAAATGAGAGAGAGAGAGAGAGTGTGTCAGCAACCCTTTTCCAAACAGTATGAAGTACTCATCCACCTCCCACTAAATCGTGGCACAAGCTGGCTTTTCCAAGCCAAATCAAAGTCTTGAGTCAGACTGAGGATTTGCCCTGATTTTTAGTTCAAGTTCAGGCTGCTTCATTTGAATAACATGCTCACTTTATCCTCTGGTATTGTGGTCTCATTTGCCTTTTTGCAAACTTTTTATTTCAATTTGAGCTTCTTTTTTCAATTGTTTTAAAACCATTTAAGCAATGTGTGAGAGTTTAGTGAGATTCTAAATTGGTATCTGTAGATCTGATTTCCTGCATGACCCCACTCTTTCCCATGTTGGATTTTCAATAAATGACTCCGGACTGAATTCCACGGTTGTGAACACTGACAGGTCTTTTAGATACAAGACAAACCTTCAATAGTTACATTTCCTTTCAAACACTAGAGAGTAGGAGAATTACTCAAGGAAACAAATAAAAAGAGCCCTAAAACCATAAACCCAAGGTTCTAAAAGATTATAGAAAAAATATTTCCAACAATCCTCTAAGTCTTTTAAAAGTGATAGAAAATCTCAAAAGGTAAAAAGACCCAAACTCAAAGCGTGGTCACTTAACAAGCTAAAACCATGACTCATTTTCCCAAACACAAAACCCTCAGAAATCTTTTCTCTGTGACAACACAGACCCAACTGAAAAATGAAGCAGGAACCTCCTTATATCGGGTAGGTTAATCAGCCTCAGCTGTGTTTATCTCACAGGTTAACTGAGCTCATTAGCCCCAGCTGCAGTCAGATAATCACAGGTACAACCTCCAACTATCCAAACAAAAGAACATGTCTTTGAATGTTTTTAATTTCACTTCTCAATCCATAACAGTATTAATAAAATATTTTTATTTTATTTTATTTCTTTTGGGCTGCCACTAATACTTTATGGACTCTCCCTTAAAGGAGATGCATGTAATATATGCAATGAGAGTTTTAAACAGGTACTGCAACACAAATTAAAAGTGTCACTTCAGTACTTGGAGTATGGAATATATTTCCTTAAAATCTAATGATATTTCATGGTCATTTTATGACATTCCTTACATATAGCTTATGTAAGGCTAACCCTAGTGTTAGGGTGTCATGTTAAGATACAATTTTTTTTATTAAACAAGATGAATTGATTAATTGATTTGCCAATGGACTAGCCTCGGATTAGACATTAGTCCACTGCTTCAAAGTTATAAATACATCAGTTGTATTCACAAAAGAACATAATGAAAGAACATGAAGTAGAAGAGCAGTAAATATTGTTTTCAATGTAATCAACAGTATAGTAATGCAGTTTCCATCTGTCCTGATTTCCTCTGCTGTATTTCAGTAGAACAGCACATACAGGCCTGTAGTCACATGGCTCTTACAAAGAGAGTTTACCTGTTGAGAGGGAGCTAAGTACAAATGACCCCTTTTGACCCCTCTGGTTCCAGCCCTATGTTTTCAAAGTCCATATTTAATTTGTTAATTTCTCTTACAGGGGAGGTAACTTGATGTGTGCTACTGCTAAATGTGTCAATAGTGGAGCAGGAAAGCCATAACATATTGTCGTGCGGGCCAAATACAAATGTATGGCAGGACCTTGAGTTTGACACATGTGAATTAAATGGGCCCAGACCCCAGAGAAGTACTAAAAGGGAAAAAAAATGTTTATTTTACTTTACTTTTTCTCTTTTTCTACAGAGCCAATGGCTTCCACAATGAAACACAATTTTTCAACTTGCCATCATATGGACAAAGTCACCATTCTGCCTAGAAAGCATTTCTTTTATCCACAGCAATTCACTCAGGTGCCATGTCACTCCTCATTTGCCCAATATGCTCAAATCAATGTAAACAAATCTTGTCATGGGAACCTTGTCATCATTTTTTTTTTCAACACGTGAAAATTTCCATGAGCATGCTGAAGAAAAATGAGTGGTGTGATGTAGATTCTGTGGATTGCAGACCTCAATTACTGCAGTTTGTAACAACATGTCAAACTGGCCAAAACTTTCTCCTCCATCCAAAGACACACTGGTATTTTCCTTTTATTAATACTATTAATGTGAGCAATGTTATGATGGGAATTTTAATAAACAAGATAACAGAAGTATACACAGTATGTACACAAGACTGAGTTATGATTTAAGTTTGTTTGTCAAACCGTACTGTATGTACGCTCAGTGTCCTTATCTGAGATAACTCATTTATAATGAATTACTGTATGAAAGACTGGGGTCTGTCAGAGAGATAAGAAACAAAACTCCGAGATAAACCCAGAGAAGCAACATTTGAATGCATCCTTCTACAACTGACAAGTATGCGTTTTAGTAAAATGTGTGACTGAATGGAATCCAATTACACTGACAAATCAACTTGAATTTTGCCCCAACCCTTCCCTAAAAGTCAAGTGCCTTCAGTTGAGATAGAAGAGGAGATAAAGATGGGCTATGGAGGTGAGCTGTCTGAAATGGAATTTGTTTAGGTTTGGCAGTGGGACATGGATCACTTATCTTGCAAAACCAACATGGCCCTTTGTTAAATGTTAAAGAGTTTTCCCCCTCTTGTTCCATCACAACAAAGTAATTCCTTGTTGGTCTTTTCAATATACTGGAGTTAAAGACCATGTTTTTCTTCTTATGTGTGGAATTTGCAGAAATCTCACTGTGTCTGTGACTTTCTTTTCTGTCTGACAGCAGGAAAAATAAACACGTTAACAAGTGCTGCGCCTACTGCATGTTGGACCGCTCTTTGTTTTTGTTGTGATTTTGAGGCTTGGAAACAGATAAAAGTAGGACAAGAAAACTCGCACACTACGTTTCCATAAGAGCCTGTTGGATGAACTGCTTTTTTTTCATTACCATTTAAAGTTTTCATCTTCATTAACACAGTTCAGTTCAACAATTTTGGCTTGTAATTTTTTGTTGTTCACACAGGGAGCATAACGCTCTAATCAGTTAATGTGTGCCTCAACAAAAAGCGCGATGTTCTGCGACGCAGACTCAAATTTTAAGGTAGGCTTTTAAAAGGAAGGAATAATTGAATATTATTTTATAAACACACAACTTGCGTCAATCCACTCGATTAACTCTTGGGCAACAAAGTCAAAAAGCACATTTTCAATGTCTATTTTGACCTACAAGTTTGTAAGCTTGCAACATTGTTCTCATGTAGATGAAAGAGGTTTGCGTGTTAGATTTTACTAGGGCTCCAAGCCTGTGGCATTTTAAATGTGATTTATTTTCACCACTGGGAATAAAAGCAACTGAATCATCAGCTCTGACAGTTTACTATAATCCTGAAGACAGCCAAGTGATTATGAAAGCCAGTGGCAAAAACTAAAAAAAACTTAACATTTATGTCTCTGTTTATCTTAAAGCTCACTGTCCAAATGTTTCAGAGATATGAAATGAACAATTCAGCCCACACATATGGCTTATAATTATACAGCACTGAGCTCTGCATAATAATAAAAAATATGGAATTTTGTTGCCAGAACAATCAGCTATACTCTGAGCTTATTATCATCTTTAGCACACAGCATTGTAATTAAAACCTTGCCCTCAGGGATTTTCTGTGCTCAAGAGAGAAAGGTTATAAGTGAGGTAATTATTAACTACATTTATGAGCGAGAAAAAGAAATAATAATAATAATAATTTTGCCATCAGCTTATAAAATGTTCAGCTTTGACACAGATTGTGCTCTCCTCTTACCTACAGTACCTGTCTATACAGTCTGAGCAGAATGTACTACATCGTGACAGCAGGGATGGTTCATACAACCCGCCAAAAAAAGGTTCATTGTATGCAGGTGAGTCTCCCTCTCCACGGAGAACTTCAAAGTCTCGCACATGCAGTCACGAAAATCATATTACTTGATGAGACAGATAACCTGTTCAGTCTCTCACTCGTTGCTATATTGACTGTGGCGTAAAGTAAACAATGGATTCCCTGGAGTAGCTCTGTATCAGAATGTACAAATCATGGACAAAGTGAGGAGGGAGTTGATCCAGGTATCAGTCTGAGAGTTGATGAAGAACACCAGGTCTCTCTGGCTTTGATCACTGCTGATGTACGAGTTCTTCAAAAGTGACCTCATCTGTCAGCAGGTGTGAGCACGTGTGTTGTTTTTTTTTCAGCACCCACTGTGTCAGCTATTCTTTCAAAAGGCGAGAAATTTGAAATCTTCAAGCCAGTGTTTATCTTCAGTGACAGCACTCTAATCATGACAAATCTGAAGCTTAGACCATTGTGTCCATTTGTGGTAAGTCAAATCCTTTCCATCAGTTATAGTACAATACAACATCATGTGTGAATAATAACACATCATGTGTAGGGCAACTTACTCAGGAAAAAAGTATAAAAACATCTTAAACAGCATTTTATAACAAAAATGAGGTCGGTGTTGTTCACTGCACATAAGTTCATGGAGATAGTGTTTTTACATCACAGGACACAGCTGTTGATTCATTCTGGCCTCCATCAGTAAGGTCAGATGTGTTACTTACTGCAGAAGTGACACGCAAAATACAACAAAAATGCATATATAGCCTTGGTGTAAATGTTTGATTTATCATTAGCCTTTAGAAGGTCTATAAGGTTGTACTAAGCACAGTATTTGAGTAAATATACTAAATTATTTACAGCACATGTATATGCCATGGGCACATGTATATTGTACCCATGGCACACAATGAAAGTGATTTGGGAATGTTTTATTAACCTACAGCACAGTATGTGTTTGGAGTGGTTGGATCAATTACTGGATCGGTTATGATATGTTCCCAGAAGTGTAGAAGATTTTATTACCCTCCAAAGATTGGTTTGGGTCTGGATGGCTAGTCCTTTTATGGTCTCTGCTTTAAGTGTATTTGTCATGTAATTTGGTGAAAATTAGGTTGAATTTATTTAAAGCAATAAAATGAGAAAATATTTCCCTGGGGCACCATGCCACCAAAAACACAAACACAACTGTTAAAACATGTCTCTGGGGCTGCAACCAGATACTGAAACTCTACTCCACTGCTGCCGGCTCCTGAATTCTTGCGAGCATACAGTTGAACTTAACATATTTTCTTTTTCATGTTCTGTTTTTCAAACTGTGCATGCATAAAGGATAACGTGAAACATTTTGCTCTTGATCAAAATGTTGCACAGACAGGTTTAAGGTTGGCCAGGATGAGAGAAAGCCTCCTATAATCCCTTGTTTTTATATTCCATGTACTGCTCCCTGTGTAGTCATCCATGCATGGGTGGACTGGCCCAATGTTGGGCCCGTCCCACCCCTAGAGGGAGGCAGGAATCCCCAGGTTGTGTGGGCCAAGGGGATCCTGGTAACCTGCATGCATCTCAGTCTTCATGCATCCATCAATGTTTCTGCACTTCACATTATTGCAACAAAGGTAAATACAGCAAGGCGTGGAATGCTGACTCTTTTCTCCTTTCTCAGTGTCATTTCTCAATTGGCAAGCAACATGTGCAAATCATAACTGCCCTGTCACACTATTAGTTCAGCAAATGTAACAGGAACAACTTTTATCTGGAAGTGCAGATAAAAATAAGTATGATGCAATGATATAGTTGGACATTGTGATTTTAAGTTGCTGTTTCTAGCTAATTCACTGTTGCCCACACAAAATAATTTATTTGTTTTTTGACTTAAAGAAATTGCACAAGACAATCTTGGCTTCAGACAATAAAGCTGATTGCTTTGATGGCTGTGTCACATCTGTTTCATGAACAAATTATAGCTTTAAAAAAGTGTTCATTTTCACTGTGGTAGGTAAAATGAGCTGTTGAAAAGCATCAGTTCTATCTCAGGTACAGGTTTGCCTCATGACTTCAGGCACAATAACATTTGAGGAGGGAAATCGTTAGATCCTCCTCATTCAGCTCTAATTTCATTAAAAGGACTAGTGTTTTTGGTTTTGTTTTTTGTGTGTGTTTTGCACAGATATTGATGCAAGGATCATAATCAGCTGAGCATAAAGGCAAGAAACTGTGGAAACTGCTTGTAGTTCATAAATTAATATACAAGGGCTCATGTGATTTGTTTGCAGAAAAGCAAAAGTTAAGTAATAACTTAAGTAATATTAAACTGTGTCTTAAAATATTTAAATATATACGCCTCACGTATCATATTTGATACATGAGTTTTTCAGACCTTCACATGAGCAGTGTGATATTTCTTTTCCTGAAAAACCTGATTTATACAATCAGATACATGCAGTGGGTGAGTAAAAATATCTGAAATGTTAGGTTTTAGGATTAGGTTTTAGGATTAGGTTTCAGGGTTAGGTTTTAGGATTAGATTTTGGGGTTGGGGTTAGGGTTATGTTTTCCAGACTTCCGCCCAGCCAGTTCCATTGGTGGATTTCTCATTACTGCATTATGGTAGCACTTTTTATGTCTGGAATTACAAATTTGTTGGATTTGTTTGTGTTTTATTATGTCTTTGTTTTGTTCAGGAAAAATGAATCTTTGAGCTTTGTGACCTGATGTATCAAATATGATACAAATTGAAACTCATATATTGAAAACAATATTTGAATTTTTTTTGTTTGTTTGTTCAGAGGGACTAATAAAGGCTCCAAGTTCAAAGAATTAGAATTTTCTGTCAATTATTTAATGGTCTGGGCTTCACAGGGATAACAAATTTTGTGTCACTCTGTGAATTCCCCGTGCTTCACACAGGAAATGATGTGTGTAATGTCAAGAGGCAACAGCAACATTGTGCCGTTAAGTGAGACAGAAAACCAAAAAAAAAAAACCAACATTTTCAGAAATTAATCCTACTGCTCACAGAAAACCTCTCATTCAGCAGTTTGATGAGATAAATTCTTCTTGCCACGTCCACCCCTGCACTACCGCTGTATACACACCAATGCTCCCTCAAACAGGTCTGATAGTATTTCTTGACAGAGCCAGTTTCATGCAGCGTACAAATAACGATACTTTGCTTCTGTTCACAAAGACCAAACAAGAGAAGAACAATAATAATAATAATAACATTAACAAAAAAATTAAAATCACAGAAGGTTACCTCCTTGTAGCTTTAATAGTGGGTTTTCAAATAGACAGATATTGTTAGTCTGACTTTGTTCTTGGATAATCTAATCTGATGCAAGCCTCTTTCTACAGGAGAGTCCTAAATGTGCATTATTCCCTGTCCAAAAATACTGAAGAGAATAGTGTTCACCATTGTGATTTTCATTAGCTATGACTATTATGATAATACTCTGGTTCTGAGGAAAACTTTGTCCATATTTTGTCTTGCTACTGCTGCCTCTTTTCCAACAGACCAAATAATAATAATACACCTGGAGCCAGTAGAGTCATCAAAGTTGTCTGTTGCCTCTCCAATAATTTCAAGACTTGCACAAACATTATTATTTTGACTTTATTACAACTAAGCATTGGCTTGATATTTTTTTATTTGCAGAACAAATCTACAAATTGTGATATAAATCTAAATATATAAAACTGCAATTCTGCGTTGACCGATTATCTGTTATCAGTCGGCCAATTTATTGCAGTAATAGTTCTAAAATTCTAGTTTTGGAAAACATGAGCACATGAGAAGTATCAGGCAAGATTAAGAGATTTCTGTATATCTGGCATCCACCTGAAGCCATTATAAATGAAACATAATCCAAATGAAACTGTCAGTCTGCATCTGTGAAGTGAAACTCACACACTGTGCAGTTTATTTTACTTGCAAATTGCAGTTTATTACCCTTTATTATTTGTCTCCCTTTGCTCTCTTTCGGATGACTTCATTAGGCCATTTTGCAATGTTAAATAAGTGTAACCTTTTTAGGGGTGTGACGTGCTGAAAGCAGAGTTCATTATCACGCAGCACAAACTAATGGTAGTTCACAGTAGAGCATGAAAGGTGTGTGCTCTCACAGTGGACCTGTTTCCTATGGGACTTGCTCTTGTTTCATGTGTGTGGGTTGATTCAAAAGGTCCCACACACTGCTGCATTAATCATCACTGGGAATGAGAGAGAGGAAACAAAAACCCTCACCTCGGGCTAAACCCAGCCATTACTCAACACGCCAGGCGTGATGTTTGACTTGACTCCCCCAATTACAGCCATCACAGATCACTGCTCTCAACTATGACAGATTCCTCTCATCTTAAGTGTGGATAGCAATAAGTCTTAGAAACGTGTACCTTTGACATATTGCTCTAAAATGTACAACATGACGGTTCTTTGAGATAGTTTAAAATGTCTCTCAGTTATCATCTCATTAAAAGAATTCCTCTCGCAGAACAACTCCATACCTCACTATTGTGATCACTTTCAAATGGAAAATCTCCTAAGGAATGCAGTGCACGACTGCAAGCTGCCAGCAGCCCACACGCAGGATTGGTCAGATAGAAAGCAAATGCCATCATAACTGTTTCAACTGTTTCCACTGGGCACAAGGGAAAAAATGTAAATGTGGACTGTAAATGTTTGGCTTGTTTGAGAACACAAATTTCTTGCCAGCACAGCTCCAATGGACGTGTTGTTTTCTCTGGGAGCTTACAGAGGTGTAACAGGATAAACTCAAAAACTAAACGACTCAAGAAAATCAAGTTTACTCATTTTCATATTTTGTGTTTCATGTTCTTCTTGATGAACACACCAGGATATAAAGTGGCACCAATAAAGCATATCTTAAATTCAACCACTTCCACATTCTATCAAGCTTAAAGTCAGAAGTGACAATGTTTGGCAAAGACACTGTCTGGCACAACACTGTGTCTTAAGAGTGATTATGTCATTACTCTCTGATTATGGGAGATGAGATGAAAAGAATGTCAGAATGAGAGGCGCTGGGGCTAATCCTCACCGAGGTGTTCTCTTTCAGGACCCTTTCTATGGGGCTTTGTAAGGGGGTTTATACGGCACGCTGCCCCAGTTTTCGGGGCCGCACCGCCCCTATCGGATGTCCCAGACACAGCGGAGTCAGACTAGGCCTGTGAATGACAGAATCAATAGGCTGGGAACAACATCACCGTAAGTCTTTAAATATCTGTCTACCTAACTTTCCCAGGAGTTACATCATGGCACTTGGCCTATAAGGGACTTTAAGGGGGTGGGCTGTGTTTGTGAAGACGCTGTGCTCTCAATGGGATGAGACAGAGAAGTGAAGTCCCAATGGGGTGCAATCCTCAGAGGCTTGATGGTTGACACAAGGTCATTCTTCATAGCTTGTGCTTTTACAGGGCAAAGCAAGTCAAATAAACATTACCAGGCCACAACCACCTACAATGTATTCTTTAAAGATACAAAGGAGACCTCACTGCTTGGTTTCAATGGGGGGTGAAAGGCGGTGGAGGTTACGGTTAGGAATCCAGAGACTGGCTACTGGTAGAGGCTGAAGTGGAGGCTAATATAAAGGGCAGAGAGAGTTACGTGAGAATGGCAACATAATGGGTGGGCT
This sequence comes from Brachirus orientalis, assembly GCA_016785285.1. Classification (NCBI taxonomy): domain Eukaryota; kingdom Metazoa; phylum Chordata; class Actinopteri; order Pleuronectiformes; family Soleidae; genus Brachirus; species Brachirus orientalis. The sequence goes on from JAFBJR010000150.1 coordinate 16,346,682, forward strand.
GAAAGCAAAACAAATAGCCTGTTGGAAATCCTTGCAAATATACACCTACAATAAACCAATAAGTAACAATGTCCAGGGCCAAGTCCTGCTCCTGAAAATGATGAACCACTGAAATGCTGTTTTGCCTACATGTTTTAAATACTTTTCTTAGAAATATCTTATCTTATCTTATCTTATCTTATCTTATCTTATCTTATCTTATCTTATCTTATCTTATCTTGATAGAGGAAAAGTTATTTTGTGGGCTGAAAAATTGGAAACAGGCACCCACAGTGCTCACTAATTGATGCACTGATCAGCCTTTAGATGTCCACATTCCTGAAATGCTTATGGAAGTCATCCATTCAGCGTTTCACACATTGTGGTCCATCTCACTGTCTGAGGCTTGACCTAAAAGGGCACATCTGCCCTGTCATGACTTTTACCTTTGCCACGCTTAATTTTCTGCATACAAATCTTACACATCTGCAGATTGACTTCGAAATAAAATTGACACTTTTGTTATTCCAGTTAAAAAAATAAAAGCAGACATAATGCAAGCCTCAAATATCAATAACATGTTACTTTAACAAACAATTTAGAGTGTTTTAAGTCTCTACCTTGATGCCTCCACCAACCTCTTCGCTGTTGGAGAGAGTTGAGTTGTATGTCTCTGTGTGTTGTGGGGTGGTCTCCTTTAGCCTCTTTCTCTCTTTCTTGGCATCCACCCCATCCAGTAGGACACACTGAGTCCAAAACACTGCAACCACCACAGCCAGAGGCCCAGCCCCACACCGCATCTTCACACTCCTTTGATCCGCACCTGAATTCTTGGAGTAAACTGGACCTTATGTGATGGATGAGTTGTGTGATTAGACAGAAGCTGAGGACGGTTACAAGGCTCACACACACACACACACACACACACACCGGAGTCCCAACAGGGAGAAGGAGACCAGAGGAATGCAGCTTCAGGGACTCCCTGTCCAAGAGACTGTCAGACTGACTGGTACCACTGTTGCTCCCTTCTTGATGAGCTCCCAGTCAGCACAATCTTGCAGGAGCACTGTTAAATCTCTAGACACAGAGCCAGGCGACTTACTCAACTATGAAATGTGTCAAGCAGAAAGGTCCAAGGGAATGACAGATCAGCACAGATCTGACAGAAAATAAACCCATTAGTGAGATTTTTCACGCTTACTGCTCTATTGGGGGCTGAGGTGTAGAGGAGGGGGACACATGGGGCAAAAGAAGAGAGGAGGGGTGTCCAAAGCTAAGGGGGGGCTGTGGGATGTTGAGAGATGGATGGCAATATTCTCTTTCTTCACCCCCTGTTCTCTCTCCCTGCTGTTTCTTAGTGAGAACTGGATCCAGTCTCCAGCAAAGTGGTGGAGTTGCTAGAAAAGCTGAAACGTTCAGAAAAGTAGACACTTGTCAAAAGAGTCAACTGGCGCAACAACCCCTGCAAGGATGTAGAGTGAACAAATGCCTGGAGGAGATGGATGAGGTCCGGCTCAGGTCCTCCTTCTTCTACTTCTTCTTCTTCTTGAGAAATTAACACTTGCTACATAAAACAAGCAAACTTTGCATGTAGCAGTGTGCTCTCCTGCTTCTGGATGACTCAACTCAGGTGCTGCCAACTGATTGTCCCAACAAATCAACAAGTCCAAGGCCACGTGCTGAGATTTGATGTGTGACAGGTCTCTTCTCGCCTGCTCCGTTGCACTCCCAGTCCCTCTGGTCTCAGTTGCTCCCTTGCTGTCTGACTGAGCTTACAGGAGGGATCACAGTGGAGTTTTATCATCACCCTTTCTCCCTCCCGCTACTCTGTCTCCCTGTCTCCCACTCCCTCTCCCTGTTTCTCTCTCTCTCTCGGTCTTTCTTACTCCCTTCCCTCTCACTATTGGCAACCTCACAAGCTTATTCAGCTCTGTTTTATCTCATAGATGAAATGCTCTGGCTGAGGAGGTTCTCTGGCAGACAATTTGAATGTGTGTGTGATATGTTTAAAGTTGTGACTCTGAGAGAGTTTGTCGAGATAGCGCAATATTAACCTACTCTACCAAATCCCCATGTTTAAATCAAAAGCAAGAAATAGAAGCAAATTTCTGTATTTTTTAAAATAATCTTAAAGCATTACGTTAAATAATCTACTGCTTGGAAAACAGCCAAAAATTCTCTCCAGTGCTCTATACAGTAAAACAGCACATACCTTGGTTTATTCTGTGTTGCTGTTCAGTGTTATGTCTTGCTTCTCTTAATCCTCTACAGTACACATAGTTTAAATTGCAGGTAATTGACCTTTGACTATTTCTGCAGTCAGTTGGTTAGTCTGAAAAGAAATCACTCTTGAAAGGATAAATAGGATGTTAACTCATGAGTGCAAACCTCTAGACATCTCACATTTTGAGACTGCTGCTTCACCTGTAGAATTACGTTTTAATATAGCGCCACCCAGAGGCAGCATCCTGAAGTGCAAACAACTAATCATCTTTCCAGCTCATTAAAACTGTTTGCTAGCTTTAGCAAACCTTTATTTATTTATTTTTATCAATTTCTGATCGTTTAAATTTGAACATTCATTACATATTTAAATTTGTATTACTTGAATGTTTCAACTATTTATCAATTATATTACTTTTGGCTATCTATTTTAACAGTTATGGCTTATGTATAGCTGCTGATATTGCTATTTTACCTATTTAATAGTTTATCCATGAATCTACATAGTCTCTTTTACCGTTATTTGATTTGATATATATTTTACTCAAGTACACTTTTACTTATCAACTACCTTAATTCTGTTTACATCAATTTACCCATCAGCTCTACCTGCATATTGCAACCCTTTAAACTCAACTACTTTCAGCAACTGTGACCATTCCCTTTGCCTCAGTACCTATTTTAAAAAAGTAAAACACTTTTAACTGCATTCATTAAATTTGCTTATAGATTTCATACTTCAGTGTTACGTTTTAATTGCCTAATGTATTGCTTCACAATATTTTAATAGGCAGACCTTCATTATTGACTGATTAATTATGTGATGAAAGTGAGTACCGCAAATACAGCAAATATTGGATTGTAGTGATAGTAGTATAAAAAACTTTAAAAATTAATCAGCAACAACAAAAAGGGACTGTAGTTAAAAATGAGTAGTGATAAAGACAAGAAAGAAAACGAAAACACAAATGTGGCTTTTTGTGTTTTGACTTTTTTTTTTTTTTGTATGTTTTTTATTCCCTATTCACGTGTGCCTAATAAATGGCCGCATAGTTGGACAGCTTTTATTCTGAAAGTTTGGAAGTGACGTCGCGTAGATGGTGTGCCGTTTATATAGGATAGAGAATTCAGGATTAGGATTCAGGATTCAGTTATGTTTGTTTTATGTGGGTTCATAGTCGCTGCGGAGTGGAGGGGAATGAAATTTCAGACCAACTGGCAAAGAAGTCTTTATTGAAAGGCGAAATTGATATGAGTGTCCCATTGGGGAAAACAGAATATGTTAGTATCTGTAAGGAAAAGCTGGAACATCAGTGGCAGGAAGAGTGGTCTGAAGAACAAAAGGGCAGGCATCACTCCTATCCTAACCTATAATTATCTCATGCAACCGTAATAAATGCGAAACGCAACAGATCCTCAAAGACCTTTCAGATTTTGCCTTTAAATACACAACTGGACTGTATCTGAGAATATAGGGTAACGAGCTCCATGACCTGCGGAGGGCAGCATTACGATATCTTGCGTACAGCCTGCAGAAACCCTATTAGAGGGAGAAGAAGACGTCATTGATGATTGTTACGGCTAGCGAGCCACCAGCTCTGACAGTTTGAGTGATCCAACAATAACTGGAACATTGACACAGAGCTTTCAAATCTCTTAAGTGCTGTTTCAGCCTGAGCCGTCCTGTTCTAGGCGGGGGGTGGGTGTTCTTGTGGAGCCACGCGTACAGGAACTGGACCCTGACAGCACAGGTCGGTTTAACATTTGCTATCTGGCTTTTACAACGCAGCTCGCCTTTCGTCCCACCAACTTTGACTTTACCGCAGCGTCGCATCAAGTTACCGAGTTTTACCGTCTTCTTACTGCCAGCACTTACCGCTCGTGTTTAACGCTTGACTATTTACGTTAAGTGTTTAAGCTTATAGAGGTGCCACCCTGTGCTAGCCGCTTAGCTTAAATGCGTTGTTGAACGATTCAACTGACGTGGCGAGGGTAAATCACTAGGGACGAGCTATCTACGCTTAAAACTGTGCTTGTCTGCACCACTGATCTTGGTAGACGACATCCCGCTGCGTGTTGGACGTCCAGAAACATAGTCAACAAGACTGTGTTCCGTTTTCGCTCCATAAAGTCGTTGAAAATGGATATACTGTATATAGATACAACATCCGTTAATAAGGGCACTTTTACTACAGCATTTATGTATAACGACATACCAAAGTAGGCCTCTCATTGGCGTTTTCAATATTACAGTAACTCCACTATTCAAAAAATTATTAAAAATCAATAACACATGAAACCCCACCCGATTCTTGTTCTACCAGGTCTCAACCACCTCTCTGGTAAATTTCAAGCAATTTTACTGTCGCAGTTCAGAATAAAAACGTGCCAAAGTAGGCCTCTTATTGGTTAATAAGGCGGACATCCGTCTTTAGAAAACGAGGTATTAGAGTACCTGGTTGAATGGCGCTAGTTAAATATTAAAGTGAAACGTGGTTTAAATTTAACACAAAATGTTGTCAGCAATGTGTATCTTTAAGTAAACACTAACAACTATCTCACTTTTAACAATTTTTTTAATTATTATGTTTAATACTATTTGTTATACATTTGCATAAAATAACCATCTGTAGCGGGTATTATTCGAGTTTTAAAACAAGATTTAAGTTTGCTTTATTTGGCCAGAAGGAAATTTGTCTTGGACACAAGGCTGCCACATACAACCAAACACAATACATGACAGAGACTAATATAATTAAAGTGTAATTACAATTACGAAACTTGATTTTTTTTTTTTCTCCATTCAACATAAAACTTAAAAACGACATTCCACATCATAGTCACATTTGTTTCTTTGTTAATATTACCAGAGATACAGGTTTCACAAGTCTTACTTTTATGATATTTAAGGAAATGGTTTCTTGGGTAAATTAAATGTAAAATGAAAAATCCATGTCCCTAACATTTTATTGAACAAAAGATGATGTGCCTTCTCTAGGATCTTGCATATCTTAACTATGACCTGGATGGAGAGAATTTACACACGCATTATTATTGACCAAATATTTGTTATAATAAGTTCATATTGTACAGTTTTCAAACATTTCAAAGTTATTGGGCAAAGTATAATATATCCCTTACAATAGATGGGAATTTTGCACACAATGATAAAAAAAACAACATGCTGTTATTGCATGTTGACTTTATATAGTTTAAACTGTATTTTCCTGGATTTTTAATCTATTTATAATAAATACATTAAAAATTTATTATGCTTAGTCTCTCTAGCTGGTCTTTACCAATAACTATGTCGGTAGTAAGGTTGACAGTGCTGTGTTGCAATTCATGGAACTCCTGTGGAACAGGAATTCAGCAGACTCTACCAGCCTGAACACCTAAATGACCCCTTTCTTTTAAATGTGTCCTTCCACAGACAATCATGGCTGTCTGCAGGAAATTGTGGAGCAGAAATGTCATCACTGCAGCTCTGTTTTTCTGCATTCTGCTCCTTATGGTTGATGTGCATGCACGGCCAGCCAACATGTCAGTCATCAAGGAAAAGCCTGCAGTCAGTAAGGATGAGAATGAAATTCTTCCCCCAGACCACCTGAATGGAGTGAAGCTGGAAATGGATGGACACCTCAATAAGGACTTCCATCAGGAAGTTTTCCTGGGGAAAGACATGGAGGAGTTTGACGAGGACTCAGAACCGAGGAGGAACAGGAAGAAGCTTATTGACATTTTCAACAAGTAAGACGTGTTTATCATTCTTTGACTCTCGCTCAGGGATTGCACTTTCTTGGACACTCAGATGATGTTGCTCGTCACGTTCTTCAGGATTCACCAGCATGAAGCCCGGAAATATTTGCAGTATTTAATTAACAAACAATGAAGGTGCTGCACTTTGGGTGTGGGCTCTTTAGCGGTTTGTTACATTTCTAAATCAAAACAAAGGCAAAGTCAGCCCCGCACCCACTGGAGCCCTTAGTAAGTCACCTGCTGAGTTTGAAGCCTGTTAAGCAACCAATTAAACAGTTATGAGCCTTAAAATCCTTACCCATTACTTGATAAATCTTAGTAATCTATATTATTTTTTTCCAGTTTGAAATTCTAAAGTTCAGAGCCTGAATAACAAATGAATAAAAATTCTTTGATGAAGGTAAACATCTTATCAATCTCTGTCCAGACTGGAACAGACAGATGATGAGTCATTGAGGTAATTACAGTTAACAGTACTAATAATCAGTAACTGGACATTTTACCCCTTTTGTTTTAAATTCCCTCTTTACAGAGTTGATATCAACAAAGATAACAGTGTCAGTGCCAAAGAGATGCAGCGATGGATCATGGAGAAGACAGAGGAACACTTTCAGGAAGCCATGAAGGAGAACAAGAACAGTTTCCGTGCTGTCGACCCAGATAAAGATGGTAAAATAATTCACTTGTATCTCACCACGCTGGTCAGTGTGACCTTTTCATGGTCTGTGATAGTCATGTTGCAACTCTGTGTCCTAAATGTATGATTATTTTCTGCTTATCCAAAATGTGATGGTTCGTCCACAGGTCATGTGACATGGGATGAATACCGAATCAAATTTCTGGCCAGTAAAGGTTTCAATGAAAAAGAAGTTTCTGAGAAAATAAAGAATAATGAAGATTTAAAACTGGACGAGGAAAGTAAGTATTGGCATTAATCTTCCAGCATTACTTTATTTTAGTTCACAAGATCCTGATTTGATTCAATATCTATTCAACCGCAGACATTTCTGATGAAGCATGTGGTGCTTTATTGAAAATATCAATCTTTGATTTAAAAATTTAAGATATTTTATTTAACATGTCTGACTTGTGTCACAAAGTTCTTCATTTCTAAATCTAATCAAAACAAAATGAAAAAATACCACATGTATTTATAATTCATATCTCTGGAAAAAGCTTTGCTGTGATTGGCTGATGAAATGCACTGCACATCTCCAGATAATCCAACAGGTGCTGTTTTTAGTGAGGGAGGTTGAAGTTTTTGGTGCTGCATAACAGCCAGCCATTGAAGGAACCAGTCTGTGTTCAGATAATTGCTGTTAATTGTTTCCTTGTTGGCAAATGACAAATGAGCAGATAAGCACATATCGATTGTAGGTCTTCAGAAACATGAGATAATACTTATCATTTTGGCAGTTTATAATATTTTTAAAGCATCAGTCCATCATTTTGCACATGTTAAAGATTTGCTTTTGTACTTCACTGTCCTCACTGTCCTCATCGTTTTCTATATTGATGCCTGATAGACTTGATGGTGCCTTTAGTGAATCATCTTGTTACCATGCTTTTTTTGTCTTGAATCACAATGTGAATATAACCATAGGCAATTATAGTCTCCAAATCTGTGAACAGTTGCTGCAGATATTTATTGTTTATCCTTTTTAATGTATAAATATTTAAACATTTTTACCATTACAGCTCAGGAGGTTCTGGAAAGCCTGAAGGACCGGTGGTTTCAGGCAGACAGACCTCCAGCAGACCAGTTTCTGGATGAAGAGGAGTTCCTGTCTTTCCTCCACCCAGAGCACAGCAGAGGAATGCTCCAATACATGGTCAAGGAGATTGTTAGGGACTTAGGTATGATGTACTGTAAATACCTGAATCCAGTGGTCTTTTTTTTTTTTAAACTCTGCATTGTGTTCACCATTCAGTTGTCACTGTTGATCTGCCATTTGAGGCAGTGCCGATAGTGTTTCTTTATAGACTTCTGCTTGTTTGTCTAAATGACTGACTGAAAACAAAAGTACTGAGCTGAGAAAAGCTACAACATGCCACAGAGCTGAGAGAAACTGCACATGCTTTTGCTTTGTCTACACATATTAACCATGAACTGTCTTTTTTTCCACAGAACACACAAATTTTTTTTCTTCACCTCATTACGTTTCTTTTAATTTAATTAATCTTTGTGGCCATGAATTTTTAAGACCTCCACAATATGAATCAAGCGTTTATGGTGCTTTTCTTTTCAGATCAAGACGGTGATAAGAAACTGACCCTGTCAGAGTTCATCTCTTTACCTGTGGGCACTGTGGAAAACCAGCATGCTCAGGACATCGATGATGACTGGGTTCGAGAACGGAAGAAGGAGTTTCAGGAAGTCATTGATTCAGACCGCAATGGCATCATTACCATGGAGGAACTCGAGGTGACCTGATTTAATTACATATGAAACATATTGTGCCTTTGTATGTTGTGATTTTGGCGCTATATAAAACAATTTTTATTACCTCTCCAGGTTATAATGCAAACCATTTTCCACCAACCTTTGTGAAAACAATCCCCCCCAAAAAAACTCAAAAATTTAGTTGTGGATGTAATTTTTAAATCTTGTTTTACAACATATAGATAACGGGTCCAAGTCAGTCCATTTACATTTTTAATACTGTATATTTCTACAATAAGAACTAGACTGTGTTGCCTTTACTTAGAACCAGCCCAGTTATTAGCTTCTCAACCTCTGTCTTTATTACTAATGACAAACAAGTACTACTAGTCTTAAATCTAGTAGAGATCTTGACAGTATGGGAGAGGCTGCTCAAGTTTCCTGTGAATTTGTAATAAAACACTGACAAATTCTTTTTCTCCCCTTTCTTCTTCCTGTGTCCTCCAGGAATACATGGACCCAATGAATGAGTACAATGCCTTGAACGAAGCCAAGCAGATGATTGCCGTCGCAGATGAGAATCAGAATCATCATTTGGAGCTGGAGGAGATTCTCAAATATAGCGAATACTTCACCGGGAGCAAGCTCATGGATTATGCCAGAAATGTTCACGAGGAGTTCTAAAGAGATGTTCATTTTCCTCTGTTTGCTCAGCAAGACAGAGTGGCATCCTTCATCTGCTTCAAGGACAACCTAATGATAGGATGTTGCAGTGTGCAATTCTGTGTTTTAAGCCTAGTTTCGACTGCTTCTTTCACTGCTGGCTCCAGTTAATACATTGTCTTCAGCTCTGCTCAGTCTGCCATCCGTCAGAGTTAACGTCGTCAGCCTTCTGTGTGCCACTGTGTGGACTCTTTGACCTTCACATGCTGAGACACAGCATCAACTCTAAATTGGTTTTATGTTATATTGTGAAATGTGTGTATATGAGGAAATTTAGCCCCGAGTAGGATCTGTTGATTTTAGATGTTATACAGTGTAAATATTCATTGTCATACTTATGAGCCAATGCAAAAAAAATATTTATATATAATGCTGCTGAAAGGAAACACACATCTAGAGGTACAATGCTGTCACTAAAACCCAAAATTTAAAAAATGGGGTATCATGAGTAGAGGCGTGCACCTTCACTGGTTTCCGCAATGTTCAGTATCTGTCCTTCAGAATGTATTACCAGGGTATTGGTCATGTGAAAAGAAATGTGTCAATAATATTAATTCTCTACAGCATCAGCTTTAATCAATGTTTAATTGTCTTAAGATAATGTAAAATAAATTAATATATAACACTGATGTGGCTTTCACAGCAGACATTTGGTTTAATCGAGACAAAAGCAAATGTCACCAATAACATTTGTGTCCTCAACGAGAGCTTTAGTTAAGTGTGAGTGGGTGTGTTTTCTCAGTGTCTACCATGTCAAAGATGTGCTTTCTTTACTACAAAGTAAATCCATGCCTTGTTTAAATTTGTTTATTTGATTTGACTTGTACCATTTAAATCACCTGCATCTTAAATCTTCAATGCTCGTCTTCATGTCCGTCTTGGCACACACAGGATTAAAGGTTAACTCTTCAATATACTTAACCATTATAAGTTCACATGTTCCATGTTTCTACATGCATGCACAAATAATGGAATTGCACTCCTCAGTTTTGTTGAGTTTTTCAATAACCTGTGGAAGTTGGATCCTAATACAGTCCCTCTTGGAATCTGTCCTGTTTGGATTGTAAAATAGGATTTAACAGAATGTTAACAGATTTATAAACTGTACCACAAACTGTTAAACAATAAATGTTTTTTTGAAGAGTTTCTGATAAGTTGTCCACTCTGAAACAGGAAGCTAAATGGAATTTGAATATCATTAATTTAATTACACCTTGCACCTGTGATTTTCCTGTGGCTGAAACAAAATGACTGCTGTGCACTGTTAAGCAGCTTCTTGGTACACGTAGACATAAAAACATGGTGTGGTGAGGCTGAAAAAAGTGTTGGGGAGATTCTTGATTAACATGTTGGAATCAGTGGTCATCCAACTAATAGAATAATAGAATTGATAATAGAACTTAAATATATATAATAGAATAATAGAATTTTCCCTTACACCAAGGTATGGTAAGATTAAGTGAGTGGTTGAGTAAGATAAACTACGTTATACTGTAGTTAACTATAATTGGCTAAAGGTTGATGAATACTTCATTTTAGTATATTTAAATCACCAATGAGTCCTTTTGTTTTGACAATATTTTATTGCGTATATACGGGTTAAGGTTTGTCATGTGTTCTATGTCATGTAGCACTTCACAACACAGCGGGATTTTTCAATGATTTTGTTTAGAAACTGAACTAATACCGAACACCAATTCTTATTTTCATAAATGATCTTTTGCTTCTTTTGATTTCTTTGTTCACAGTTCAAATGCGTCGCTGTGAAATTTACAAGTTTAATCTCAATGGCTTTAACTTTTAACTAAGTATGATACCGACCTGATTTTAGGTTCACGCTTCACTTCACAGACGTCACTTCACAAGACGAGAGCTTTTACATTTTCCCAATATCATTAATGTGTTTGTTGTACAAACATAACATGACTAATCGTTCTGTGAGCAGCTGCAGTTTACAAATTCTCTCCTGAATGCTACTTCATGTGAGACACATGCAACCTCAACAATAACTTAAAAAATGGCAATACCCTCCGATTACCAGACTGCATAATTCAACACAGTAGCCAAATAAATATTAACAAGTCCATGGCCAGGATTAAAAGAGAACACTTAACATTATACATAATAGAGGTACAATACATAAATTACTATCTCCAATTTATGATGTAGCACAGATTACGTTCACACTCAGGACATTCATAAAGAAAACTCTTTTCTCCTCAACACAGATTTCTCAAATAAAATGATTATTTTGGGTTTTACATGTTTTACATTAAGAATGAAAATACAGTGCAGTCTGCAAATGTAATCCTATTAATTTGAGGAACATGTTAAAAAAGGGGCAACAATTCCTGTATGGTTTATCTAATGTTGATTCGTATGTTTTGATATTTAAGCAGAAAGTGTCCACACACTCCTGATCCACATTGTTTCATATCAAATCGAATGTGCTGGGCTACAGTGACATTACAGGACTGTTGAAATACTGCACTGTTAAAGCAACAGCAGACAACACTAACTCAGATGAAGGAATAGATTTAAAAAAAAAAAAAAAGTGAACAGGATTAAAAGTATGAATACATTCCATGATTATTTTATCCAAGCTAACCAGAGAAAGCTCTGAAAACATAAAGCTAGACAGTAAAGGAAATGAAAAGCTCCGAGTCACAGCTGCCTGTAATGAGCTTGTGCTCCTCTCTAGTCTTGGTCTTCATTTGGTCTTCATGCAGCACGTCCATCTGTGTTTACAGGAAGGGATACTGGTTGACTTTTCGTTGATAAGCTGCACTGGAGCGATGAAATGGCTGCTCTCCCAGATGCTGCTGCTGCTGCTGCTGCTGCTGCTGATGATGATGATGAGGGTGCTGTAGGTGGTGGTTGGTGTACTGACCCGGAGTCGAAACTCCCAGGGCCAAGTTGCCGTTCTTCTGCAGCAGTGCGATTGAGGGGTATGCTCCACTCGCTCTGCCGTGGCGGGACGAGCCACCGTGCATTTGGTCCACAGCTTGAGACACGGAGGCCAAGGCGGCTGATGCTGGATAGGCGTACAGGTTGGGAGTTGAGGTGAAAAGGGTGCTCTCATGGGGGTGGTAGGATGAGTGGGAGGAGACAGGAGGCGGGTATGTGGACTGACGCCTCAGCGAACCACTGGTTACCGTTTGGTCATGGGATGATGACATTAGCGACTGCTGCACCTGTAACAACAGAGAGTTACGGATCTGACATTTGTTAATGAGTGTGCACTTTTCCAGACAGAAGGAACAAATGTCTATGTTGCCTTATTTTACCTCCGTTACTGTCCTACATTGATCTCTGACTGGTGATCTGTGATTTTTATGTGAAACATATTGATTGTTGTTTGTGTGATTGTGGATGGGGTGATCAAATGAATCTGAATGTGAAATGTGTGTATTTTCCACTAGGGGCACACCACAGAACTCACAAAGTGCCCAATTATCATTTTTGTTGTTGTTTTGTTTTAAAATAGGAGTATAGGCAATAAAGATTATCATGTGATTATCATGTGATGACGTCTAAGACCATGGCAAAAAAGGCACAGTTTGATTGTAGATCGTACGTGAGACCCTTATAGCTCGAGTCCGCTATTTATTTCTGAATTATTTGTCAAAATCCTCTGCAGTTCCCGATAGCAATCACTAAATACGTTGATTTGAGGAAAACAAATTTGTGTAGGAGTCTCTAACTGGTTGAAATAGTGACACATACTAATCGACCATTTGTTCTAACAACATGACTGGAAAAATAAGGAAAAATGCCAGTGTCTGTAGCCCTTGTAATACTGCAATAAACACAACCAGACAACCGAATTTATTGATGGCTCTAGAAATGTGAAGGGGATCTCAACAAATGATTGAAAAAAAAAAAAAGTGGTATAGAAATCAATTATGGACTATAGCTTTAAATCGGTTATGTCATGACAATGACTATAGTGTCTCTGAATTGCACCTCACATTTGTTGGATTAATGGTAAACCCAGCAATACAGTATGTTTGAAAGAAACTAATGAATGCCAACTTAAATCATGTGGAACTTCAATAAAACTAATGAAAAAAAGCCCCTGAGCTTGACTGAGTCATACAAGACGACCGCACTGTTCACCTCAAGCATATTCAGATCGACCACTACATTCTTGCAGTTTTAATGAGCATTGCAGTAGATCAAACAAGTGTTGCGGTGGAGTAAAACTCTTCACCTTAGGGACAGAAAGGTGTTACCTGACTCAGGTTAAGAGGCTGAGATCTGCTGGCAGCCGCCCGTTGGTGCCGCTCAGTGTTGGAATCTCCAGGGCGACTGGACTGAACTGTCGATCCCTTCTTCGACTTTCCAAAGCCACTTACAGCTTGAACTACAAAGACAAAAGTTCACAAACAACAGCATAAATTCCAGCAGAGTCAATAATAATTGTTTTCAGTACATAAAGTGACTCCAGAGACTAGGCAAAATGATTAACAATGATGACTGCGCAGGATACAAATACACGTGGAGTGGATCTCTGCCCTAGTGGACCTGGAGCTGCTGGAGCTTTGAGAGTTGTACTCTCTCCTGGCTGGCTCTTCACAGAGGGCAGGATAATGGCCAGAGACTTGCTGGGCTGTGAGGTGGTCTTGGGGCTGAGGGGGCTGCTGGTGGAGGAGTCAGAGTCATGAGAGTCATGTACTGTCACACAGCTGATCACGTTGGTCCTCTGGCTGGTTCCAGAGCTGCAAGCAAAAAAAAAAAAAAGAGAAGCAGACGAGTGCATTACCATATCTGTTAATTTTACAGAAATATTTCAACTGGCAGGAAAAGAGCTCACCATGCAGCAGGGAACTTCCTGTCGTCATCATCATCGTCCGAGTCACTGTGGATGGTGATGATGCTGACGGCAGGACTGGGTGTGTCAGAGATGACAATGGGCTGATTCTGGTCCCCATCAAATGTTAAGGTGTTGTTCACAACAGCGGCGGCTGAATGGACTGACGACACAGACCTGAAGGAAAAACACACAACCTTATTACAGACGCAAACTCTGTTCAAATATGTTAGGTGAAAAGTTCTAGTGAGTTAGAAGAGTGAAGCAGTAATTATAGAAAAATGAAATCAGGAAAAAGAACTTGTATTGTTTGTAATGTACATAACATTTGTTTGGCGTATGCTTTTTATCCAAAGCTGTTCATACATACAAACAGCGCAGACACTTGTGTACGTACCTTTGTGTGGACTCATCATGGATAAAATGCATTCCTTGGGCTCTTAATCTGATCCCAAGTCTTAACCATGAAATAGCCTTTTGGTGAGCTCCTGGTTTCATACCACATAAATATACAGCAGAACTACAAAACCACACATACAGTGTATACACACGGAGAGCTAATTGAGTGCTCAGTCAGTCAGAAGCAAAGGGCATTAATCACCTGATTTATATAATAAATTCCTCTTCTTTTTTTTTTCCTTCTTTGTCTAACGTAACACTGAACAGAAAACCTCAACTATTGGATGAAACAACCTGCTCCGTATCAGTGTACTGGATGTCACTGTATGACAGTTTGACTGGATACCTGGGTCTACGCTCAGCATGTCGAGCCTTTGACCTCTTGACCTGTTGGGCTCTCGAGTGAGTGGCCCCTGAGTTGTGGTTTTGGAGACGGCCATCACCAGAGTCCTGCTGGTTGACACTGTCGTACTGGCTGCCATGACGACCCCTTCGACAAAGCAGAGAAAAGTATCTAAACTGTGTCACCTCTGAACATTCACCAATTGTCCTAAGGCTGGGCGCTACACAGAGTTTTTAAATTATACCAATATATTTTTAAACGCAGTACGGTCGCTATAATGCTGTGAGGAGACGACGGCAGTTTCCAATATCAAGGCGTGTCGGCACTGAAAGTTTTGACTGGAGCGCCGAGTAAAAAAATATGAGCGGCATTTTATTTCTCACTCCGTCTCACCAGCGTCTGATACATGTGAGGAGGAGGAGGAGGAGGAAGGAACACCTGCGCTCTCACAGCCTAAGGTGGAAGTGAATGTTTTCAGTAAACAGCACCCATTCTTTATTTTATTTGTCTTTGCTGTCACTGTATTAACACTGATGAACATGTGATTTATGTAGAGCTTTGATTCACTCAGCTCCTCCCGACTCTTTGTTTCTGTTTCTGTCTCTCTCTCTCTCTCGCTCATTCTCATACACAAACACATTAACAACAGACACATCTACAGTCAGACTCAGGGAAAACATGTGCCGGCTGGTGATGTAAGACACAATGAACTATCACAACATTTCCTGCATGTTACTGAATGGCATACACACCTGTTAAAAGGTGACTGTAAAAAGAAAATCTTCTGTTTGATGGGTGAGTGCAGTGAGTGATTATCACTGGAGTGGTCTACAGTGGATTTGCATGTAGGGGTGGTGATTATGGATTAGTGCATGTATCTCACACACACACACACACACACAGAGTATATATAGCGTCTATCGCCATTTAACCAAAATATACCGGGATGTTTTTTTTGTCCATATTGCCCAGCCATAAATCATACCATTACATTTGAAGCTATTAAATGGAGCATGAAAACAAACGTACCTCCAGCCAGAAGCTTGTTGACTGTCAGAGACAGATGCTCCCATAGGTGAGTCGGGCACTACGGTCTGCCCAGGGTTGTGGATGGCCATGCCTGGCATCTGCTGCCAGGTGGAAGGGATGAGTATCTGCTGAGTGCCTGCTGGCCAGCCCTGCTTTATATATATATATATATATACACACACACACAAAATAAGCAAGAGTTTAAAGACTGCACTACACTGATGTCCAGCGTGAGTAAAGACCCCAAACAGAGTAACAACTATAGAGGAAAGAAGTCGAAATTATTATATATACTGTCATACTGTCATAGTCATAGTAAGACACTGAATCTGAAGAGAAACAAAAAGGTTCCCGTCGCTGTCCCACACCAAAGCAAATGTCTCGAGAAAAAGAAAACAAGTTGAACAGGGGGAAGAATGATCAGCAGAACTATTGAGGAGAAAATGTGCTGCAGGAGAACCAGGAGCAGTAAACACTTCAAGAGTTAAGGCCAAAAACTACAGGGTCCAATGCCAAGCAGTCATGCATTTTGCATGCCATAGAGTCCAGTGGAAATGCGGCACATCTGTAACTGAAAGAAATGTAGTTAGTGATAGGAGATACAGAAGGTGTGTGGCATTTTCTACAAAACTGTCCTTGTTCAATAATTGAATTCAAATGATCAGTAACACAAAATATTTCTTTGCTGTATGGCACCTGCTTCCGTTTTTAAACATGATTGTCTGTCAAGGGTTTTTAAAATCCTCACATTTTGACATTGAATATTACACGTCTACATTTGAGGATTCATTTTCTGCGTGTGTACTGAAAAAAAGTTGGCACTCTTTTAGCACGTCAACGATATATCAAAAACAGGACTGATTAAACATTATTTCGGCTCTATCTGCTCCGCCATATCGTTACTCACTTATTGTAAACATTAGCCAAAATGAACAACATGTTGAGGAATTTCAGCAACAATACAAAGAGCCTTCAACTAAGAGGGAAACCAGAAGGTGCAGGCTACAGCACAAACGCGTCTCATGCTTGGCTACACACCACCACCAAACATGTGCCATGATGGACAGAGAAGAAGATTTGAAAAGAAGTTAGCAGTTGTGATTATGGTGTTTTACCAGCATGGAGGCATTCTGATCCAGACGGCTGCAGAGGTTTCCACCTCTACAGCCAACTGGCAGCTGCAACGAACCTAAATGTGGCATCGCTGCCACTGAGGCGTACAGGCTACTGTTAGATTTTGGTGGTTCTCAATACTTTGGTGCCAGGATGTCTGCCAGGATCTCAACATCCTTCAGCGTTGAGTGTTAACAAATGTACACTTTAAAAGCCTTTCTAGTCTTTTCACACATCAAACCTCCTTCCAGACAACCCCCTGCTGCTCACTGGCTGTATTCAGCTATGTGGAATATACATCCTTTGTCCTTTCACCTATCTTCAAACCTTCACAGTCTCCCCTCTAACCACACCTACAGACCTTCTCCTATTGGTTACACCTTCCTGACATACTCTGACAGGTAACACTCAGACTGAGAAACCACTCCCCCAAATGGAAATATAACTACTATTTCCATTTCTTAGAATTCAGAGTTTTGCTTCTAGAGAGCAGAGTTTTGTTTCAAGAGAACAAAGTTTTGCTTAGTAAAACTCTCCAGTTGTTATTTTTATTTGAGGACCGTCAACACATTGTGCATTGATGTTGTTTGTTCATTTTCCTGAATAAACGGATCTTTCGCCAACCGGCTTCCTTCGAGTCTTTTGCCTGAATCCATTCAGTTTTCTGCAAGAAATCTTTTGGAGGAAAACAACAAGAAGTTTTCTTCACCCAACAAACAGCCGGAGTTTTTCACTACCAAACAGCAGGGGGTCGAGGAGGGAGGCCTGGCAGGAGGTGTGAGAAGGTGGTGGAAGGAGGGAACGTGTTGAGACACCAAAATAGACAGAGGGAAGACACTTTGGAACAGAGGATGGAGATTTGCCTACATTATCTGTCATAACTAATGAGTTACAATACTGTGCAAAAGTCTCAGGGACAGGACAGCAACAGCTTTGGTGTTTTCATCTCTGACAAATTCTATGATCACTGGCATTTGGACTGGAACGATGTGACTGAAAGTCGGTCTTATGTATTCTGTCAGTGAGTTTAACTAATGTGCGTAATGCGTGCCTTAAATAAACCTGATGTAACAGACCGTTGTTCACAGCAGATATTTTTTCAACCTGAAACAGTAGAACAAACACAGGCTTTACCAGTATCATTCGGGTTCCACTCCATATCCTGATATGGCATCTGTGATATCTTTTCCTGGGCTTAAATTCTGCTGCAGTAATAATGTTTAGCCATTAAGTCAAATATTATCTTTAATTTAGCACTGATTAAAAGAAACACATGGAATGAACGTAACATTGCACATATGCTGATGGAGCTGTCTGAGGTGACACTAATTTACAAGCCTGTTGATTAAGTTCAGTGGCTTTAACCAAAGGTAATATGTACTTAAGTGCAGCAGTTACTGTATATTCCATGACTGTTGATGCTTATGTGTTTAATCCACATGGACTGGACATTGGATTTGGAATCACTAAACTGCTGGGTTTGTACCTGTGCCAGCATGCCAGGCTGGATGTGAAGAGACTGGGACGACTGGTTCTGAGGAACTAAGGGCACAGAGTTTTCCATCCTCACAGGATAACCAGACGACTTATTCGATGTTTGAAGACCTAGAAGATGGAGGCATGTTGTGTTTTTAATACGACACAACCATACATGCAAAGTGAATTATAAACTATAGACTTTAAGATAAAATGAAGTTGGCAGCATAAGAGAAAAAGAGAAAGAGAAAAAAACATGCCTTCTGTTATCCTTTGTTTTTTGTGATTAAACAACAAAATAATTGTACTAGACTATTACTGTTATTTTTGGCAGTTGCTGCTTGGTCACGTTATTCTAACCTCCATATTTTGTGCACAAAGTGTGAACTAATATTCTTCTTGTCTGTCATGAAAATCTGTTACTCTCACCCTGGATGGTGGGGGGGCACACTATCAGTGTTTGCTGGAAGGGTTCGGTCTGGGCACAGAGCTGGGTGGGTCTGGTCTGCAGGGGAACGCCCTGCTGGGTCAGGCCAGGGATGTTTATGGTGGCCTGCTGGTAGAGGCCAGGCTGATAGTTCAACAGCGGGACGTTACTGCTGAGGGACAGAGACTGGCCTCCTGTGGAGGACATCTGGAAGACACAGAAAACTCACTTCAATGACTGAAAAGGTCTTTGAAAAAAACGAAGGGCCTCGCTTGTCAAGACACGTGTAGAATGATGAATCCCATCTGCTCCACATACAAGCTCACTCACATGAAGAAATGAAGCCAGGATGACAGACAAGCACAGCTTTTGAATATGTCACATTACGCAAAACGTAGGAACTGAGACAGAGAAAGTTAAAAACCAATACAGACAGCTTTCATTTGTGACGTGTGACAGAGGGATACAGGATGGAAATGAGGCCAGGTATGATGTATGGCGCGGGGACAGTGGCTGTGTCTAAAAGACAGGAGGTAGAGCTGGAGGTGACAGAGCTATAGATGCTCTGTCACCTCCAGCTCCTAATAAGCTAAGGTTATATGAGATTTCCTTCCATTACTCACATGTGTACAACTCAGCACTCAAAACATACAAGGACATACAAAAAGCGGCTGCAATTCTGGTGAGAAATCGCTTCTAAAAAAGAATGTGAGATCAAGTACACATGCATGTAACACTAGACTGACAACATACATTTTAGTATCAGCAGAACTATGGGCATATCAACGTATGCAAAGATGTGAAACACATTAAGAACAACAGCTCGACTGTGTTGGAAACAGTTAAATAGCAGTCTTAAGAACCAAAACAGGGATTAAATAATTTACTCGTTTTCCAGGAAAATACAGGTTAAAGCATAATAGGGGTAGAAAATGACAAAATTGTATTTACACCCAGCTAATAAATGAGCGCCATCACTTAAAAGCTGCTGGATTGACGTATAAAATGTTTGAGGCAGATTCATGAAAATGTCCTCACCTGACTGTGCTGGTTTAGTTGGCTACTAAAGGTGACAGTGAGGTTGGTAGCTGCACTTGGGGTGTTGTTGTTGGCAAACATATTTTTTCCATTCTCAAAGGCGCTGCATCTGCGTTTGCATATGTCCATATTTTGGAAGCAGGACTTCACACTGTGATAAATAAGTAAATAAATAAATACCACAAACTCAAACTGTAATGGTACAAGTTTCTACGTCCAGTTTCTAGGTCCAGTGCTGTTCTGTCTTACTGTGAGCTGTGAGGGAAGTGCAGCAGGTGTGTCATGGTAACGAAGGGGTGGTTCAGGGTTTTCATGGGCGTGATCCGTTTGTCTGCGTCTAGCGTCAACATCTTCTTCAGCAGGTCTATAAACTCCCGTCTGTCGGCCTTCTCTGCCAAAATGTCTGTGCCCTCCAGGTTTGTCATGTTCACCTGCCGGAGGAGAGGAAATAACATCTTGGTTCATTTAATTTGCCAAAACATACAAAGTCAAACATTTTATCCCTACAAGAGGAACAAATAAAACAGTTTGAGCACTGTTTAAATATTATTAAATATTAACTGTTATCCCCCAGAGAACACAAGCTAATCCCTTAATCTTCCTCACCTGCATCATGTCATCAAGACAGTTGAAGATGTATTTACGTGCCTCTTTCGATTTGATCCCCATCTCTGCCTCATGCTCCGTGGGTGTCTGCAGGAAAATAATCACAGCAAGAGTTTAGTGCATGTGCTGTTTGCACACTCATGCAGACATACTGTATTTGCCAGAAATGCCCACTTTCAGTCTCCAGAGCGGGTAGCTTGAGTCAGGACCTCTGTTGAAAAAGCGGCAGGTCTTGGTTCCTGCACTGAGCAGGTACTCTGCTGGAAGACCCTGGGTCTGGGAAATGTAACGTATCTAGAAGAAAAAAACAAAAAAAAACAAAAAAAAAAGGTGTAAGAGAAACTGTTCAACACTTGAGGCCTGGGAAGGTTGTCTTACTTGTCCTACGAGCCCTTTCTGAGACATCTGACTCAAGTACAGAACAGGTGAAAGCCTGCAAAACTCACAGGTTTAAAATTTAGTACTTTCTTAGACTTTCCTCTCATCTTTAACACCCTGAAAACATTGCTGTGACTCCTGCCAACAATATAATAATTTCTATTATAATTTCACTCATATAATAAACTAGACCATATCCTCTAACCTCTACACTGTATTTGGGTTTTGAGTTTTTTTGTTTCTTTTTTTACAATAATGACATTATCCATTACCTTGAAACCACAGAGGATAAACACATGAATAAGAATAGGAGACAACACATCACAAAATAAGTATAAACTTGTTCACTTTAAAACAGAACAATGCTCATTCCCTGTGTTTTCAGTCTTTATTTTTAACCAGGCTAACAGGCCATCAGAAAGAAAGCTAATCAAAAATACTGGAAAGAATATTACTGTTTTAAAACAATGTGTAATGTTTAGGAAAATGTGTTTTGTGCCGCGACAGAATATAAATCAGTA
Organism: Brachirus orientalis; assembly: GCA_016785285.1. Lineage (NCBI taxonomy): Eukaryota > Metazoa > Chordata > Actinopteri > Pleuronectiformes > Soleidae > Brachirus > Brachirus orientalis. The sequence continues at coordinate 16,367,892 of JAFBJR010000150.1, forward strand.
GTTAAAACATTAAAATGAGACAGCAGCAGCTGACCTGATCATACTCTGATGCACCAGGATAGAGGGGCCATCCCAAAAACAGCTCAGCAATCACGCATCCCAAAGACCACATGTCGATTGCTTCACAGAAAGGAAGGCCCAGAATGATTTCTGGAGCTCTGCAATCAAGTCAAAAATGACAAATGGCAAAAAACAACAACTCACATATGAACATGACTCGGTGAATGATGCACTCACCTGTAGTACCGTGACTGCAGGTAGGTGGAGCATACCGCTTTGGACACGTGACTGGCGGAGCCAAAATCAATAACTTTGACTCGGTAAGGCTGCCTCAAAGGATCCACCAGCATGATGTTTTCGGGTTTCAGGTCAGCGTGAATCAGCCCCAGGCTCTTCAGCTTCATCAGCGCTGTGGCCACCTGCTGCAGAATAGGCCGAATGCATTTGAGCAGCAGTGGGCTGAACTTGCTGTGCTTCAGGAAGTCGTAAAGGTTCTGCTCCAGCATCTCGAACACAAGGCATGTGTGGTTCTTGTGCTGGAAACACTCGTATGAGCGGACAAAGTTGAACTCGTCGGCGTTCTCTGTGCTCAGCCTGCTAAGGATGCTCACCTGTACAGAGCAAGAATAATCAACAGCATAGAGAAATCAGGCATTTGCAACAAAAGAAGAGATCTACCCTTCTTTACATTGTGCCTTTAAACCTTAATGTTGAAACATTTTAAAGCTTTTCTCTCAAATTAGAAAACAAATACAAGAAAAAAGATGTCAGTTAAATTATCTACACATCTGTTCCATCATTTATTCGTTCAGTTTGTTGTTTCGGGAAATCCAGTTGAACCTATATAAGGGAGTACATTATTTTGGTTCATTATTGAGATTGTTCCATAATTTGACTCCTGTGACTGTAACACAGGAGTAATAAACAAATGTGTATAAAGGTGTTTATTTGTTTATTTATTGTCCATCGGATTTCAACACAAATTAACTCATTTATTTACAAGGGGGAGAAAGTCTGTGGCCCAGGGATGTTGATCAGCCTTATTAATGTCAAAACGATGAGAGTCGTACACAGTCAGAAGTTGTAATGCTGTGTCAAGTCGGCGAGTGAGATGCATGCTACACCGTGACATCATTTTGAATTTCCTCTAAGCAGGTCTTGTTTGTTCTCGTTTGCCATGCATGTTGAAACAAATATCACAGGATCATTTTGAACAAGTGAAAGTACTAAAGTTATGAGTAGTATCCTTTTTTTCCTATATTATTATTATATTATTTGTCTTCAGTTTTGCAGTGCATGCTGGTTCACAGTCACACTATCCTGACTTTCATGAACTGAACAGATCTATTGTTAATGTGCAACACCTGTACTTTTTCCTGGTAAAACTTGTCTTAATGGCTGCAAAGGGCCTATGGCTTTCCACTGATCCAACCTGGTTGCTTGACTTCTTCCCGGAATCATACTCACTTCTATTTGTCCTTGCCGAGCATAGGAGGGGTGATTCTTCAAGATTTTGATGGCCACTATCTCATTTGTGCCCCGCTTCCAGCATTTAGCTACCTGACCAAAAGTGCCGCGCCCTAGGAACTCGAGCACCTCGTAGCTGTTTGACATGGAGCACAGAATCTCATGCTGGACCAGCTGGTAGTCGCCCTCACTGTGGGAGTTGCTGCTCTTTGTGGTAGAAGTGGAATGTGCTATGGATTGAGCGGTGGTGGTCCCTCCTCCGCCACCAGTGCGGTTTGAGACAACAGGTGCTGAGAGCTCCTCCAGTATCTGCACACTGTCGCTGCTGTCCACCTCCTCACTTTTCCGCTTCAAGCTGTACTGCTTGTGGTAGAGGTCGCACGGCTGCGAGGAGGACGTGGCGTCCTTGATGCGGCGGCTGGAGGAAGTGGACGAGCTGGAAGAGGGAGGTCCACGGAGGCTGCCTGTGCTGTCCGCCGCCCGCACCACCGTCTGCTCCCGTGAGCCTGCAGTAGGCAGGCGTACCTGGTTGAGGTTGTACACTGGGTTGAAGTTAGAGCCAGAAGTGGAGGGTGCAGCTCCCTGGGTGGGACTCTGCTGGTAGTAATCATTGTCTCCAAGCTGGCTGGACACATCCCAGACAGGGTTCTCCACTTTGAGCCTCTTTGAACGCGAGTAGGCACTGGAGGACACGGAGGGTGAGGAGAACGCCTGAAGCTGCGAAGCCATGTCTGTGGATGAGATTAACAAGTGGTGGCGATCAGCAACAAGACACAATGAAGCATTTCCTCCAGTCGCAGCGGGTCATGCTACGGCTTTTTCCCCCTTCCACGCCAAATCATTCCTGCTCTATCTGAAAATAACACAACTGACCTAGACTTCTCATATACATTTTAAGACAATATTGTGAGAGAAACCGTTCTCACACGCCCCCCCCCCCCCAAATACTGTATGTATATAAAACTACAAATCTCTAAATATTTACAGCTTTGTGTCCCCATTCAGACTGAGATATCTGCATGTGAACTTCACACACAGCCTACTCAGAACTATTGCAGGAGCCATGAATTACATTCACGGTTGTTTTTTATATTCTATTAAAAAGTAGTGATTGATTTAGCATTGTCTGCTTAGGCGGGCAGGGATTAAATTAAGAGAACCATCTGTTCACCCCGGCATAGTGAAAGAAAGAGAGAGGGTGAGGGTGATTACTGTGATTATTTTGATTACGAGTTCATGCATGCCATTATGACTTTATCATTCTTTTTTTTTCTGTTAATAAACTCACTTGGAGCCTCGGTGAATCATTTTTCTTTAGCGTGTCAGACAATCAGGCCCAACCTCCGCCCCCTCGGCGACTCCTTTATTCCATACAACTATATTACTATCGTCAGGGACTTGTTACTTGTGGTATTACTGTACAGTGAGATGCTGATGTTGTTACATATCTAATAAAACACATTACCATCATATATAAACACGTTTGCAACTCTCAGTAGATATTTACAGACGTGTGTCCACATTCAGATTGAGATTCTCAACACTTATTTGTAAATATCACTGCTACAGCATCATCACCCACACACATGATGAGTCTATCATGGGGCCCCTCCTCTCTTCATCCCGACGGGATATTGTCTCCTTACGCCCCTGTTCACAACGCTGTAACCACCGTGTGTTTGACTCTCACAGAACCGAGGCTTCACCTCACCTCGTAGATCACGGTACCCGTATTTGATGACCGAACACACCGTCGCAGATCAGACATCAAGGTCTCTTCCTCTTCGTCATCCTCATCAACAGCATCAGCATCATCATCATCATCGCCACAGCTGCTGCAGCTCAGCGAAGGATGGCCGGCTGACTGAGCTAACAGCTAGCTTCACGAGTTGCGAGCATCCGAGTCACATCGTATCTGGCTGGACTCTGACGTCACACGACAAGTGCATGACGCAGCAGGAGGGAAATGTCGCTGCCAGCGTCCGAATTCATCATAGCCATCGGAGTCGCTCAGACAGACGCAGCTCCATCATCATCATCGTCTCAGACTCCGGTCGCCGTCAACGCACTTCCTGACGTGGCGACGTAGTGACGTCAGAGTTCAAGGATGTTGGCACGTGCCATTCTGTTTCCTGCAGTGGTCAAGCGGAAAGAAAATAGTCCGTATTGTTACACATCACTGTTGCATTTACTATATTGTTGCTGGTGTATTGTGAGTTTATATATATATATATATATATATTACATTTAATTACCATCAAGATTTAGATTAATCATACTTTTTAAATAAAGTTCCCCCAATAAAACATGGAGTCTCCAATACCATTACCAATATCACAAACTAGAGAGAGACATTTGAGCTGGCCATTTAAAGCCATTTAGAAACATAATTCTCCAGCTGTGTAACACATCTTCTTCTCCCATGAAGGATAAATAAAAAGCCCGCATCACTCAGCTAAAATGCTGTTGGTGATTTTTATTTACATTTTTGTACATTTTTCTGTACATCAGAGTTGACATCTTTATCTGTCCAATATCTGACCCAGTGATTTTGACCAGTATAGGACTGATACAGAGTATTATATCGGCTCATCCCTTCTCCAAATGGCTTGATTTTCATAATGTTGTTACATTTCTTTAGGGAAATAAATAAATAAATAAAAATAACACATTTGAGAAACAACAAAGCACTGCATAAATGGCCTGTTGTGTTATTTGGCAATGGGAAAAAATACTAACCCCACTGCCACCCACCAAACCTTTCAAAATGATAGATAAACTATAGATGAAACAGTAGAGAGGGGTTTAAGAAAACACACTTTCATAACACAATCAATTCAGTACTAAGCGTTGACGATCCGGTGACGACAAAAAGGCCAAATGAGCCGGGACTCTCAGTCTAACCTGCCTTTATAACCTCCGGGTCACGTCAGGCTGATCGTCCTCAGCTGTGGCAGAACGCAGGTGCTTCCTAATTAACAGAGAAATCTGTGACTTTGTTTCCTCTGTCCCCAACAATGACCTGAACGCAGAACCACCGGTCTCCGCCGGAAGGATTGTGTTTGTACATCGGCTCAAATATCAGCTCAGTGGCATAAATGTACAGATGTAGGACAAAATAGAGGTGTGTGAGTTACTCGTGTGTAGTCACTTGTTACACAGTAGACTGTCTTCAGTGCGCCACCTGTTTGGAGAGGGAGACAGTGCTTTTGTTTGACGTGAACAGGGACAGTAGAGCAATTATGTTGTAGCCCCATAAATGAAGATTAGTTATTTATGCAGTCAGACAAGGTTTTTCTGAGGCCCAACTTTCCTGTGTGTGTATGTGAAAAAGTACAAAAGCTAAAACTCTTCCAATCTTCCAATCAGGCTCCTATTGGACAATAAGAGCTGCCATTCACATTGATGTCCACTCATACATACTGTATGTTTGCCATATTTTTATCAGTGCAACATCATTTTCAAAACTGACATCATGTGCGAGTGAACAAGACCTGTGACCAAAACAAATGAGGCTTTTTGCAACTAGACCAGTCTCCCCCTGGTGGCTATTCAATATATTTTCACTTCCGGTTTTGGCTTCATTTGGTTCACTCGTGCGTTTGTAAGCCTCGCCCTATTCTAAATTTGTAGAACAGCAAATTAAATGCCTCGGGTACAGTATTATTGGAGGATCTCAACCACTAGTCTCACATTTCAGCACAGGGGGGCGCTGTTGTCTCAGCCACAGAAAGCATTTTCAGAGCACAGACTGCATGTAAGGTTCAGACAAAAATCTTTTACCATACACAAACACGAACATGAAAACGCAGACAATTTTTTATTTTTTTTATTTCAATCTGACTTAAGTTCAGGTTTCCTGTCCATTCAGATATATTATCCTTTTTTTGCCTCTACAGCATTTACACTGTAACACAAGCACTGCCGTTCGTAGTGGTGCTGCCACATGTTTGAATACAACATTACAAAGACTACACCAGCATAGTCCATGCAAAAATAAAACATTTACATCAAAATAAGTTGCCCATCAAGAGAGAGAGAGAAACAAACGAACGCATGAAGCTGGTGGACAGGTGTTGACGACCAGTAATGGTGGGACAATCTATATCCATACAATGGCAGAATTCAAGTTTATGTAATGATATATAGTTGGAGTAAATTGCATGCATTACATATAAAGAGAAAGTACTGATGCATTTCCTTCAGTAATCAGAAAACGATGAAAGTCAGCAGAAGGAAGCTAAAACAAGTGCTTGACATTTTATCACAAATTAAGTCTAACACTGAGTAAACCAAATGCTTTTTTTTATTTATATATAAGAGGAAATTACCAGCAAATCCTCATGGAAGCAAAAACCTACCAAGATAAAATGACTGATCTCAAGAACAGCAAAGGACACTTGTAGATCTAATGCAGCTTACAAACACCGAATGATAACAAACAACAGCACTTCTTATTATTTTCTCTTTGACTCACTTTAACTGTGTATACTTTTCGGTGGGACAAAGAGACTGAGTGGTATATTATGATATAATGAGATGCTTCATTCTGTGTTTATTCCGTGTTCCTCCTCGGGTTCACATGTGATGTTTGACATGGATCAATAATTATAGTGTCTGGAAAGTGGCTGTTGCACTTTTCAAGTATGCGATCTCGTTCCTGTCCAGGAGCTGGCATGGCGGACTACCTGAAGGAGTGTCGGAAGTGCACGCTCCTTCGTTTCAGCTTCTCCGGGTTGTGGGATGCCATGTGGGAAAATTCTCGGAAGATGTCGAGGTACGTGGCGTCACCTGATTAGGAAAAGAATCGTAAATAATGATCAAAATGACGACCCATCACTGATTGGGAAGATCTCATTTTACATCACAGTACAGTAACAACAGTATGGTCATCATTTTGTAGAATATGGGATTAATAGTATGGTAATTCCACCTTATTGGTTATAACAACAAAATATGTGTGGGACATAAGGGAGGAGGAAATGCAAGATTAAAATATGATAATTATCGATTTTCATTTCCAAACATTTTCATCTGAAGGTCTTTCATTGACAGTAAATAAAACAAATTCTCATTGCCAAGCTATTAACTGGCTGTCACTAATTGGAACTTGCATCACATATATGATGGTAATACCATCGTTCTAACTCCCTATAACAAAGTTATTGTTACCGTTTTATACTGTAGTGTAACATAAAATGTTACCACTTTAGTATGTAAATGTATTGATACACAGTTACTAAAACGACATGCTTTAAGTCATGTCATACTTTGCTGTAAGTGTTAATGAGTCAGTGGATGCATGCAGATTTTGTTTTTACTTAGCTGGTTTCAACGTCTTCTATTATTACTTAAGTAAATGGTTTTTGTTTTTTTTTTTGGTTTTTTTTTTTAAAAGAATGTGTTTTTTGACAAAAAAAAAAAGTCTCTACAACTCAAAACATCTTTTATATCAAAGTTACAAACACATGCCATGAGAAGCACAGAAAGCAGAGGAGCCACGGGGAAGAGAAGCCTGATGAATGGAGAGGCCAAAACAGGCTGAGGCACCATGACGCTTCCCTCTTTCAACTTGCCAGATACTGAGGCTTTACTTTTCCTGTGACCATGGCAACAGCTGAGTGTACAGGCATCACAAAAGCAGTTCAACCTCCTTTATGTCCCACGAGAGCTCCCAGACTTGGCTAATTAAAAAGAGGAATGAACATTCCTGGTCTCTCTCTCTCTCTGTTCGTGTTTGTGTGGGAAAAGGATCTGTGAGTTCAAACCTTCCACTAAATATGTAGCGTTCATTCCACAAGTTATTTTTAAACTCCACTGTTTAAAAAAGAGAGGGAGATGACCAATTAGTTGGTTGATTGATTGATCATGTGATATACACTGCTGTGTCTTTAATTATCTGAGTGATTTTCAATGTAGCTCTAGTTGGTGATTTTGGTTTCAAATGATGAATGTTACCTTATTTTGCTTCGAAAGACAAACTATGTACGGTATACCTGTTAAGATTTTCAGCTGAAAACTTCGTTTGCATGTGTGATGTAGTTTGTACTTTGATTTTTAAGCTTTTACCAGCGTCTAAAACGTAAGACTTTGGTGCTTTTCCTGTTTTACATCACTGTAACCTAGAAATCCCTTTATTTGAACTGCCAATTGAAAAAAAAATACATAGATTTCAAGTGTTTTGTGACAGTTGGCTTTAGAAATAGGCTGAAATAGGTTCTAGGTGAATATTGGTGTATTTATGAGCTACAGTTTGGTTAATACTCTTCTTTGATGTATACACTCTTCTAAATTCTGTTCACTGTTATGACAATTCAGTCAGATGCAGAAGCTCATTCGTTATGAATGAGCACTACCACAATGACCTTGAGGTTTATTATATATTTTTTATACACTTGTGTGTGATATGTGCATCAAGAGTTAACAACACTGGCAACATGTGCTACATATACTGTATTTAGTCCACCGTATTATTACAGTAACTTAGACAACTGTCAGGTTTCATAATTGATGACCAATAACTGAATAAACATTTTCTACATTTATTAAAGTGTATAACCCTATGGTGTGTTATAATCTATGTATTATCTCTAAAGTACTTCCTAATCAGGGGTTAACATGAAATGTTATTCATTCGACTTTACACAATAAACATGCTATAGTATTGTAAATACAGCACATGATGATAGAAGTTAGATTTATTTTTCTCTGTTAGATGTAGTGAAAAGTGGGGAAAAGAGAAATTAAAGCAAAGAAGCAAAGGAAGAGGTTAGCTTTTTGGTCACATTGTCCATTTATTTTCAGTATCATTTTTAGAAGACACTGGCAGGACTGGTTAAACAAAGAAAACCAAACGTAGGTAGCAGTTAGTGTTAATATGCAGACATACTGTACACTTAAAGACGCACATTCTCTTACACCATTCAGAGTAACTGTACAGTTAACAGTCAGAGACAGAAAAAACAGAAAAATGTTAAAAATTGCATGTTAAGAAGCAAGCAGTTAAAGTGTTATTAGCTTTTTTTTTTTTAGTTTATATACACAACAGTCAACTTGTTGAAGTACTATACGCTGTAGACACACTGTACTGTAACAGTAATTATTCAGTGGCATGATGTCAATGACTGTGAGTGTCAGTGTTGACACAATTCTTATAGTAAAAACTGCTCCCTGTGAGACTTATTTAAAAATACTGCACAAAAATAAGAAAACACTGGATGAAGACACAGAGAGAGAGAGAGTGTGATCACTGAGCACCAACAAGGGAAAGGAGAAAGTGAGTGAGATGAAAATTACTTTGCCGAACAGTTCACTGCCAAACCAATGCAAGTTAAGAAATGAATGGATATTATGGCTTTTTTGTGTCTGATACCGATATGCACGTCTCTCCGTGCTTAATGATGTATTAATGTGGTATTTAAGGTTTTCAGATTGAATGAAATTTCACTTTTTTTCCCCTGATATCTGATTCCAATAAACATGTGAACTTATTAACCACAGAACAGCTGCCTGAAACTAACTTTCTTTATTCGGAGACTGTGGTATAAACTAATTGTTATAAGATGAACAGGTAAACACAAGAGCACCAATTTTGTAATTTTGGCAATAACTGATAACATTCATAATAAACAAAGAGGAGTATTTATAAATTACTGGTTTACTAAGTCAAGCTCCTCCTTCTCCCCACCTAAATAATTTGTGTACAGTCTCTTAAAAGTAGTTTAAAAAATTGCTCTAAAAACCCATCTCTGGTCTTTGGTTTAAAATAAACAGTCCACCTGTGACAAAACATCTCTTCCTTAGACAAAAATTGTCTAAAAAACATTACACCACTGGTTGGTCAGTCCCAAACAAGACTTTAACTAACAGTCACCTCCAACACATTCTGGATTACTGTCATCTTTAGTGAGCTACCAGAGGATGGTCGAATGAAAACAAATTTGGCGTGAGACCTGACATCATTTTAGACCAGAAAAAGGGCCACTAAATACTGTGACGTTCATTGTCATCAAGCTTTTTGCACATACATGAAACCGGCCGATAGAGGACAGCGGGAAATGAGTGTTTAGTCTCATGATTTCTGTACTGAATGTCATTTCATGCACTGTTGTCATGATATAGCAGTTTATATCATACCAATAATAACATTATTCAACAATGTTAAATATTAAATATTCACATACACTGGACAAAGAAGTAAACAAAAGCAACAAGGCTTAGGGAAACCTGAGCAACAGCCACCTATGCACTATAGACAAAACAAATCTCATATTGGCCAAATCATGACACATTAGATTACATAACATTTTACAAATACTGTATATACAGTAATACACATTTGTGCAATTGTTTTTTTGTTTAAAAAAATGTCCATCTTCCACTGCAGTTTGTTCTGCAGAATTAGTCCAGATGATTCTGTATTAAGAAACTGTATTGGCCCGCTTTCTCATCATGAGATTATAATCCTGGTGATATGAGTGAGTGCTCAGTGAAATGAAATCTAACAAAATATATCCAGCCTTAAAAAACTATCATCTGCATTGTTGTCAAACTGAATACAAAAAAATACCGATTTCTGTACCAAGAAAAACATTAATTGCACTATTGCTCTGTGGTTTTTGTCATGTACTAAGAGAAAAGGGAAGCATTCAAACCTTTTCTGAGGGGAAAAATTAAATTAAAGGTTTAAATGACGTATTGTAAGAGCAAAGGAAAAACAAAACCCTGGTATGAAAAAAGTGCATATGTTCGCTTTTACTCCAACATAAAAGCGTCACTCAATTAATCGCTCATTAAAAACAGAGAAATTATTTTATGATCACTTGCTCTTAGTCACAGTTATCACAGTCTTAGATCAGCTCCATCACCACTGATAACAAATTCTTTAAAAACAATTAAAAACTCCTTCCAGTTCTTGTAAGGTACATGTCCAGTATGGAGCCGCAAAGTGGGAAGGCTGGTTCTAGTGTTTTTCCATTTCTGTATTTCCATTTCCATTTTTCTTTACACAGATCTAAAGGACTTAAAAGTTTAGGTTATACGACGAGTTCGAATTCCAATCTAAATGTACTACAAGACCCATGAGCCAGCTAGATTTATGAACCATTTCAAAACACTGGGAACACGTTGGGAACAAAGATGGCACACAATTTTATGAGTCGACCCATAATTGACTTGTTTGTTTAAAGCAGCAGTGTGTGCACTTTTTTGTTAAGCCTGTGTGAACAAAAACAATCTAACATTATTTATATATTGTGTCCTTCATCTGAAAATGGGCTCTGCCAAACAATACTATCAGACCTGAGTGAGGAAGCGTTTGTGCGTATATACCAGTCGTGCAGCTGTGGGTGGAGCAACAAGTGTTTATCCTGTCAAACTGCTGAGGACCAGGTTTTTTGAGCAGTAAACTTCACTTCTGAAAGATTTTGTTTTTGCTTTATGCTCTGTGTGTCATGGATCCTCTCTCCCTTCACTTCCCTGCTGTGCTGGCTCAATCACCACACCTGCGCTGGAGCGCACCTGTCGCCAATCTTCTAATCACCACCTTCCTTCTTAAGCTCCGGGCTTCTTGGGACTCATCGCCAGTTCGTGTCAACTCTTCCTGTGGTAACACGTGTCGTTTTGGCTAAACTCTTTGTCTCGTTGTTTATCGACCTCTAGATTAACTGTTGTTTCCTCCTTCCAGTGAACCTGCGGGTTTCCATTCGTTCCTGCCTCTACCCACTGAAGTGATTCACTGCTCTCTTGTCGTCCTTGGCTGCACTGTCTCTGATTGAGGATTTTCACTGCCTGTTTGCCTCACTATCGCTGCACTGTTTGGATTACCTCCGTCACTGCTGGAGCGGCTCTCCTCCTCTGCACTGTCTGCACTGCGACCCCCTCCCCCGGACCGTCCTCGATGTCACCGCCGTGACGACTGCCCCACCACCCTACACCTTTGATTGTGACATTGTTAATAAAAACTGTTGAAAACTCTTCCGCCTATAGACCTTGCCTGCATCTGGGTCCAGCCTCTCCTCGCTATTGTGACACTGTGATTGAATGTTTCGTGTCAAAATGCTCTTTGTCAGTCATTTTCTCAGACATGCTTCTGTTAAAACTAACTTTCCCTGTCATTCAAGCTCCAACTGTGAGTCACATAACATGGTTGAGGAGAAAAATGAAAGGGTCTGGCGCTTCCTCAACAACAATGTCCAAAATATTTCCTCCCACTTGTCACAACCAATAAAACATGATTAAATTAAACCTACAATGGTTCAAACTAACGCGCTGCTGCAGGTCTTTGGTTCATAGCTCACTGTAGCCACTAAAACCTGAAATAAAAGGTCCCGAGTATATAGCTGACTTTACTGGTGGTCAAGTGATTGCTGGACATGAGAATCTCTTTCTTTACATCTGACATCATTTTAAGGAGGTTAACACTGAGGTCTTGTGATCCTCAGAGGGGAGCTGACTGCTGGTAGACTCTGGATTCCGGTCTTAAGAGAAGCACACAGTGCTGGAGAGAGAAACCAGTCTGGATATGTCTGATGGAGAGATGTTAGGAGTCAATTTAGTGGTGAAAATCCCTTTCAGAGAGAAGACGAGGCAACTAGCTTGACTTTCAGGATCTCCAGAAGGTTTCTCTGAGTGTGTCAAATGTCTCTTTGTGACTAACGTAATACTGCGGTGTAACCTGACTGCGGTTGGTTCTAACACTCAGCTATATTGAGACAGATAAATTCTTGAATGCATTTCTTATACTGTTGCTCAGTGGGACTGCAGTTTGGGTATTGACCTGGTTGTCCAAAGGGTCCCTCCGACTCCCGCATCTCCTCATTCATCCTGGCCAAACGCAAACTAAAGAAAAGGAGGGAAAATAGAGCAGCAGTGTGTTAAAAACATCAAATCTGAAGGGGAATACAATCTTTCACAGACAATACAACCACAGGATGTTGTAATATTAACATACAGTGTGACTATATCTGCATTGGCTTGCTGGACTGCTATACTCAAAGGATCCTGACCATCCTCGTCCCCATCATTCTGTGTAGCTCCTCTTTTCAGGAATAAACACACTTGCCTGGTAATACAAAGCAAAATCAGGTCAGTCATTGCAAATGCAAATATTTTTTTACACTGCTCTTATCAAGACAACAGTTATTGCTGCTTTAAATTTAACAACCAAATTATCTATTTTTTTCCTCTTTTTATACACTAATAGAGAAAAATGATAAAGAATGAGATAAAGAAAATGTACTTTTACATAAACAAATATGCACTTTTGCATGCAAAAGCAATCAGTACTTTTCTCTCAGACGAATGAACGCCACAGGTTCTTATCACTTAAAAGTGTCACAACAGACAAGTGGTTCTTGTTTGAGGCCCATTGTTCTGTGCACACTGAGCATCACATCAACAAAAAGGTGTTACTGAGGTTAAAACATGTGCGTGTGCATGTGTGTACCTGGTATTTCTTATGTTGTGGGGAAATCTGTTTACAAAGTCACATTATGGGGGAAAAAAAAGTCCCCATAACATAAGTACATTTTAAGATGAAGACATGTTTTAAGGCTTTAGGCTAAGATTAGGGTTAGGTTAAGATTAGGGTCAGGGTTAGGCTTAGGGCACTAGAAAATATGGTTAAGGTTACAGTAAGTCTCCAGGAAATGAATGTAAGTCAATGCAATGTCCTCTGAAGTCATGGAAACCAGTGTGTGTGAAAGTAAAAGGGGTACAACTTATACTAATGATGCAGCCTCGAGTAAAAAGTTATTTTCTTCCTGCGACTCACCCTGTGTGTCCCAGATACGTGGCGTGATGCAGGGGGCACCTCCCTCTCGCGTCTCTTTGGTTGACGTCAGCAGCGTTCTGAAGCAGGAACTCGCATGCGATCAGTGAGCCCTAAAATAAAGTAACAACAGTGATTGGCTGAGCAACAGCAATGACACCGACAACTAATGGAAAGTATTTATTTTCTAAATTTTACTTTTAAGACAATTTTAAAGTGATATTCACTCATTTCCAGCTGATGCCCCATGATGATTTTTGTCAGCATAGCTATTCCTAAGTAGTTTTATGTTATTAGACAGTAGTTAAAAGCTATGATATTGAATTGAATATAAGAAACATGTATTTTAATATACATTTTCTGATGGTTGGCTCGTCTGAAACCTCAGGATAAACAAAATGCTAAAATGGCAAGTTGGTTTTTGTCTGATGCCACTTACCCCGATCACAGCCTGTATGAGGGGCGTCTTTCCTTCATCCTCATCGTTCACCAAATTGACATCTGCTCCATGAGCTAGAGCTTCAGCCATGACAGGCAGGTTGCGAGCCTTTGAAGCTTTGTACAGCAACGCTCCAGGATGAAGGTTACATATGTCTTCTGGGTCTGACGTCTCCGGCTCTGCCTCCAGCTCGGCTTCACCGCTCGAGTCATCGGACACTTCACACTCTTAGGATGAGGAAAAGAGACAGATTATATGACGGCAATATAACAAGCAAACTCATTTCACAACACACCAGGCAGCCACAACAATAAAACTGCTAACTTGTTTCAATATTGTGGCTGATCAGTGTGTTTTTGACATTGCTAAGTCATGATTCTATGGAAAAAAAACTGAGGCTATAAAATAAGTTTTAATGCCACACCATTTATATACCATTTGTACTACAATTTATTCCTACAAAGGGGTGAATGGAAGGACCACTCATCATTTGTCATTGTTCACTTTGAAAAAACGTTTAACTAATTCAGTATTCAGTTAACATTTCTTATTAATAAAATAAAGATTCCCAAAAATTGAACATAAAACATAGTTTTGTGCTGTAGTTTGACCAAGGAGAGAACATGTATGTTAGATTTAATGACACTACACAGCACAAAAGGTAAATTTTTAAATAAAATTATAAATAAAAATCAACCAAAATTAAAGAAAAACACTAACACTTGCCAATGCACATGCATACAGTGTAAAGTAATTGGATGCTATCCTACCAGTGCAACATCTACTACATAAAAAATGCCAATATAAAAAATAAAAATGTGAAAATAAACTTAAGAATGAAGTTCACTCACTCATCATCTAACGCTTGATCCTCTATATGAGGGTCAAGGGAAGAGGACAATTATTGGATATAATTGCCAGTAAAAACTTTAAATGCTCTCTGCTCTTTCCACCGCTGTGTAATATCATTTAATAGGTTAGTGGTATGCAAAACCGGACTGGACCGGCCGCCTTTCACCCCAGCACTTCCTACCTATAGCACATACTGGGCTATAGGTAATGGGACCATTTGTTTAACCTTCACCAACAGGACTCACCCTCCTCTGTGACGCTGTCCACCACCGAGCCAAACACCAGGATGTCTGTGCTGCCATCTGTGCTGCCTCCCAATCCGCTGTCACTGCTTAGGCCTGTCGGACCAGAAGACGCCACAACATGGACACATTAGATACTTCTGCTCTCGGTCAAGCTGACTGGTATTATCTGATGGCCCATGCTGCCTTCTCTACAAAAGATTCAAGCCTCTTACCCACAATCTGACTTTAATCTGCATGAGAAGGCTTTTAAATGTGCCGGTGTCATGCAGCAATTATGTGAAGGGTGAATAGAATGAGTTGCTTACTTCGAGGCCCGGATCCGGATCCTGTATCAAAGTAGGAGAAGAGTGTGTCCAGCTCATCGGGGCAAAACAGGGATTCTCGTCTGAACTTAGCAGCAGCTGTAAGACAAACAAAAGACAAAGTGAGAGGTGAATATACAGTGGAAAGAAAATTTACATTAACACAAGAGAGGGAAAGCTTTATTCTTTGGGGACACAAAAAGACAGAACCTGAGGAAAGAGTAGAAGGGGAGGTGCTTCCAGGCTCTTGTCTGTATCTTCGCCGTGTTTTGGGTACGGTGGTGGCGCTGTTGTGTCTCCGGCACTTCTTTACACTCCACCGCCGCTCTGGCTTCCTCTCCCCATTGATGAGAATCTCTGTGCAGCCCAGTTTCTTCAGGAACTTTTTCTCCACATACTTTGCCTTAATCCAAGCCTCTTTTTCCTGTCTGTAAGGGACCAAACCACATATGTCAGAATTTAGTGTTCAAGAGTAACAAATGTACAGAATGAATGAGATCGTGTTCATATACTTTAGCTGTATTTACCTTGAACTGGAGGGTAAAGGTTTCTTCAGACCTTGTCCTTGGTATGAGCCTTCATAGATGTGGTTGATGACACTATTTCCAAGCTCACACATCAACTACAGGGAAAGACAAGAGAGGTGACATTGATGTTGTCCACACTCATGCTGGCTTTCACTGAGAAGGAACGATTGCACGTTACAGCAATATTTGCTGTCTTGGAAAGAAGATCAATACCAAATCAGTTCACAGGATAAAAGTTAGAAACATCTCACAAGGTTATAAAAACACACCTATCAGCATTTCTAAAGCTGAGATGAGTGTGGTGCTGATGTTCTCATACAGTATAGCTCACATTAAGAAAGCAAATGAAAGTGTTTCTCTAAATGTAAACAACAACTACTTAGGCAAACTTTACCTTCAGTAATTCTGGTTCCCATGAGTCCAGTGTGAGTGAGCGAACTTTTGAACAGTGAACCCCAAGACTCCTGCAACAGAAACAGCTCAGGTTAAAAAATAAGCTGTTTCTGTTATGTGGTGACATGATTTGAAGGCAGAGGTGGAAATATTTGACTTTGTTATGACTATAAGGCAGCAGAGTGTCTACATGTTAAGTGTTTAAGTGTTAATATAACTATAAAGCAAAAAGAGCTTAGTCACAAGACAGAACACAAAGAAGTATTTCTGTTTAACAATTTTTATTATTATTTTCTGCCAATAAAGTAGTTTAAAACCACATTTAACTTCTTTCTAAATTTTGCTGAGGAGTAATCATTAAAATGATCAACTTAACAGTTTTAAAGATTTTATCATGTTGACATTTTGTCCATATTGCCCACCCCATACAAAACTAGCACAAATAAACGCCAAATGACAGAAGGCAGACAAAAACAACCACAAGAGAGACACAAAACAAAGAAGTTTAAAATTAACTTGAAAACTAACAAAAAAGACTACAAAGATATACAATTACCACATAATTTGTAACCATTTTCTGTTACAGTAATTTTGGGTGTAGTGCTTCAGTATATGAAGGGTGAGTGATCTATACTGGTCCAGACTCTGGAGCTTGTTTTCTCATAACCCATCTGTGAGGATGGTGTTAGATGCTGACTCGTTTGTAAAGGAGCAAGAACCTAGAAATTATCCTGAGTGAAATTAGAGAAGCTGCACCTAATGTCATGCAAATCACTAAGTTCCTGCAATGACACTGTCTGGTATCCTGGCAACAGAGGCACAGTAGAAAAAAACTGATAGTGTTTCTCCCCTTCGTTTATCCTGCCACACTAAGGCCAAGTCTGCTCTCACTGTGAGAAAACAAGGCCAAAGAGGGAACATGAATATTCAAAAGGCAGCAAGACACACAGCAGCAGGGTATGTGATTACATAAACAACGATAATGCAATTTAAAATAATACACCCACAACTCAAGAGGTTGAAAAATCAAGTCAGTGAAGCAGCACTAGGATGTAACTTAAGTATGAGAGCAGTGCATTGATCTGGATGATGTGGAACTGTTATTACCTGCAGCAGGAAACTTCATTCAACACCATTACATCGCCATTACATCATTACATCCCACTGTGAAGTAAACTAAGGACCTTTTTGCTCTGCAGCCATCTTCAACTTCTCAGTTCCTTTTCTTTGTTAAAACCCTACATCAAAGCCAAACTGATCCAATAGACAATTTCAGTCACTTCAGCATTGTATGCTCTGACAACTGAGCCCCTTTAGCAGCACAAGGAAAAGCACAGATTGCTGGCACCACTTCCTGTTATCAGAGCCATTAACCTCACAGCATATGGCAGTGTTGGACCCTGTTCTCAGAACAGTGTTAGATGTTTGACCCTCCGTATGGTCCATGAAGCAAGGATAACCTCCAACTCACTCTGATAATTGTCTACAAAACAACCAACAGGGTTTCAAGTCAGGACATCCTAAAGAAATAAATGTTGTAAATATCTTTAAAATGCACATATGACTACAAAGTTCACACTAAAATCTACAGACATATGCATTGTTTTCATGTTTGGGATGTTTGAGACATTGACCATATAGTATTCTACAATACCAATAAAGATTCTACAATTGTCATTCTAAAATATTGGGTTAGTTTGTTCCTCTGCAAGGATGAGTTGTAACATCACAACCACGTTAGAAGCTAATGTTTGGCCCCTAGTGTGATGCAGGAACTTAAAATAAGGGTTCAAAGTGTCTTTTACATTTTCTTTTCAGGACTCTACCTGTGGATGCCTGAGCACTCGATGCACAGCAGGATGCCCAGGTTGATGGAGGCCCAGCGTGGGTCGGCCTGGCTGCAGTCACAGCATTGTTCGTTGCCTGGCAGACTCTGAATCCGCTGCAGGATTGTCTCACCCCGGGCACTGCGGTCCCGTTGTTCACTTGCAGAATCAATACTGCTGGTAGACGGGGACGCAGTTCTGTCCAGATGCTGAATATCAACAGATCAGAGTGTAAAATGCCACATTGATACAGTATTTCTGGCAAACTGGCTTTGTCTGGTGACAAGGATGAGATGGGAATAATGAGCAACCAAATAATTATAAATCCTTTCCCCTTGAAGGAGTGAGGTAGATGTATAAAGTAGCATAAAATTCAATAAATCACAGAACCAAGCCAAAACAAAACATACATTATGTAAGAAATAAGTACTATGGGGGGGGGGTCAAAATATCTATTTGATGATATATGCAATATATTGATTATCGCGGAATCGTTGTAACATGATATTGGTGGTATTCTGTGTGTATCGCGCATTGCATCGTATCGTATCGTGAGGTCCTCTGTGATTCCCAGAGGACCTACTGTGACGTACCTCTATATAATAAGAATCCGGGCTCTCTCTGTAGGCTGAAGCAATGCTAGCTTGAACTGCCTGAATCCATGCTTGTCTTAGCTTCTCAGATTCAGCCTGAAGCATACAACTCCTGCAAAACAAACCATCACAGTGGCAACAAATCATTGTGTACAGCCTGACTGAGATACTTTAGTACGGGAAATACACAAATGGAGATTTTACATGTTATTAAAGCTCCTACAATCTATTGGTAGTTGGAAATAAATACATAAATAAAACTATTGCAAAAAATTGATGCAGAACTGACTACAAAGCAGTTTTTTGGCCTTAGACAAAAATTTGACTTCATAATGGAGTAAGAAAAAATATATCACCCAAGTTATTTTTAAGGGACACATGAATATTTCCACATTTCATGGAAATTAAGATGTTTTAGCTTTTGTGAGACTCTGAGCTTTTCCATGTCATAAATTAAATCTTTGACATGCCAGTGAAGCTTGATAAAAACAGTCAGGATTTATCTGGGGAACATGAGTGTCTTGATCAAATTTGATGATTGTCCACTGAATGTTAGTAACATTTCAGTATTTGGTTTGAGTCTGATTGACACACAGAAATTTTTTATGGCAGTGAGAGTTTGCCTTACTTGGACGGTGATACGACTTCAAAGCAGAACCTCCTCTCAATGTCCTCACATGGTTTAACGGAGCACAGCCGGAGGTCTTCCACAACCACTGTCAGAGAGTCCTGCTAACACAAAAATCAACCTCTCATTATGCCAAGACTATAAAAATGGTCAAAATAATTTGAAAAACACACTTATTAAGCCTCTGACTGAATCTGCAGATAAAAGCAGAGATCTAATTTGGAGTCTGTGAGCACCTGGGTGATGATGGATTTCAGTGAAGAACACTATAACTTTAAAGAAATGCCACATTCCCCCACTAACGCTGCACTTAACCTCTTTAGCCCTGGGGAAAACTGTTAAAGTGGAAGATATATGGACTTGCCTTGAGCTTCTTCTGATAGACCAGCTGACTGTTCTGTATGGAGAACCAGCGTCTGAAGAGAGAGAAGGAGGTAAATAAAACATGTCGCAGATGGATATCCTTTGGATGTGTAACATTCAGTGTGCAAAGATGAGCCACTGTGGACACCCATGAGGACAGGCAAGCATTTTAGAACTTTTAGTTTTCAAAATATTTGTGTGAAGATTCTTGGGCAAGCTCTGGAGTCTTGTTTTTCTTTTTTTCCAAAGAGTATTTAAAGACACTGATAGACATCATGATCATTGAGGTCTGCAAATAAAAACAACGGGGAGACAGAGCCTTTACTATGATGGCTCCCAAATTGTGGAACGAGGAATATATTTGGACTGGATTGGTACTGAAACGAATGTCTGCCTGTTAAACTGCCCAATGGTTTGCTTGACAGGCTTCAAACTTGGCAGGCACCAGTGTGTGCAGGGCTGACTTTGGTGTTTTTTGGATGAAAAAATGGATGAGATATCAGTAGAAATGTGACAGATATATCATTAAAAGAGACAATTCCGCCCCTTCAAAAAACAGATATACTTTACATTGAATGGGTATTTCAAAAGTAGGCCAAAATTATAACTTTGTGAAATGTAAGTCAGTCTGGACATAGAAATATTTGTAGCAGTCTCAGTGTTGTTACTGCACAAAAAAATATGTGAAAAAAATTATCAGTAGACCCTGACATCTTCCTGACATCTTCCTGTTTTAAGAACTCCAGGGAGCACCAAGCCACGAAGCCCATCATTTAATAAAAATATAGAGTTTGGGTAATACACTACACATTAGCCATTACATAAATTTAAAAACATATGTTTAATATATATTTATACATAATGCCTTTATGTTTTGACATTGCTCTAAAACAGCCTGCACATAACCCACAAACAAAACAGATTAAATCCAATATGAACCATGGACACGCAGAAATACAAAAACTAACAAAGGAAGTATGAACAATGTATAACAAAAACAATGCTACATATTATTCATGCCTTGTAATACATAACCCTTGTTCTTGTCATACATATGTACCTGTTCCAGGTCTTAAAGGCATTGCTGGCCCTCTTAAACAGGTACCCCTCCATCACCACACCATTAGGAGCATCCACGTTGAACTCCACCTTAGAGTCGTCATATGAAAAGTCCTGAGAGACAGGAAAAAAGAGAGATACAGGAACCGTAAATCAATCCTGGCCTTTAAAAAAGAGGTCAACACAACAGCTGATCCATGTCAGGATGCTGTTCTGACCTTCAAATGGTCAAAGAGGAAACACAACCCTCTTTTCCTTTTCCGTAATGAAGAGGTTTCATGTGTGCTGTTCCAGTAACGGTCAATTTGCATTGTACAGAAAGTCCATAAACCAAACAAATCAGCAAGAATTGTGCGATGATG
Organism: Brachirus orientalis; assembly: GCA_016785285.1. Lineage (NCBI taxonomy): Eukaryota > Metazoa > Chordata > Actinopteri > Pleuronectiformes > Soleidae > Brachirus > Brachirus orientalis. The sequence continues at coordinate 16,388,718 of JAFBJR010000150.1, forward strand.
TAGAAACGCACCACGTGTGAGTGTATGTATGCATGGGATTTAAGTCATGCCATCTTCCTGTGTGGTGCACAGAGGGCATTTCATAACCCAACAGATGTGATTATGACGCAAATTATTACATAAACAGACCTTCATGTGACCTTTTTTATGACTTACAGCATCTTCATGACACCCAGCATTTTAATAAAAACTAACAGAGAAGTTAGGGCTGAGGGCAGTGTCAATCCTAAATTAATGGATACAGGAAGCACAAAAATCACCATGTAAACCTCAGTGTTCTTGGTGTTTGCTGTAAAGTACGAAAAATATGGAACAGTATGTCCTCACAGTACAAAACTATAAAGACCAGGAAAGAAAGAATATTAATTTATCCTATTTACTTTGAACTTTGCCTGCATATGTCTTTGTGAAAGACCAAAGCCAGTCTTCCCAAATTCAGTTTAGACTGCAAGTTTTAAGAAATGTATCAGTTACAGAAAAAGACCAAAAATGCTCCAGAACATATGAAAAAAAATAACAACCTTCTCTGACTCTGTTGTTTCATAAGAATGCGTGTACTCTCGGCAGCAACTCAGTACATGTCTGAATAACAGCAAGATGTACTGTTGTTTAAATATGGAAAAAAAGGCCAGATTCTGACACAGGGAGAGCACATTGTGTATTTTGTCAAACATAACATAAAACTACAGGTTTTAATATGCAGCCAAAAAAAATCACTGAGCAATATTTAAAAGACACAAGATAGTTACAAACATTAGAAACAGTTGAATAGTAATTAAGATAAGATACTTTGGCTAAGAAAATAAGATAGCAGAGGCAATAACTAAACTTGGAAAATAAAAATCATTCGAATACATTTTTTTTTCCATTCTCTGCGTTACAACTGCCAACCACTCTAAAGTAATACTTGCTTTATTTATAAAGGGACATTAAATTCACACCTAAACATTTTAGCCATTTTAATTCTTATTTCAATCTGATTTGCTGAGGAAAAAGTAGCCATTGGGATTAAGAAAAAGCCAGAGATAAAATAATCTGCAAAGTCTAAGATAGCAATCTATTATTACAGTAAATAGAGAGCTCAAGTAAGAACAGCAAATAAACCTACCAAACCGCTGTTCCACCGGCAAAAGATCTTCATTTTCAGACGCTTTGTGTGTTCCAACAACATTGAAAAGCACAAAAAAAAGCTATGAGCTCCAAAGGGTAACTCCCTCAGAGCAGAAACATGCCGTTCTTCACTCTCTGTAGACTGTGGCTCTCACAGAGCACTATGCTGCTGCATCACGGTGAGTAATTCCAACACTGACATGTGTGCCCTCCACTACAGCCACCTGCCTGCTCCCCTGTGAACTTCAGGATTAGCACTAATTACCATACAGCTGCCAATCTCTCCTTAACAGGGTGCAGTGAGGAAGAATTGTGGGCAACACTGCACTGCACTGTACTTCACTGGAGCGGCTCTTGTGCCTAAAGACAAGCAGACTGCTCTAACACTTCAGAGTCTGGGTCTGTCTCAGAGGAATAACTCCCGAAACACACCTCCCTCCCAAGAGAAGGTGGGAGTTACAGTCCCATGTATCTGTCAGATCCATGATCCATGGAGCCATGATCACCAAACCAGTGGGCTACGAGTGAAACTTAGACTGAATGACTAAACTTGCAATTCAACTTTGGAAACAAGATCAGGGGAATCCATCTTACCTTTAGTTGTCACAAGACTTTGTTTCTAGAATATAGCACACGACAAACACTGAAAAGGACGTGCACTGGATGGTTCTCTGCAATCTCTCGAGCTCTCAACAAAAGATCATCTCTTTTTAATGATGCTACGTCACACGGACAGAAACTGAATCTGTGAATTATTGAACAAGCAGGGAAACTGTGGCTTGAAAATGTTACAAGCAAAATAAGTTAAGTGCGGTAAAGCAGCAGGCAGGTGAACAGAAGACAGGCTGCGAGGACAGATGACGCAGACATGTCCTGATGCTTTGTCCACCTGCTGCTGCTTAATGCAGAGCGGCCCGTGGGCAAAGCTGCAGAGTTCTGACACCAAATGTTGTGGCCAGTTGGTGGCAGTGATTACTCAGTCTGCTGTGATCTGTTTATTTACTGTCTCTGGGATACTTCGTTGTCTCATTATCACAACAGTATGCTTGCTTCACAGAGGCTGGCATCCAGCATGTTTCTAGAGGCAGCCTCAACAGATTAGTGGTACTGCACTCAAAAAAACTCCACTTAAAATCTGTGGAAACTTCACTAACTCCTCTAATGAGCATGGAATACAAAGGCGAAGTTCGAGTTAAGAAAAATCAAGGAGCCATAACTCGAGAAAAGAAAACTACATGTCACTTGATGTTTCAGTCTTTGACCCTTATCTAATGAACAGCCCTCTAGGCTGAAACATCATATGATAATTAATAAACAAAGCTATATTTGTCCACATAGCAGCAGTTGTTGTACATCGTATTCACTGAAGAATGACATTATTGAAACTGAGACAACAAACAACTTTAGTGTTTTTTTGTTTTCACATTAGCCTCCAAATATCAACTGACGTTTATATCAGTAATTCAAATAAGCAAAACAAGCGTTTTTTTCTAACATATTTATAAAGAAAATTATTAATCCACTCACTGAGAATCAGCAGAGTCATTGAAAATTAGTACAGTGTACCAAATTAATTAGACCACCTGTCATAAAAACGAGAAAACATAAATATTTTAGAAAGCTTTCAAAAACTTATTTTTATATCCAAATTTGAGCCGGCTCACTGGGCTTCTCTGAAAGTCAGAAATTAATCAAGCATCAAAGTATACCACTAAAACTAATTTTTCCTGTTCACGAATGCAAGTAAATAACTATAATTTGACATCAGTAATGTGCTTTACTATTTTTTCATTTCTCAGTAAATTTGGAAATTCCTGGATAACAAAAATAATATTATTTAATTTTAATATTTTTAAAGAGCTTCAACATACTGGGTTATTAGCCATTACAGAAACATAAAAAATGATTTTGATAATTACCAATGCTGCTAATTTAGGGCAACTGTGCCATAAACCCTGCATTGGGTGATGGTCTAATAAATTTGTTAAGCACCATGTATCGTGACTTTTTATGTTATTCCCTAATGTGGGCAAACAAATATCATTATTTCATTACAACATCTCTCCACGGTTAGATAGTCAGGTAGTAAAAATAGATGCAGGAGAAGAATGTAGAGCTGATGTGGAAATATGGAGCAGCAGCACATCCTCTGCTTTTGACAGGACTTCTCCATTAAATCTGTGGTTAAAAATGAATAGCTCTGCATTCAGATGCGCTCGCTGAATCGTGATCACTGCCAGCAATAGTGAGAGTCCACAGGTGCACCACTTAAACTCCCTTTCTGCTCCCCTCGGTTTTTTTTTCTTGTACTGACCAAGGGCTACCCCTTTGTCCTCATGTAAGTTTACACAAGGCTTATTGCACACGCCTGATGTGATGAAGAGGGAAAGAAGGAACACACAAGTAAGGGAAAGAAAAGAGGAACTCTTCAGTCTGTCACACTGAAAATAATGTTTAAATCCTAGGTTTTAGCATGAGTATATCATATATCAGAGTCAATTTTTCAACAATGAAAGGGTTTTCCATTTTAAGACAATTGGAAAGGGTAATGTAACAGGGTTTCTGTACATTTCATTGCAACTTAGTTCGACTAATTTCTCTCATTATTATTTAATTATTATTGATGCACAAATTATTCAAGATGTGCATCAGCAGCTTGACAGAGTCAGGGAAAAGCCAAAGCAAAACTTCAAAGAAGTCCGCTAATGTTCTGCATAAACCTTGCAGTGTGTTTCATGTAAAAATTATGGGAAAATAAATGGAGGATTACTCACCTGCATGAGGGTCTGAGCAGAGACGGCAGCGGTGAAAATGCAGACAGAAGCACAAGAGAATATGGCATTAGAAACACCAAAGGCAGACAGGGATAATATAATAATATTTATGAGGTTGAATTCAACTCTGATTATCCTCTTTACTCATCTTCCAGCAATGAAACTGCACATCGCAACTTTAAGATGCGAACAACAACATCATCATCAAATTTCAAAAACTTTTCGAGACCTTTTTATTCACTACTTCATGTCCCTTGGTGATGAACAGTACATGCAGCTTCACTCTCTAACAGCCCTTGCAATAACAGATCAATAATCAGCCCTGCATGTGACCCAGCCCTTCCCTGTGGCTCTGCCCACTATACAGAGTGCAGCGCCTACAGGACAAGTGCTGACTGAAGCTGTCTGACAGATGGCCACTGATCCTGGGGCACAGAGGAGCCAGACACTGGCCCCTGAAAATAAAGAGGTTTCTTTGAATTATTAAAACAGGAGATATCACACAGAGACTGTACCCTACATGTGTGGATGTCATCGCATTAAAAAGTAATTCATATGATTCCAGGGCCTCTTTGCAGAAAATTAAACAAGATGAATGAATCAATGCAGAAGTAAAAGCACAAGTCATTCCAGATCATACACAAATCTGACAGTGTTGTCAATTACATTGCGGTTACAAATGCATGGACCATGCAGGCCCATCATGCTTTGTACTCCACTAAACTATGCTATTATATTAACATGGCAAACCCCCCACTGTGGATTGTTGTTTTGATTGTTTGGACATGATAAGTTCTGAAATTGTGTGTGTCACTTGATTCAAACTATCTAATCATCAGTTTAATTTTATTGATGTTAATAATTTCATAGCCATTGGATTTATGCCATTGGATTTAAGCCATTTGGATTTAAATATACAGCAGAAAATCAATGTCCCAAGAGGATATATTGTAATTTGATGACTTTTAATGAAAACTTTTTATCTAGTGCCATCAGGTCGAGTTTCTAAAATAGTCTGATTCATGGCCAAATAAAGACTTTCCCGTCAGCCTCAGCATTAGCACTGTGATGCTTCTTCTCTGACATTTCTCTGTAACTGTTGTAACAGAACAATGAGAAACTGATCATTTTAAATGAAATTTAAATAAGATAACTCAAGTCATGGCTGTAGAAAACCTGAGGACAGTCCAAATAATATTTGAGGTTTATCATTAAAATCCACAAATGTGCTGATTTACACAATGAGCTGCTGTGTGCTGACAAGCACTATGTACAGCAGACCACAGTGGGAGGCAAACGTTTAATTTAAACTGAAGCCTAAACCAATCCTGGACCTTGTTAGGGAGATTAATCAAACACTTCCCAGCTGCCCGGGTCTAATCCCTCCCCAGCCACAATAGACACACTGGGGTCCAGTGGCAAAACTGGATTTTAAAAGGTGTGATGTGATGAGCCAATCGTAAAGACAACAAAAAGATGCTTCAATGTCAGTGGGATTTCAGCTCATCCCAAAGTGCCTCAATCATTTGTCTGTGTAGAAATACCGAAGCCAAACAAACAGAACTGCTGAGGTCTTAAATCCAGATTTTTTTCAAGTTGAATGAAATGTGTGTTGCCTAGATAAACAGTTTAATCTCATAGGAAGCAAAACATGCAGGCTGATTAAAAAGTACAAGAGGCTCCTCACATGTAGATGTCCTACATGTATAGTGAGGTCATATTATAGTTTCTGCAGTGTTGCCAATTACAGTTTTAGTTTACAGTCTATAATACCCAGACATTTAAGAAAATGAATTAGTGTGATGTAAACAAAGATAAATTAACTAGAAATTTCAGGAGTGCCCATGTCTGAATATAATATACATACTATATTTGGTATGTTTAATTATTTTGTGTGTTTTCTTTAAAAAATAACAACAATGATAGAAACGTACCCTTTGCTGAATGGTGGCATGTTTATGCTCCATTTCCCTCTTCTCCATGGCTGAATCAATCACTAGCTGATCCAGCTAAAGGTCAGTTCAAAACAACAACAAAAAAATCATTCAGTCAAATTCATTAATTTAGAAGTAAAATAATTACAAGAGAGGAGGATTAAGTCAGAGCTGCTATGATTTAGAGATGTTGACTATAACACATTCCACTGGCAAACAAAGACTAAACAGTTGTCATAAATATTGGCCTTTTTCATCAGTACAGTACACATAAATAAATTGCAATAAATGGCATAATAATAAAGTAGACATGAAGTCAAACCCAATGACCCCATGTTTGGCATTCTTTGATCTTTAAGAGGTAATTAAATTGATGGATTATGCAACTGGCCCTCGTCAATAGACCGTTCAATAGTGATGATGTGACTGGGAGGTCGTGCAGCTGAAGTGGTGCTGCTCATGCTGAGTGAAGATCAAAGATGCTCTGCTCACCTCAGCAGCCAGTTTCTTCATGTACGGGTCGATCTCATCCAGCAGGTTGTAGCCCTGCTGAAACAGCGAGTACTGGGCATGCATGAATGATACCATCTGAGCGGAACAGAAGCAAGTGTTACATTTTATCAACACTCACGCGGCTCATCTGTGCATCTGGGCATTGACTTACTGCATCCAGAATCTCAAACTTCTTCTTCGCCTGCAGGACATTAATCTACAGTGCGGATAAAGATAGATATTTAACAGTCTGGACATTTGTTGACAATGTCCTCAAGAATTAACAATATATGACATCATTTGTGACAGCATTAAAGCTAATGCATGGAAAAGAAAATGACCTTCCCACATTTAAATTACTAATTTTGTGCTATACTGAATAGGTCACATATAAATATCACACATCTCCCTGCAGCCTTGACCTTTTCCACCTTGAGACATTTTTAAATTAACACTCAAAAGGGTCAGATGTCTAAGACACAACTTTCAGTAGACAAAATCTACAACAGAAAGAAGGCACGGCCATCACGGCAAAGAAACTGAATCAGTAACTTTGTTCCCACAGGCGCTTTTGAGAAGGTTATGCAGTTAATTAACAGAATATGTCACAAACGCGAAAGAATGAACATGAAATTACCTGCAGGAAAGTAATTATACTTTTAGAGAAATTGCACTATGTAGTATAAATGAAAACAAATACAAATACACTTTCAACTTTAACACAGAGATGTTAAGAAGTCTCCTATTAATCAGTGTTTACTACATGAAATGTAAACTTCTCGCAGTGGCATAAAGACCTTAAATGTTTGCAAAATCATGTAACACTGAAACTTAAAATAGTCCAGTCACTTTTAAATATTGAGGCCTATACGGTATATATAGGAAGATCATGATATAGAAAGATCACGATACAGAAAGCTCAAAGAATGGAACATATAATGATATAATGCTTTTAATTCATTATTTTTTCCTCCTAGATTATATTAGCTGCTGTCAGTGAAATAGTTTTGTTGAAATACTATTTGTAATCCAAAGGTTAACACAGAGATGGAATGTCTGACAACAGTTGCACTGCTGTAAATTACATTTAGACATGAATTAAGTACCACATGAGGCTTGTATGAGGAAAAGATTTTAAGCACATGAACAAAACGTCATCTGTAACCACTTCAAAGTAAACTGCTGCAGACAGAAGACCTGACCTGTAACACATAGTCCAGAGCGAGGTGTCGGAAGCACTTGCGAGTGATGCTGAGTGTGCTGGTGGCTTCTTCCACCTCGTGAGGCTTGTTCCTTGGAGCCTGAGCGTTCTTCACCTGTGCTATCTCCATATCCTCTCGCACCCTGTCAAAGTGCTTCTTGGTCTCCTTGAATTTCCGAACATCCCTGACAGAGAGAGAAGCCAAGTTTAACAAGCTAAAATAGTGAGATTTACAGGGACATATAACAGAACTTGTATATCTATCAGGCAGAGGGGTCACCACAAGGTAACTTTGAAGTAACCTACTTTCTTTGTTAGATTTGTTCACAAAATGTCTCTGACAAAATATCTAGGCTGCACTCTGTTTAATATTTAAAAAGACAAAAAAGGTTTTCAGGGGCAACAAGGGGACATCTGCACTAATAAAGTTGTGGACTTTTTCTACCTGCATTGAATTTTTCATCCGTAAAGGTGTGCGGGGGTCTGACTGAAGCATCACGAACACTAGGTTTACTTACTCTTTCACAAAGTTGTGCAACTGCTGCTTTACAGACCTCTGAGCTTGATCGAACAGAATCTGAAACACACAAAAAGATTAAATTAGCACATCCTAACTCTTTTTTTAGCTGACTTTATACAGCAGCAGTTGAAAGACACTGGCAAAACCCTGACATTTTGGGAGTGCACAATTGTTATGTTGGTAATTCAGCATCAATATATCAATAATTTAGTATTAAATTATTGATACACTGAAGCTGAGTTACTAATAATTTAGTATTGAAAATTTTTTCTCTTTTATTTAGTATATTTCATTTTTTTTCTAGAATTAATCGTGCAAAATATTCTATACAATTTCCCTCTACTCCATTTCTACCTAGAATTGTAATTATAACACTATTCCAGTTACAATTATACTGCTTTAATGTACAGTATAATATTGATATTATTAACTCGGTAGTAATCCTATAAGGAACCAAACTGTCAATTTCAACCCATTTATTTTATCATGAATACAAAAAGGCTGCTTAGGTATTGTTGGATCGATTCTGGCAAACCACCTACAGTAAATGTTTTCAACCAACAGAGGGCGACACAACACAACTTTTGAATGCATCATTTGAATGCATTCAAATGATGCAAATCAGCTCTTACTGCCTGTTGGAATTAATGGCAGAAGAATGTCACACTGATTCAAACACACCTGCTCTAATGTGATAAAATGCTGCCTTCACTTAGGTGCTTTACATTCAAGATCCCTCTCAACTCTCTGCTGAACACGTTGTCTTTGATTTCCCCTGCTATCCCACTGATGCTGCTGCTAAATAGGTCACTCAGCCAGAGAGGAAGAGAGGGAGAAGAACAGAGGATGGGAGTGAGAGAGAGGGATTTTGCTTCCATGTGACTTTACAGAGGCTGCATCTATTGCAGGGTACAAACTAACTTAGACAAATTGTCGCACAGTTGCCTCTACTCTGTCACAAATGAGCAGCTGGACTGGTCCAAGAGTTCCTCATCCGGTCCGAATAATTGGATAAACAACTCTTATGTGTGTGGATTAGGAGACGTCAGTTCCCAAGGCCCTATACGACAAGTCATCTGGGTACAGGAGCTGATGATGAAAAAGAAACTTCTCTATTGTTGCAACTGTAGGCAAAGGCAGTGTACAGCGTGAGCCAGTAACCAGCAGAAAAAATAAATATAGATGGCTTTAATTTTAACCAGACTTGAAAACAAAAATGTGGCTCAGATGGAAGCGGTCAGCTTTATTGTGTTCTTGCCAGCGCCTCAAAATGAGAAGTGTTTGTTTTGATCATGGGTTTAGGCCTCATTTTACTGCTCTATAAACTCACTACGTCTAAATGTGTGTGAAAGTGGAACAGCAAAGAAGCTCGAGCATCCACTTTACTGTTTGTGATTAATGCACAGCGGAATCACTCCAAAACCAGAAACATGTCTAGTCAGATAAATAAACTTTCTGTAATTGTTTCATGCAAAGTGTCATGTTAAATACCGAATGGGTGGTCAGTCTGTTTCCTTGGAAACAAGTGCAAGTGAGAACTGGAAGGTTGTGTCATTGATCAAGATCAGTGTGCAGGGCCATAAACAACTGAGAGTTAGTTTGGGCATCCTGATCCTGCAGAAAAGACAGAGATGGATGGTCATGTTTGCTCTATGTAAACCACCAGTCTCTATCTAAAGTCAACAAGTGCACGTCCACATGATGTTTGTGAGTGAGTGGTGGCAGGAAAGCTGTCATGGGACTTCCTGACTCTGGGGTTAGTGCAGCCTGTGGCATTCCTGAGCTGCTTTGCGGGAAGCTGACACCCTACTTTCATTGGACCCAGGTTTCACAAGTTGCCTCTGCGTGATGTGTACTAGCCCGACTGCAAGAGTGGAAGGATGAATAACCAGTGCACTGCCTAAAGATGCCTTGAAGGATATTGCATTTTAATTAGCTCCTTTAAAAATGCAGTGTTTGATGTTGAAGTTGCTGTATGGTCTTGTTTGTTGGATAATCATTACGTCTGAAACATAGAAAAATAAATATTTTTTGTTTTGACACAGCAGATGGCAAAATTTTCAACAAAGATGAGGCTGATGGCCAACAAAGTTAAAGAAGCTGCTTTTGCTAAAACCCAAATTTAGCAGAAAGGAGAAGAATAACATCAACTGCACCACCTCGTCTGGCTCCTTATTCTCGCCACAGTCATCGGGCTTGTAAAGGGGCCAACTCCGATAAGATAGAAAAAAGCCTACTGCATACTGGCACGAAACTGGAGCCACACAGTAAAAAATTTAAGTATCACCACAATCCCAAATCACAACACAGACACTATATTCAACAGTGATGTGTTGAAAGTAATGCACTAGCAAACCATGGAGTTTTCTAAATATATGATGACCCTTCAAACCTCAGACACAGAATTCTTTAATGGGAACTACAACATTGTTCAAGAGAAAAGTCCTCTGAGTGCTTGAATATAGCACAGAACATGGAAGTTGGACCTCTAAAATGCACTTTTGAAATTCACTCCATCTTTGTCTAAGAGAGCTGTGATCCACTGGTTAACAGTCGGGTGTAAATGACTGACATGGTCATTTCTAGATTACATTTGATTCAATAAAGATTACAAGAGGCAACTGGGTACTTTAAATAGGGATGCACGATATACAACTATATACAACTATATACAACTATATACAACTTTTTGCCATAATCTGATATGCCAATATATCAGGAGTGCCTGGGCCGATAACCAAAACCAATTGATTTTTCCTGAGCCCAACAGCAAAGGTAATTTAGTCTCTTCTGTAGTGAAATTAACATAATATTTTGTCGCAGCAGATTTAGATATACACTACCGGTCAAAAGTTTGGGTACACTTTCTCATTGAACTCAACCAGTCAAAAGTTGTAGAGAGCACCAGCCTAGAAGTCAAGGAGATAGCAGCCCATTTAGCCTACTGTTGTGGTCATTAGTCATATTGGCAGATCTTGGTGTGTTTGCAGATACCCAATAATACATTTTAAAGGTAATAACTGCTGATATTAATATTGTGCTGATAATATTGTACATCCCTACTTTTAAAGCATATCATATTCTATCTATAATGGATCAAATCAAATAAATTTTACCATACAGTATTTCTCAGAGTGAGGCACAAAGACAAGGTGCACAAAAAATCTAATAACAATCACTTGGTCTATATAAAGTGTAGCCTATGAACTATATATACAACATCAAAGCACTACCTTTACACTACATATATATTTAACAGTTACTGACACGTGCATTTATAAGTTGGTGTTAAGGTTAATGTCTTGTCATGCCAATGTTAGCAATGAGTCCAAAGCTGTGCTCTTACTGTGGCTCTGTTGGGGTAAGATTTGGATAAAATCACAACCTTCTCCCCAGTTACTGACTATCATAATATTAACTTTCATATTTGACAGACAAATCCACTGCTACATCAGAGTCGGAATGGGGTTGAAAAAGGAAAATGCTATGTTGTAAGAAAGAAAGAAAGAAAGAAAGGGAATTCTGGCACATCTTCACCGACATGACATCATGGCTCAAGAATGAGACGGCTACAAACACACATCACAATGGAGTACTGTCCTGACTATTGCCTTGCTATAATTCCCCCCTCATTTCACTGGCATGTGGGGACACAGACGCATCTAATGACATGGATGATGACATGGTTAACTTTATTCTGCAAAAGGGTAAACAAAAACTTACAATAAACATCTCCGTTGAATATCAAGAAAAACAAGAGGGGCTGACTAATCATAAATTCTGCAGCCAGTCTTCTGCTGGCTCTTTGGTTAGTCCCGCTCAACTCTACTTGACTCTTCTGAAATCTTCTTAGGTAAAAATATATAAATGCATGTATACTATCTTGCAGAAAAAGTCATATACTCAAAATGAACTGCATTTAGCTTGATTATGGCATGCATTTGCAGTGTCATTGTTTTGATAAGCTTATACCAATTTCAAAAGCTACATTTATTTTAATTGTTGCATTCATGTTTGGCCAAGATCTGGGTTAAGTCTTCTCCAGCACATACTAAAAATTTACAAATTTCAGAAACAGCGTATGAAAAAAGTGTATGAAAGTAAAAAAAAAAAGTATATTAAGTTAGATTACATACAGTAGAACATGTGTTTATACCATTGTCAGCCACTGTGGCTCATTTGACATTGGTAAGTCCTGCAAAAAAAAAAAAAAAAAAAAAAAAGGTGACGATTGCTGTTGTGAACAAACAAATGTATTCCTATTGTGTCTTTTGTTTTCCAGTTTGGCTTCTAAATATAAGAGACGCAATGAGAGACACAATGGCATCTCACAGGGGAACTCACTCACTCGCCCACTCACTATGTAGAGCTGAGAAAGCACGAGGACACTCATTCTAATCAAAGGCATTACAATTCAGAAAATCATATGTGCAAATAACCTAAGTTCATCCACTCATAACATGTCCCCCCCCCATACGTACTGTAAATCCCATCGGCCACTCTATAATCATTTACTGTTTTCAGTGCATTGAGAGTTGGCAGCTCTCCTTTGCATTTCTGTGTCAACTTCCCCTCATATCTAATGGATGTTCAGAGAGTCAAACATAGGTCAATAATTTATTGAGTATTCATATGGAGTTTCACGCTTGAATTAAACATTGACCTGTTAAAATGTTGGCCTGATTTTGCTGATGTTTCTAACCCATCAGAGAATAAAAACAAGCTCTTTAACTGTGAAACCTGAGCTTAAGAAGAGTGGGCTGCACTAGACCAAAAAAAACAGACCCTGTTTCTTCTTTTGTTCTGATAACAGACAGTCAAGTAAGCAGGGCAATCAGAAAAGAGAGGGAAGAAAGGGCCAAGACACTTACACTTCTCTTGGCTCAGTGTATTTGCTCCTCTCTGCTCACATCAATGTGCAGTAAATGCTTAAACACATGTGCTGTTTGTGTTTTTTTTCTCCATGGTTTTTAAACACACTTGAGCATACGCTTTGACATAGTCAGTTGATGCTGAGAGGTACTTTACCACTTATTACTTTACCATCCCATTTCATATTGTGTCAGAGTCTGACACATAGAGTGAGCACATGTGTCAGCAGCACAGCAAAGCATGCACACAGAGGGACATCTGTCAAAAGCAGCAGATATGATCATCATTTCTTATTCATCAGAGTGCTGTAAGTAGTCTCTCCTTATTAAAAGACAAACATGATGTAAATAGGAAACACTACAGCTTCAGCAAACCAAATTGCTAAATATCAGAGGATCATGAGGCTCTCCTCATGTATTGAGGTCATAAGAAAATATCTTTAACCTCAGGGGAATCTCTCTTATCACCTCAGTCTTCCACTGTTCTTACGCCACCCTGCCTCCTCTTCCTCCATTCTGTTTTTACATGAAAGCAACAAAGAAAACTCAGAGAACTGATCATATTGGTGTCCAGTCAGACTCTTGGCTCTATGGACTGGAGGGAGGACAAGAGGGGAAGCAGGAGGCTGAAAATCCAGCTGTGCTTGCAGTGGAAGAGGCCAGCTGGTCGCAGGCCAAAGTACGCTGTGTTATGGTCTCCATAAAGATTGAAACACTGAAAAGGGAATCTGTCAATGCAACTCTGATGAAGCTCATTAAACAGTACTGGAGCCAGAGAAGCACCATGTAACCCTAAAACTACCAAAAGAATCAGGGTTACCTGCTAAAATGTCATTAAAACCAAAATCTGCCAATACTGACTGTGTTAAGACTGTGATACCTACAACACAAATGTTAGTCTTACAAATATAAATGAAGGTTATACTATAAAGGTAAGATGATACATAAAGGCTTAAACATATTAGAGATTTTAGTTTGTAGTGTCCTAACTTTTCTGGAAATGCGGTTACGAAGTAAAACTCAGTCACTGTTTATGAGAATGACTGCCTCCCACCATCTCACACACACAAACACATTGAAATCAGACACATCTATGTGTCTAACCCTAACCCTAACCCTCAGAAAGGTCAAATATATCATCACTGGATTGCCAACAGAAAGAATGCATGTTTATTTGCATACAGAAAATTGGCAACTGCTAGTTTTAGCTGTTTCTGTTCATCAGGATAGTAGAAATATCATGAATCTGACATCAAAGGTTAATAGCAGTTATCCTGCCTGTCTTTGATCGTGTCTATTTAAATGTCTTGTTGCACACTAGGACCTTTATATCCACTCAAGACATCAGCAGTCACACACATACTGTACTATGTCATGTACATGTCAAGGGATATAGGCTACTACTGTCCAACAACTAAAGGTAATTCGCACTTGCCTGATTGACTTGAGCCACTAACCTTCCACTTGTGGTCCTTGTGGCATCTCTGTGCCAATAAACTGGGAATGTTTGAGGTGGAGGGAGAGGCTGATTTGTAATGACACATCTTTGTTGCAGATTCAGAAAGGAATGTGGACCCCCCCCCACATACACTGTACTTAACTGCATCATCAAGCATGTGAGGGTTTCAACCTAATGTGCTTCAAAATGGTCTTGGAGGAGCAAGATGGGGGCAGGGGGTCGGGAGCCTCAAAGGCGGGAAAGGAAATGACACAGATGTGAAACACAAGCTCAGCTGAGTGTCTGCAAGGAGGATTTGGACACTTTAAAATACAGTAACAAAGCTAAAAATAAGAAAAATAAACTGTTAGTTAATATATTTTATTTTTTAACACTTAAACCCATCCACTGGATCATTAAATTCCTTTATAAAGGGTTCACCATGTTCTTTCAAGAATTATCAACATTTGTTATTTTTTTTATTATCTTAAAATAAAGAAAGGCCAATGAGCTTTACCACCAACTGGCACCTCCATGTTTGGCCTTCAGCTTTGTTTTCACTGATTTATAAAGCATTACCAAATAATTTATCAACCATTAGTGAAGCTAAAATTTGTAAGACCTTTATATCAGGTCTGCACAACAGCTGCAGAACCAATGACTACAGTTTGACATATTTAACCATGTGTGAAAGACGTATCCATGCTGAATCAGTTCACATGCAGCCCAAGCTGACCCTCTATATCACACTGTAAGGACTCTGAAGAGACTTTACCAGTTAATGCACACGTTTCAGCAGTGGATGAAATCATTGTGCTGGTGTGTCTCAGTCTAATGTATGTGGAGCATATGAGGACAACATGCAATGCAGGCTCACTTACCATGTGGTAGTTGATGATCTCCTGGAGGCTTTCACTGCACTTTTCCAGAAACACCTGCATGGAAAACAACATAAAGCATTATTTAACTACATAATACGGAAATATTCTTATTATTACAGCTGTATTGACATTTGACAATATAAAATGTAAAAGCAGTCACAAAGTAAAACAAAAATTAATTTGAATTCTGAATCAAAGAAAATAAAAAGCTGGTTAATGTCACTGCAGTGTACTGAGGAGCACTGGAGGGTTTTGTTCCCCTTGAAACTGGTATGGGAA
Source organism: Brachirus orientalis (assembly GCA_016785285.1). Lineage (NCBI taxonomy): Eukaryota > Metazoa > Chordata > Actinopteri > Pleuronectiformes > Soleidae > Brachirus > Brachirus orientalis. The sequence goes on from JAFBJR010000150.1 coordinate 16,404,218, forward strand.
AAGGAACTGTAATTGCAGGGCTGATCGTTTTTTTCTCAATGGAAACTACAAATATGAACAAAACTTTAATAAGAAACTCACAATTAGTCTTGCAGCTCAAGCCAAGAAGGCTTTTAATAATGTCGGCAGCAATGAAAATAGTCTGAGACATTGGTGCTGCCTGCAAGCTGAGCCAGAAGTAAGTTTCCAGACACGAGCTGCTCCTCACTAACTAATGTTAGTAACCAGGTTTACTCACACCATATATACACAGTACAGAGCTGTAATTGCTAACACCCTGTAAAAACGCCCCTCCAATAATGCAATAAAAGCCACAGTAAGGACGACAATGGATCAAACAGAGACTGGGACACATGCTCATCAATAACTCACCGAGATCATCTCATCCTTCTTGCACTGCTGAGACAGATCCCGGATGCCATTGACAAAGAGTTTGTTGGCGCTCACATATGCCTTCCCTGCTTCAATCATCCCACTGCATAGCTTCACCAGCTGTGAAGAAAAAAAAAACATTTGTGATGAGTGAAGGTAGATTTCACCACACATGTACTGATGAAAGCAGATTCAAAGTTACCATTGACAATGCCAATCATGCCTGAAATATACTCTATCACCTCCACCTATTATGAGCTCTACGTACTTGCCTATATTTGTTTACTGTTTAAAATCAGTTGTAAGCAGTTGCTGTTTATAATGTAGGCACAGGTGTGTGTTATTTTATTTCTGAAGTTTATGTTTTTAGGTGCATGGTTGTTTTTTTATGAAAATGCCACTGATAATGATACTGTAACAGTCTCTCAGTCAGGACATGTCTTGTTAGCATTATTTCCAATTTCCTGTTTGGCAACTAAATCTTTCTCTCATCTCAGACAACTTTTCACTTCCTGTGTTTTCCCACCGTTGAAATCACCTGCTCCTCCCCAATAATTTTCAGGTGTGTCCAATTAACTCACCTCAAGCTGTATGACTTTTCAGACCTCTTCTCTTGTTTGTGTTTCTTGTTTCCTGCATCAGAGTGTTGTCCTTTGACAGTTCTTACAAATATTCTCTTAGAATATATCAATGTCTATTGCGTATAAGTGGAATGCACTGAATGCACTGAATATACTGAAAATGCTACAGAAATGGGCTTTTAGATTGAAAAGAACTGTAAACTCATCTCTAAAAAGTTGTAAAGAAAATGTGTTTTGACAGTAACAGAAGTGAAAGAAATAAAATATCCTGGCTTCTGCCCTGAATGTTGATTGAGATCATAAGGTCTTTTAATATCTATATTTATTTTTCATTAATTTAAAAAAAATCTGCTCAACTACAGGCTCTCTACTATTTTCATAACACATGGCACATGACAAAGACGCAGGTCATGCAGATGCATGTTTGTTGTCTCATTACCACCTTTGGTGGCATGCGGTATTCTGTGCTACAGTGTTGCTGTGACAAGTGGGGTCCATATGTTGACAACAGCATGACAACCAGCAAATGTTATTAATATCACCCAGGACTGAAAACACACTGACTGTACTGAAAACACACTGATGATTCAGCGTGTATGTTTGGTGTGGTATTGACCAGAAACTGTAACATATTAAAGCAAGCAGGCCACATTTTTTTGACTGTCATTCTCAGCAAAATTTGCAATATGTGCCATGAAATCTTCTTTGTGTAGTTGCTTCTTTTCTCAAGGGAAAATGGATCTCTGGTTATTTTACATCCTGTGTTCTGTTGCCAGGCTTTTATGTTTTTAAGTCCCACTCCCACCCATCTGTGAAGCAGACATACTGTGAATAATAATAGCGTCACACGTACGTGGTGGAGACATAAACTGAAATGCTTCATATTCACTTTGAATGGAGCAGTGTCAAGTGTCTACAAAATGCATTGTGGGTCCGTTGCTTGTGTTGTGTGCAGCAGAAGTTGAGAAATGTTCAACTTTACAAGTATCAGTGCAAGCGAACACAAGGTTGTTCTCCCCCCTAGGGGTGGGTCAAAATATCAAATTGGTGATATATTGTTGCCCTTCCTCGTGCAATATAAGAACCGACACACCAGGGCAAATGTCGATATTTTAATTAATAAAAGAAGGCGTTCAACAGTCCATTAGTTTCACTCCCAGAGTTTTTTTTACAGCTTGCTAACCTTGAAGCCGAGATGTATGAAAACAAAACCCAACACACCCATATCATACACTCAACTGAAAGGTGTTTCTAACAAATTTCTTTTTTTCTTTTACCATTTTCATGATATAATTTCACCTTGGGAAAGTGGACACTATAATCAATAATGCAAAGTGAAGCAAAAGTTGAATTAGCCTCTGTTCTGTGTTCTCAGATACTGCCTGAGAACTATTTGAATATACATTTTGAATATTCCAATTAAAACTGACCAGGGATCCCTTTTTTAGAGGAACATAATGATAGAGCAGTTTCCAATGTTGATGGCAGGAAAAGAAGGAAATGTAACCTGATTTACCCTGTCCCTCTATGACACGTAAACACTTTAAAGCCAGAAGATGAACAGATGGAGATGTGAACATTAGAGGCAAAGCATCTGGCTGCATCATTAAAGAGCAGCTGGATGCTCTGGAAGGCAGTGAATCCCATCTTACACATTACTGCCACGTCACAACAAACAAGCTGGACTGTGCAAACTGAGTGACATTACATTGCCCATTACGTGGAGAGCAGACTAAAATCATACTGAGAAAGAACAGCTGAGTATAAGAAGCTGTGTCTAATGCAGTGGTTCTCAAACTGGGGGGGCAGAATGCACTGAGGTGGGCATAGAGGCACTGCAGATAAGCATGAATGACAAGGGGGAAATCAATGAACTAAGCTGAATAAATAAACAAGGAGTTTTCTGATGGACCACATGGTTGGTGTAGCGGTTAGTGCTGTTGCCTTTGCAGCAAAAAGACCCGGGGATTGCAAACCAGTCAAAACAAGGACTATGCTACATGGACTTTGCATGTTCTCCCTGTGTTAGGTGGGTTTTCACCGGCTTATTGGACACTCTAAATTGACCGTGTATGTGTGAGCATGAACGGTTTTTTGTCTCCAGGTGGCACTGTGAAGGACTGATGATGTCCAGGGTGTATCTGGCATTTCGCCCTATGTCAGCTAGGATTGAACCCGTGACGCGGTAGACGATGAATGAAAAAGTATTCTGTCTGTATGTCTGTGAAGGTTCTCATTCATCCAGGTCATAATCTTCTTCTGTAGTAGCTGTAGGCAACTGGCCTTGCTTGAGTTTAGTTGAAGATGTTTCACCTCTTATCCAAGAGGCTTCTTCAGTTCCAGGGAAAAACCAGGAAACCCCAGTCAGAACTGAGGAAGCCTCTTGGATGAGTCTTCAAACGTCTTCAACTCAACTCAAGCATGTCCAGCTGCCTACAGCTACCACAGAAGAAGAGTTTTCTAATGCTATCATAATGAGGGGGTTGTTCATGTGTAGTTTTTTTGTTATGCTCTGAAATCATAAAATACAGATAAGTTCCAACAAACAAAAATTAGGTAATTGCCAGAGCAGGGTCTTTCTCTGAAAAAACAGTATTTGAAGGTACATCTTTACCTTATCAGTCACACTGTGTAATTACAGCATGTTACATTGCCATACAAACAATAGTGGATACTAGTAAATCATTCCTGCGCTGCCCTTAAAACTTTCAGGTGTGTCAGATTTCTGGCCACATCTCAATCAGTGATGCCATCTGATGCCTTCAGGTATGCATCAAAAACAGGCTGATGAAGTGCTATTGCAGATTAGACAGGATTTCCTTTCCATTTCACTCATCATGTCATCAAATCAGCACATTAGAGAGAAAGCAGATTTCAGTTGGACCCAACAGCTCCAACACTTGTAGAACAACATAAAAAAGCACACACTATCAGCTTGGGCTGGCACTGCTGAATATCAGAAAAGAAGTTGCTTTGTTTATGCCAAAAACTACAAAACTATGATAATTAATATTGACCTGACTCGACCGATTCAAAATTCTTATTCTGCCTAATGACAAAAGCAATCTGTTTATAATACAATTTAGTAGCAAGCATGCAAAGTGTCTTTTTTGCAGCATATTTCAAGACTAAAGAGAGTGAAATATCTTTCATGCTGTAGTGCCTATTATTTAAATATAAAGAAATGATGTCCGGTACATTAAAATCATTGGCAAATTAGTTCACACAATGCTGATAAAGCCTTTCAGCTCCACATGAAATTCTTGGTATGTATGTTTTCATGTTGCCCGGCAACAGTCCCACTCTAAACATGTGTTTTGCATCACAGCTGACAGAAGGAAGCTGGAAGCATAACATCTATGCTCGTAGTGACAGAAGTTTCACACTGAAGCTTAAAAGATGTGAAGAAATATGGCTTCCCTGAAACTTTGCAGGCAGTTCTTCCTGTGCCCTGCACATTTTCACTGCTCCAGCCAGGGTGGGAGAGTGGTTAGCACTGTCACCTCACAACAAAAAAGGTTCTTGGTTTGAATCCTGGTTTAGCTGGGGGGGCTTTTGAGTGAGTCGTGTCCTCCCAAAGTCCAAACACATGTGGATTGGGGTTAGGTTGACTGGAGATGTCAAACTGCCATTAGTTGTGAATGTGAGCATGAATCCCTCTTTCTCTATGACAGACTTGCAACTACCTCTCACGTACTGTCAACTGAGATTGGCTCTTGATCACTCACAATCTTCAAACATGTAGGAATATAGAAAATGGATGGGTAGATAGACGGTATATAAATAGCTGGCGCTGACACTCGTGCAAATTGAAAATATAAATAAAAACAGGTCAACAGAAATAGCTGTCAGGGCTGTGGTGATTAGAAGTGGAAAAACAATGCGCTTGTCTCTTTGTGTAGCATTGATTTAATCTTCAACATAGATGCTGAGACAGAATAAAAACACTCAAGACACACAAGAGCTGTCTTACCTTATCTAGCTTTGCCTCAATCTCCACAACCTCAGTCTCCACCTCATCGATATTTGCCCTGAAAAACAAAAAAAAGACAAACTTTTAGTGTTGAATTGTGTGGTTTTGAGTTACGTAATGACTGTAAAGACGTTCCATTTAAGGTCATCCATTTAAGGTCATCCATTTAACTGGAGAACAGCCACTCTACAATCTGCTAGTGATTCCCGATGTTTTTGTTTTTGACAGCATGAGGACACCCATAGTTTTTACAAAGCCAGATGAGTAAGTGCAGCGACAGGCAGGAGTTTGTGTGTGTTCTTTAAGTGGTTGAGACGCCGTCAAGGGAGCAGTTCAGCTGTGTCAAAACAAAGTGACAGACAACTTCTGCACATGCAGTCAAGAGAACTTGGCCGCCTGGCTCATCCAACATCCCCCGATCCACCTACCCACTGACAACACCAACCCCAACATTACCACACCCAGCTGCATGTGGAGCCACAACCAAGGAGAGAGGTGTTGATTTACAACACGAGGCTCACAGCTGCATGATGTCACTCCTAAAAAAACTAAACCAAAAAAAAAAAAAAAAAACGCCCAGCAGCTTCTTGACAGTTGACATCAGGAGGTAGTGTTTGGATCATGAATGCTCCCTTGATTTATTTATTTTCGTCAGCTATCAAGCATGTGTCTAAATGTATTTGCTGTTTGTCAGTTTTCCAGTTAATATCAAGTAACTGCTCTACACACAGAAGATCTGTGATGATATGAGAGTATCTGGGGCATCCATCCATGCCTGGCAGGAAATAAAACTTGTAACTAATCTTTTCTCTTCTTCTCTGGCCTTGGGTGGTTTAGCAAGCTTACTTGGTCAGGCTGCAGAGAGCTAATGCTCCTCTCTACCCCCAAACTTTTTAACCCCACACCATCTGCTCTAACATGGAAGTGAGAGGGGGAAATACTCCAGAGAGGAAATATCTGTCAAAAGCTCCAACTCATGCAAAATGGAAACATACATTACCTAAATAATCAATACCATATTATTCCACCTGTGTACATGTGTTATTCTAACCTCAGTTCATCTCTGACTAAACAGCCCTCAGCACACCACACCAACAGATAATTCTGCAGTGAGCCAAGCTGTTTTCATTGCTGATGTCATTTTTCTGAGACCTTTAATGTGATCAAGCAGAGCTTAGTGTGCTCTTGATTTTTGATCATATTTTAGTTTCTTATTATTCATATTATTAATTGTTTTTAACTAGATTAGTAGATGCTTTCAGAAGCTGTTTCATTGACAGACAATATGATAAGAATTCCCCTCTACTTATTAGAAAACCTTGCAAATTATGCATTTACTATTAAATTATTTTCTTTGGTCATAACATTTCTATTGACTGGACTGTTAGGTGGGTTTGCATAAAATAATCCATGTAACTGTAAGTCCATTTGCAGTGTTGAGATACAAGGATCGAAATTAATATCACTGTGGTGCGAATACTGCAGATATGATTCAAACTATTTTGCTGTTTGTCTGGCTATTTAGACACTGTGTATTTAGACACTGTAGCTCAGTACAATAGCTCTGTACAGCTGACTTTGAGTGACACGGTTTCCAACCTAGTGGTCAAGGTCACAGCATTGGGGTCAGAGGATTCATCTGAGGGGAGATGGTTAACAAGACAAGAATGAAGAAAACAAAACAAAGAAATTACAAATGATTTTGTTTCTATGGCATTTTTTCTTTTACAAAAAAGCTTAAAGGTTAAAGAAAGTGATATGAGAGAAAATGTGAGTTTTAGGTTGTGTTCAGTTCATACACAAACTGTTAAAAGCCAAAGGATCATATGATTGAAAAGGTTGAGAACCAGTACTTAATCCATTATACCACTGCATTAACACTACGTAAAACAGCTTTCTTTTGGTCTGCAACAAATTACATCCCAAAACCTGTTGTCATGTTACTTGTTTTGTCATGCAGCAGTCTAAAACATACAATTGAGGTGCAATGACATTAAACACAGGAAATCATATATTTCTCAATTATATGAATGACATTATAAAACAATAAATCAGTAAGTACATTAAAGTGAAGCCTGGGATGGCAGTGGGTTTCTGCAATCCATCTCCTGAACCAATGAGGCTCAACATGGTGCCAGCCAAGGCAGATGTTCCAGATGTGCAGTCTCTGGCTCATGTTACAGCTGCTCACATTGAACCCCACCCCCTAAAGCTTTACCCCCACTGCCCACTTTTACTACACACACCTCCCATAATGGATGCACACAGTGCCCCAGGCCTGTATCCATGGCAACCATCTTCTAAGTGGGTTGCAGAGGTCCCCAGTGTGTTTGTGAGTTGACCCTTATTCACACCACAGGGAGCATAGAGGCTAAGTAGATAATGACATGATTCACAAGGCCACTGTGACAGCAGATGACCATTGCTGCCTCATTAAAACCTCATCAGGAGACTATTGAACAGCAGTAAGTCTACAGGAGCTTCACATGCAAGTCTGTCACTGACTGACTGAAACACACATGAAGTCAAGGTTGTTGTTAGATTAACGTATTTGAGCAGGCTGAGGTTACCCTGTATGTGTCTGTTAATGTGCAGGTTTAGCCTCGGATCATTTATCTGACATGGAACAGTGCAGTTAAATGCTGGTGTAAAAGTATAATAAATACTGAGGATACGCTGATCTAGCTGCAGCTCCTGTGGTTTCTGGGTGCTGACAGTGCTACCAGAGCAATGGCTGAGGTGCTAGAAGAAGCTACTCTTTTATAATTATATCATATGTTTGAGAACGCATTTAAATGTCTTTTGTTGTCTTAATGAACATCTGCTTTAATTTCCTACCAAACACACTTTCTCATGACCCCTGGCACATCAGCATGTTTGTGATTTTCTTTTATTATTACTTAATGCATATTTTTGGATTAGTGGTGTGTTTTGGTTTTGTCAGCTTCCCTGCCTGTGTTCCCTCCATCTTTTGCACTTCACCCTGTTTACCTGTTCCTCAACCAAAATCAACACACCTTTTGTCAAGATGCCCTAACCAACTTTTTAGGATTGTCTTACCCATTGCTACTCTAAACAAATTCAATAAATCGTCTGCATTTGGGTCCAGATCGATTTGTGACACACTTATTTAACAGGTTATTTAATAGGTTAAATTACTGAAATAAAAACAAAAGTAGATCATTTTGACAGTCAAATATATGTACTATAGTAAAAAAGTTTAATATTTTCTAGGCAGTTTGAAAAAAAAAAAAAAAAGTGTAAGAAAGTACAACATACTGTATATGCAATTAGTTAATTTCCACCACAGCCAGTAAGTGAGCAGGTGGAATGCTGAGGACAGAACCATCACTAGGCCCAGGTACTGACCCCTAATGCACATCCACCAGCTGGGGTATGGCTACTAAACCATCAGACAGCAGACGGCTGGGTACAGGCGAATTAGCTGCTGACTGATGCAGTGGTGTCAGTGCACTCTGGTCTTGGTGCCAGCATACAAATGAGCACAGCTGTTGAGCAGACTGGATACTAGCTTCAAGTGATCCTCAGTAATCAGCAAGCTGTTTGATACCAATCTGCCATTTTGCTCTCTCCTTCACTCATCAATATCTTGTCATCTTAATTCAAAACCTTCCATAGAATGCCTTACTTGTGTGGAGCCTTGGGGGGGGGGGGGGGGGGGGGGGGGGGGGGGGGGGGGGGGGGGGGGGGGGGCAGAGGGGAGGGGGGTGGAGGAAGGGGAGGCGTAGTGTGAAGAAAGGGTGGCCAAGTCTGTCTGAGGGCTCCATTGTGACAAAGCAGCTTCCTGTCTGGAGAAAAGGCAGCATTTTGCCATAATATTGATTGCTTTAGTGTCCCAATTGAGGCTGCATTGCACAGTTGAATGGTTAGTTTGAGGTGGGGGCTGGCTGGATCCCCAAGCATATTCCTTTCAGCTATGTTGAACAGCAGCTCAGTTTATTCTTAGCTGCATGGTACCTAGTACATGCTGCCCTGCCCAGCACCCCATCCACATCCCCCTCCTTCACTAGACCACTATGTGAACTAATGCAGGGTCAGGAGGGAAACCCTGGCTATGCCGTGCCAAATATATCCATTGTATTTTCAGAGCACTAACCAGTCAGACTTGAAAAATCTTACCTCGTCACACACTCGACTACTAGCAGAATTAAAAACCGAGTATGCACACAGACTGTAATAGTTTGGAAAGTGAAGATCTTTTTTTTTTCCTTTTCCAAAGCAAAATGACAAGCAAAAAAACTCAATATATTGACTTGAAAGGTCTAGATATATAAAAATACTTGGATCCTGTACATTTTTGGTAATATTGACCTTCAACAACAACTTCCAGCAAGTTTGCCCTGTGAGCTACATTGGAAAACAGGTTTAAAACTCAAAAAGTACTTGGAAAGAGCAGACCTCTGCCATGCAGGTCATTTCCCCCTATATTGTGATTTGCACACAAAATTATAAGTCCTAGAATTATTTTATCTATATCACTGGATTATTTGTCCATGAAAACATACCCTTAGAATTTGGAATCACCTTAATATTATTATTAGTTTGATAGTTATTCATGAAACTCAATATTTCTGTAAAGGCAACTTTATTCTGGATCTAGCTCCACAGGTATTAAAGATACTGTAAATCCGTTGACATAGTTCCAGTTCAGCAGAGTCTCAGCTACAGTTTGGTGTTAGTCACATGTCTGTGTCTTTATTTGTTATCTTACAGTGCCAAAATCCCACAAGCCCCCTATTTTTTCTGTTTTGGATCATAATATCCAGAATACTCACAGGATCCGGATCAATCTTTGACATAATATAGAACCTATTGTGTCCTTATTTTGTATTTTTTTTGCCAAGCGCCCTGGCCATTTATTGTGGAGTTACATACATTTGAAAATGGTAAAATGGCTATATCTCACAATGATAAAGAATCCTTCAAAAAATTCCTGGATCCAGACGCCGATCCATCTGTTCCTTGTCCCAATGCACACCTTTCCTGAAAATTTCATCAAAATCTGTCCATAACTTTTTGAGTTATTTTACTAATAGACAAACCAAGGCTGGCAAACATAAAACCCATACAATAGCAGTGCTCTTAGTTAATGTTCCTCTTTTTAATGGACCTTTTTTTTGTTGTGTTTTAGCCTTTGGTATTGTGACTGTCAGCACAGTACCATGTGGTAGGAAACCATCAAGTTTACTTTTATTATCCTTTTCACTGACATTAACACGTGTCCACATTTTAGAGAAGGGTCATAAGACTCAGTTGCTCAACATCAACAACTTATCTGTCGCCCTTTCTGTTTCCTGTCTTCACTGTCCCTGCCCAGTGAAGACATAACACATCCAAATAGTCTGGAATCTGATATTCTGTTATTACCAGTAATATTAAATGTATAGATTAGTACAGAACAAAAATAAGCTCATGTCATTAAAAATATAACTGTGATATTTGTAGCATTATTATTATTTTTTATACTGTGCAGTGCACAGAGACTCTAACAAAAAGCATATATACTCTTCCAGTTAGCTTCACATTTACATCGTCATCCTAATAATTTAGGATTTACAACGCTCCACAACATGTAGTAACCCAATCCTAATGCATTTGAGGTGCAGAGTGAGTTCAAATGTCTGCAATAATATCCTCCCTAACATGTGTTCAAAGCTATCGCTATTGTTCATAAGCCGAGGTTTTTATTTCCACTTGAGAGCTTAGATGTGTCCCTCTTACTTAAAAAGGCTTGCTTTCTGTTCTGACAGAGAAAGGGGGCGGGGGGGGAGAGAGAGAGAGAACTTCTCTATAAATACTGCTCACATTTCTGCACCAGACTCCACTGAGCCATCCTCCTCAAAAACACATCTGCGCTAATGGCTTCACAGAAGGGACATGATGACTGCAGCAGCAATAATTACTCATTTATGCTTCAATTATAACAGGCAGAAGGCCAGTGCAAGTCAGAGGTGAATGCATGGATTTCCTACCCCACAAGGGGTATAACAAATCACTAATCTAATTTGGATGATTAAACTTTAACAGAAGGAATACGCAAAACCCTGAATCAATCAATGTAATGTCGATCAAGAGAATGTCTTTTCCCTTGGAGAATCTTGCTGCTACTCCACTACCTCCAACTAGGGATGACTCAATACCACTAGTAAAGTTTATCTTTTATTTTCCAACATACAATTCAGTGATTTTGACCAGTTCAAAGGTCAGTGGAACTGGAAAACACATTTCTTTTACCATTTAATAGGAACAAAAATAAAATGCTATTACTCTCTGAATATCTCAGTGTGTGTCTTGGCGTTGTGACACCTACATCTGCCAGGATGAAAGGCAAACCCAGAGCTGGCTCAGGGGGCTTTTATTGAGACAGAGAGTGAATCAGCAGTGACTAGCCACCTGGCTGAGCTTGTCCTTCTGGAAAAGACCATAAAAATGGGTGTATTTTAGAAGAAGTACCGTCTCCCTTCACGAGAGGCCTCATAAACCAAGGGCAGAAGCTGATGTAAGCAAAAGCAGGGCAGCTCTGAATTGTTAAAAATGCAAATATATGAGATTTATGATTCATCAAACCTAAAACAAAATAGGAAATCACTGAAATGAAATAACACAATGAAATTAACACAATGAGGTATGTGGTTGTTGTTCAGAAATCTCTGAAATGCAAATGAGATTCTGGTGTATAAAAACTGAGTGCATGCTTTATTTCCTTCAACATTTTAGTCACTTGTTCAGTCTCTACCTATATTTCACCACTCAAAGTGTTTGGGTCCTGGATGTTTTGTTGTTGACACTACACCCTGTTACCAATTTCATGTAGTGGTTCTTTATAGCTTTGCAACAAAAATCCACAGCTGATAAAAAAAGCATTTTCCTCACATTATTTACAGTGACTGTTGACAAACACCTGAAAGTGCTCAGTTAATTTACATCATGTCGCCTCAGTGTCTATGGAGCAGAGCAGGACCAGACAGATGGAGCCAGCATGGAATAACACTTATGTCAGGGGTGAGAAAGAGTTTTCACCTCAAAACTCCTTATTCAAGTGAGCAAGTTCTATTTTCCAACTTCATGTTATGTGACAGAGTAAAGTCAGCAGCATCAGTTTACCAAACCAACAAGCGTGAGTGAAAAACATACACCATGTGCTCCTGTGGCTTTACAGTAAGGAATCCCCCAAAACCAGACCCGGGACAGGATCTCAGAAATGTTTCAGTATGTGCATGTGTAGCTGGCTGAGCTTTACTGGAACAGGCCTGAATCAGAACATCTCTCATCCAGAAAGCTGTCTGGAAACAATAGGATGGAAAAATAAGGAGAGTGAACAAAGATAAAGAAAAGGTAAAGGAGTCTGGCTGTAGAAAGAATGGGAACTTCTAATATATTCCTATCTCCTGCATGCACACAACTTTTCCAAAATCAGGAGTGTTGATTTTGGAAAAGTTGTGTGCATGCATTTTTTTTTTAACTGACAGAGATATCTCCTCTGGCGACGGGTTGAGCTCCCTACCTCAGATGACCAGCTTGCCTGCTGTGGGTGAACTTTTGCCTGTCTGCTCCCTACACCTCCTCCCCCTCTACCTCCCCTGCCACACCCTTGCAACCCCCTCACTCTCATGGGTTGGCAGTGTGGTGCGTTTCTCCACACCACAGACCGCAGCAAATAAATCCTGGGGGAATAAAAAACCTGCTGTGTCTGCTAAGAAATCAGCCAGAAAACCAAATTCAGACACACATTTTTGGTGTTCATTGTATACACTGAAGCCACATACAGAAGCAGCATTTAAAATAAATATTAGTGTTTATAATAAAGGCCTAACTAAGGACTTTTTGAAAGCCAACCATTTACACCAATAGGACTGGCTGATTTATGCCACTGTGATATATCGTCATCAGTAAATTGATTTGCATGTGTAAGTGGTGGGATCTCCCTATCAGAAAATACTGCATGAAAGTTAAGGACCACATTACACAAGATGAGCACATCTGTTTTTTCAGTGTTCATCACACATTTCAAGTAAGGCAATATTGTACTGAAAAAAACATTCAAGATTAAGTAAATATTCTTTGTGCTGTTACAAAATCCATATCCTGTATCAGCACATTAGTGTCTTGCTGGACCTTGAACAACACATGTGCATATTTTCTGACCCTCCCTTGGAGAGAGAAATTAGTTCTGGCGGAGACCAACGACCAACGGTTCCTAGGCAGGCGAGCAGGCCAGTCCCTGAGCACGCGGCAGGAATAACATTCCCACTTAAGTTGATGAATACCATTTTTTCAATGTGAAAGACAGGAGGGAGACATTTTTCTGCGAAAACACTCAAGTGAAACAAAACTATTCAAACTTGTTCCTGCACTAATTCATGCCAGGGTTGTTCAACAAATCATCCAAGGAAAAACTCTACAAAACTACACAATTAAGGTAGGGTCTGACATGCTGGGGAATTCTTGTGTGCCTTCTTACTGATAGAGAATGAATGATTCCCGTAGGAAAGATCTTACAGTCATCTGCACTCGTATGTCTTTGGCCTCAGTCCAAAGGTCCGAATGGAAGTAGGGCGGTGTTCAATCTTGACAGTGTCAGAAGTCCAAAGCCAGAAGCCAACCCATGACAACCCATGACATCCACTGCGATCCCAGAAAGTCTGTTCCTCAGTCCAATGCAGTCACGGTCCTTCAGGGAAATCCTCTCCTTAGGCTGTCGTATTGCATTCCCAGTACCTGCGAGGCTCCAGAGAGAACCTCAGCGAACGCAGTCCAAAAACATGCAGATTTGGGATTAAGCCAATTGGATGCTCCAAATTGCCCGTAGGTGTGAATGGTTGTCCAAGGTGTACCCCGTTTCTCGCCCTATGTCAGCTCAAGTTAGGCACCAGCACCCCCCCACAACCCTCGTGTGGAGGATAAAGTGGTAGAAATTGAGTGAGTGAGTGAGTGAGTGAGTGAGTGAGTGAGTGAGTGAGTGAGTGAGTGAGTGAGTGAGTGAGTGAGTGAGTGAGTGAGTGAGTGAGTAAAATGTCATAAGGTGGTATATACTTTATCAGGAGAAAGCAATGAATTTTACTCTCACCGATTTGAAGGTGATCCAAGGATCATGCAAAATCTCATAATGATGTAACTATTGACCAAACACAGCACTTTTTGAAGCCAAAAGTTAGTGTTCTCACAACTTTTTCACTTCTTACTGTGTACACATACAGTAGACAGAAGCTGCCAAACCCTTCTGACTTCTGACCCTGCAACAACCCTTCAAAAGTGTCCAAAACCCCTATGGAGTGAACAGCTGCACTAAGTGCCCCCCACACAGTCTGATCACACTCCAGGATCAGGCAGTTCAGGGCTACATAAAGAGGTGGGTTTGCCTGCCAAAAGAAAAACACAACATATTTCTCCTCTTTGCCTCACACAGACTGCTGTCGTCCAACAGCAACAGCTGAAGAGACATTTCTCGCTCAAGACTAAATTGAAAATCTTGTCTTTTCAAATTTAAATCAGTCAGCCCAAAAAGACCCACCAGGCCTATGTGAAGACACCAAAAAATACAGACAAAAACCAAAGCAAATAATCTTTGCATTCATTTAAAACAGGGGGAGGGGGGTAATCAGCAAATGATAAAAATCCCTTTCAACTGCAAAGTATGCAAATATGACAAGCACTGCTGCTTTCTTCTCATTGAAGTCATACACTGAGATTCCATTTATAACTTGTCTGGCTTGGGGATTCATGAAGCAGACAAACAGCAAAGGATCTGCATAATCTAATTTTAGCTTCTCAGACTGTTTCAGGAGAAGGTGAATTATTAGCTAAATATCAAGGTTTTTGCTTACGTCAAAAAATAAGGACAGACCAGTTAAAGCACATGTCTGAACTCCACATTTATAAACCCTGCTTCCTGTCATGTGGCAGTAACTACTAATCACGAGCTGGATTTGTGAGGGTTTCATTTCCTGTGTCAGCTTTTCCACTAATATTTCAAACCTTTAACCATCAGTCAGCTTTGAACAGACGTTTTCTGTACAGCATTGTCTTCCATTATGAAGTCAGGCAGCTGGATAGATGTCAAGGCCGACAAGGAAGAATTAAGTTTATATAAAAATCATACCTTTTCAGAGCATTTATAGTCGGATTAAACAGTGAACACAGTAGGACCAAGACAAAAGAGGTTTATCTGGGAATCGGTGGATGATTAGTAATGGTTTTGTGAGAGGATGGGTATCCATGTTAAAATCCTGAGGAGGCCAGAGGACAGGAAGGATAAAGCAATAGCAAAGTTTCTCAAATGAGAAGATCCACTTCTACTCCTTCTTTGTCATATATGGTAGTCAGTAAAACAAGTAGAGCCATTCCTTGTATAGTGCTCAAATTGTATGGATTAGTTTA
The DNA here is from genome assembly GCA_016785285.1 of Brachirus orientalis. Classification (NCBI taxonomy): domain Eukaryota; kingdom Metazoa; phylum Chordata; class Actinopteri; order Pleuronectiformes; family Soleidae; genus Brachirus; species Brachirus orientalis. The sequence continues at coordinate 16,419,542 of JAFBJR010000150.1, forward strand.
TGAGAATTGTTCTCAGCCACAATAATCACTAATTCATGACATCTGTGAATCGCATATCCTTTCTTACAATTTCCACAACTGTTCATTTTATGATTTTACCTGTTAGCATTAAACTATTGTTCCATGTCTTTGAGTTAAGACAAATGGTCAAACACAAAAGACAGATAAAGAGTTGGCCTGTGGAAATTTCCACATTACTTTTTCAGCATATAGGATATTTTTTACTCTAAATGAATAGTAGTAATTAAGTTAAAATAATATTAATTTATCAATAACAAAAACAGCTCCTGTAGCTGCTGCAGCCCTGTTCTTAAAATGACTGTAAGAAGAATTTAAGTTCATTAGAAGCAAATTTTATAATTCCATTATATCCACTGTTTAAATACAATCAGATATTTAAGTACCTTTTACATGACACTGTGAGTGACGGCTTGAGGAAAACTTTAGAGATGTGGTGTCCGACATTAGGGTGTGCAGACATGATGCTCCATCCTTAAATTGTGTTTTCCATTTTATCTTGAAGTTCAGACTCCGTGTGGTTTGTTCCTTTAGCAGTTTTCCATACACCAGCCATGTTCTTAAGCCTCTGAAGCTTTGTGGTTTGAGCAGCATTAGCTACTAATAAATCCCCAGTCTGCACTGAATGCTACAACCATCAGTGCAGGAGATTAAAAGGATGTGTTAGCATCAACTGATGACACTTGGTCCAGGCAAAGAGCTAAAGTGACTGCATATAATGAGATGATATAGTCAACTAGAGTAAAAGGGGATAAGAGGTTTTTAAAAATGCAATCGTCAATTTCAGCATGCAGAATTTACATTGAATTTTGAGAGCAGCTGTGTGCTGCTCACCTTCTGAACTTCCTGCCGACAGTACTTTTCTTGGAAGCTGCCAAGGAATGTACTTCAAAAAAAGGAAGCGAGACGACAATGAACGGGAAAGTGGCCTGTGAGCCCTGAGCTGCCTTGAGTAGTTGTGGGTTATCGATGAAGTCGTAAACAACAAATCCCCACATTGATACAAACACTAAAGGAAACTATGATGCTGCTTTCAGGCTTGAAGTGATAAAACATCAGCATGAAGGAAAACCACCATTGCAAATAAATTGAAGGGGAGAGCAGAGTGGCTGCGTGTGATGCAACAGTCTGTAACTAGACTTCACATATTATTACATTTCAACCTATTACAGTATCTTTCTTTTCTTCTTGAGCAAAAGTAGGGTAATACGAGAGCATGCAACTTTTAACAAAGGAACTTAAAAGCTGCTTGAGGAAATATAGAAAGATTTAACATTTTAACATTTTAACCCCTGGGTTCTCCCTTAGAGATAGGGTGAGAAGCTTGGTCATCAGGGAGGGGCTGCTCCTCCGCATCAGGAGGAGCCAGATGAGGTGGCTCGGACATCTGATTAGGATGCCTCCTGGACGCCTCCCTGGTGATGTGTTCCGGGCATGTCCCGCTGGGAGAAATCCCCGGGATCTACCAGGACTCGCTGGAGAGACTATGTCTCTCGGCTGGCCTGGGAACACCTCGGGATTCCCCCAGGAGAGCTAGACGAAGCGGATGGGGAGACCCGACCTTGGATAAGTGGCAGATGATGGATGGTTGGAACAAGGGCCTTTTTGCATGGAGTTTGCATGTTCTCCCTGTGTGTGGGTGGGTTATTTCCAGGTTCTCTAATTTCCTCCCACAGTCCAAAAACATGCAGAGGTTTATTGGACACTCTAATGCCGGGGTGTCAAAACTATGGTCAAATCAGGTCTGCAGGATGAATTGTAAAAGTTTCACATTATGATTAGAATCTAATCTGTTCATAATGTGTTTTTTTAAAAATGATACACCATAAAATGTAAAACAAAGGGAAACATTTTGAGGTTTTGTTGTTTATGAGTTGTTATGCTATTATTTTACTGGTTCAGCCCACTTGAAATCAAATCGCACTGCGTGTGGCCCCTGAGTTTGACACCCCTGCAAAATAACCATAGGTGTGAGAGTGAGTGGGAGAGCGAATGGTTTAATGGATAACACGGTAGATGATGAATGAATTCACTTTTTAAAATGCAATGAATGACTGAATGAAGGAAGTGCTTCAGTCAGCAAACTGTAGTTTTCACATTGGTGACATTAAATAAAAGTAAAAAATTATACTTACTAAATCTTTTAAAGCTTTGTTCTATGCTTTAATTTAGGAGTGTGCAATGAGACATTAAACTATATTCAGTTCAAAAACAACTTAGGAAAAAATAGCTTTTGACTAGTTGTGTAGTTGATGTGATAATGGGCATCACTTTTGGACTCTGACCAATTTTGCTATAAAAACAAGTAATCTGAGGACTATGAACATGAGAAGTAAATTACATAGTGAAGCATACATTTTGCAGGAAACTCACAAAAAACTGTGATCTGGAAGAAAATCTTGTGAATCTGTTCACCAAAGTTGTTTGTTTGCACTTGTGGAGACACTAAATCTTAGGATGAAGGTGAATCCAATCTGGATTGTGGGGACCTTTGCTTGGCTGCAAGTGAAGCTGATAACTCAGTGTTGACTTAAACTAACCTAAACCCCATGTGGACATTTTTCTGTGCATGTGCCCTGTGAGTGAGGGTCAGATCATGTATCATGCTTACTTTAAACTTTGGAGCAACAATGACTGAGAAGATAATGTGTGCGGACAATGTGTGTCTTGCCTTACGCCAGATTTTAAAATGTGGCATTCTAAAACTACAAAGCTCTATACAACCTTTTTATAAACCAGTGGGGTGTAGTGGCCCTGCATAATGCAATGACTCCATCCATCCACCATCAACTATGGTGGTGGCTGGGTCAAGTAATTAGCCTACCATAGCCAATGGCTAAACGGTACTTCAGACAAGGAGCCAACAACGACAGTCATGTAAAAGCGGAAATGTTACACAGATCAACCCTTTAAGCACAACCATGCTCTAGAGCGTCAGCCTGTGTGCTTCCTGTGTATCATCACAAGGAAAAAAGACCTGAATGGACAGTCTCAAATTCTTTGGAACATAACTGTATATCAAAATGTGGAAAAAAAGTCTTAAAACTAGACAGGAAGTAAGAATATATTGAACAGCCACTGCAAAAAGAACTCGATTTGAAAGGAAGACTGTGGGGAAATGAGTCTCATTTCATTTACATCAGTGAACATTTTCCTGGGGAGTTGATGATCTCAATCAATCACTTGTTTCAGGTCTTCATTACCAAATTATGTCAAATTTGTAAAATGTTCACCTTTAAAGAAAAATACACGGTAGAGCACAGCACATATGAGTAGACACCAGTGTTTGTGACCGACAGCTGGCGTTGTCCAATAGGCACCTAGGTGGCTGTCTGTGAAATTCAGTTTGCACAACGTCAACATAGCACTGGCCAAATCACAAATCTTGAGGCTTCAGAATGAGAGTTCAGCTGGATGAGATCATCACCATTATTCATTTGCATAGGATGCAAGAGGATGTGTACAATGTTAGTGTATTGTATGAGTGAGTGTGGGCTGCTGTTGGTCATTGTGGGGGTGGACAGGCTGACAGGGTAAAGAGGGGTCAGGATATGAGAGGTCTCGGCTGGTGGTCGCAGGTTTATATTAACTCAGGGTGGTCTGAGATTACTCTAGTTCACAAATATGTCAATGAAGATATTCGGGATGAAGAAGATGAAAAAAAAAAGAAACAGCTCACACTCACACACAGAGCAAGCGAGAGAGTGAGAGGGAGAGCGAGAGAGGGAGAGAGAAAGGATACAGAGGAGCCCTGGAGTGTGAGAACCAGCCTGGACAATATTCCATTGAAGGGAGGAAGACAATAAAGCCTACAGACGCTGTGCTAGGCAAAAACAAAAAAATCTCCAGCACAGAATACAGCAGTGCTCACAGTGCGGGAGTCCAACAGTGTAACACCCTGACATTTTGGTGCAATAGCTCAGTGAAATCCCCACACAGGCGTGATGTGTCCAGCCATGGTGGAGCTGAGCTGACAGTCTTCCCGGCATTTTTGTGGGCTAAACATGCAGCTTGGCTTGCACAAGAAAGACATACCAGACCTGTGAGACATGCAGCTCTTTCCTGTCTAGAAGCTTGAGGGACGGAGCTTGTACGATCATTCATGCAACAGACAGCTTCCATAGGAATAATGCTGACGTGACTTTCAGTGTAAAATGACTAAAAGCAAATGGAAAAATCTGCTCTTTTACATTCAATCCAAATACCAAACATTACAATTTACTCTGCCTTAGAGACACCCTCTAAACAGCAATAGATTCATGGCGTTGTGCTGGTAATGTGACTACAGCGAGCTGGTGGCTGTGAAAGACAGTGAAAGACAGTCAAAAGCAAGTGAAAAGGTCTTGGTCCTGTCACTTCCGCCTGGGTTTCCCCCAGGTGTTTCCTCTGGTCCGAAGAACGCAGCATGTCCCTGACGTCAGTCTCTGGCTCTCCGCCATGATCCCTGACCCCTTACCATTAGTCCATTGACCTAAGTGCTGATGTCACTCCTGTGTCAACCAGCAGACACCTAACCAGACCGTGACACCAACAGCGAGGGAGTTTGAACTTGTTCGATCAAAGCCATTCATGGCTAGTAAAAGCGCAAGTTGTGTGAGCAACAACACAGGAAAAATCAACAGTGCCACTCAGTTTGACTGTGCACTGAAGCAAAGCTTGGGACAGCTGCGTGTCCCTGAGTAACTAAACTAAAAATCACTCTCCAGAATATTTAATCTGCATTTGTTCTGCTAGACTCTGAGTGAGGAAAGTGAGACAGGAAGGAGAAAAAGAGCTAAATTAAAAAAAATGTTAAGGCAAGTCATGGCTCATTGGCCCATTCACAAAATACCACACTGTCCACAGAGATCCACAACAAACACCAAAAGCAGTGAGAAACAATGAAACAGGAGTTGAGTGTCTACAGTTTGGGGTAGAGGTGACCTAAATGGTTGCCAAGGGAACCAATGGATGTTTCTTATTAATCTTTTAACAGGTCCATAATCCAATTTATTCAATCTTCTCTTAAATAAAACAGCAAGGGCCTTAAATCCTTCACCTTAAAACACAGATTTTCCGCTTCCTCCACAGTGGCTCAATCTTGACCTATCCCTTGTGTCCTCTTCTGTTACACCACCTGTCTTCATGTCCACCTTCACAACATCCATGAACCTTCTCTGTGTTCTTCCTCTTTTCCTCCAGACTGACAGCTCCATTTTCAACATCCTTTGTACAATTTAATCACTACCGCCCCTCTGCATGTGAACAAACCATCTCAAACTTACCTCTATTACTTTAATTCCTAAAAATACCTAATTCAAATGACTAAAACAACATATGTTTTCACTCTCTGTACACATGTGAAACAAACAAAAGTTACAAGTAAATAATCAGTCATCCAATTGTCTGCAGTGGAACAGTGTCATTTAAGCTCTACGTTGTGACTCAGGGCCTGGTGTCACAACAGGAGCGTCAGCAAGCTCCTCACACACACTCACACCCTATCTTTCTGGGATTTTACCCTTCACTACAAACCTGCTTTTAATATCCAGGCAGACTGACGCATTTCCTGACCCATCCCTCGACCCGGTTCTGGCCCAGCCACGACTAAATGTCTGCCCCCGCACACAGAGGAAGGCAGGGAGGAACGGAAAAGAGGAGGGAAAGGGGAGAGTATGAGGTAGAGAGTGAGAGGGACGAAACAAATCAAAAGCAGATGCTTGTACATATGTGATTCAGCATTTCAAAACTGAGCAGAGAAGTCAAGTCCCGTCACTTCGTCTCCTTTTTACACATTGAGGATAATTGCTTTGTATTTGTACTGGATGTAGGGTTACTTCATATTCCCCAGGTGACCACAAAAAGCCACAGCTGTGCAGCTGAAATCTCCCCCAACTCCTCTCTATAACTTCATCCAATTTACTGACCCATAGGGTGATAAACATTTAGCATAAGCTGATGTTGACACACCTGGAATCTATCCAGGCACTTCCCCTATGAGACTGCGGATTTTGGTCATCAGGCAAGAAGTTTCAGGGACGTGAAATGGTTAGTCATACAATACCTCAGCCTTTCTACATGCCCCAACTAAGATTCAAATATATGGGAATGGGGATCAACAATTAACCAATTTTGTGGTCAAAGGCTCCACTAACTACTACAGCTAAAAGCTGAGTCAGCAGATTTCTTTATTACTTTGCCATCTATGGAGTAGCGCCTGAACTATTTCTACATGCCGCTTTTCATAAGCTTTGGTGTTGTGATTGTTTTCCCAGGAGTACAGTTTAGCTTGTTTGTGTCCATCATTGTTGGAGGCAAAGCAAAACAACGAAACATCACATTGTCCAAGGCCATCTATTAGACAATGTTTCAATTAGTCTGGTGTTCTTCTGGGCTATATATATTGAATTGAATAGATTTTGAAAGACCCTGTAAAGCAAATGCACGCTAAGATACAAATACATGTTCCCATGAGGTTATCAATTATTCATTTCAATAACAGATGACTAGTTGACTGTTGAATAGCAGCCCTGTATATGCAGCGTATTTTATTAATTAAAAGTGTAGCAGTACAAAAAGGCCACAATCAAGTCATCATGTCTCAGAGTCTACTGACAAATAAAGCACAGTCATTGTCTCATGTATGAAACAGTTCCTCATATGCTGTTGCTGACTAAGGGGCAAGCATGAAAAAAACTTGTACAGCCAAAGACTATTTCCAATTAGTGTTTTTTTTTATTGAACGTATAACCTGGGCCGGTGAAATACTAAATACACCACCAAATCACTAATGAGAAAACCCTATACAGATTAATGTGATTTTTCTTTTTAAGACCTGGAGCTTGAACCTCTGTGTTGAGTTTCTAGGTCATGGACTCCAGAGAGAGGAGGTATTTAAACAAATCAAGCTCACACAGCAGTTAAAGAAAATGTTTCGGAAAACAGCTTTATTCACTTCCCGAAAAAGTTGTGATCTTAGCTTAGCATAAAGACTGGAAACTCCAGTCTCCAACCACTGGTCAGGACAGAGGACATTTAAGCTTCACTAACTGACTCTAGTTTTATTTTCATTGGAACAGTAGTGATGTTCTCATTCAACTCTCTACAACAAAGGAAAGAAATGTAGTTCCCCAAAATGTCAAGTTATTCCTTGACATGGAAGAAAGTACATTGTAAAACAAAGAGGAAGAGTATAGAGGAGAAGAGAAAAAAAACTGCAGTGCTGTCCTGTCATATACAATAACTCCTATATACACAATAGCTTCTCACAAGGCATAACCAGCTGTAATGCATGTAGTCACATTATAGCCGAAGCTTAACTTGTTCCATGAAGGGTCAAAAAATTTTAAAAGTGCCCAGATGATTCAAGAGATTCCAGCAATCTGTTTTTAAGCCAACATGTTGCTATTAGCTTTGTTACAAACAGTACAGTTTCTTCACTCCTCTTATGTTTGTCAAGATTACTGACTTTGGCATTCATAGGTAAAACACACGACCAAGTCTGTCCCAGGACAAATCTCTGACATATTAACGGGGGAAAGTGGACTTCCAAACAACATGAGTCATCTGATATCCATGGCCATACAGAATTGAGATCAGATGTTTGGTCTTAATTACCATAATCCAATCTGCAAGGGAAAACAAATGCTGAGTTGTGAGCGACTTTTGTTCGCCCATCAGTATTAAGTCTGCTCAGTGTGTTTCCATGTGTATGATGTTGCACTCACTGTCTGGCACAGCACTTGTTTTCTCACTCCCCTGCCTTGCATTAGTGATCATTGGTTTTATTCTCCCTAGGTTGTGATAGGAATACTAATGCCAATTTACTAGAACTCATCCATCATTTAGGGCTCAAGATGTTGCCATAGTGCTGATTCAATGTCTGAGGCTCAGCCAGGGCAACCTGTGGCAACAGCGGATGGTTGATTTGAAAGAGAGTCTCTGAGCCGGTGCACTCTTGCCAGTTGTGCACCGACTGGTGCAGGTCTTTGTCACTTCTCAGGATGTCCGACAGAAGAGGAAGATTGGCGCTGTGTTCAGCATGAAGCCCCCTGCTTTCCACAGCTCTTTGTGAGTGAAATGTCTCGCTATTCATCCAAATGGAACAAGAAGGACAGCAGAGGCTCATGCGGCGAGTCTCCCCTCCTTCAACAAAAGACTCAGGAATGACATCATCTCTGAATCCCAAAGCATTTCACCGGGGATTCATCTCCATTTACACAAAGAATTAATTAGCTTCCGGGATATAGAACAGATGGACACAGTGTAATAACTGATACAGCATTGCATAAAACATAAGTGTGAGCACTCTTACATTAGCACCAAGAACATGGATGTGGGGAAAGTGGGAAATTGTCTGTCAATGCAGTGTAGGCCAAATTACATTCCACCATTTGCCCCACTGCTTAGCCTTACTTAGCCTGCCCCAATGTCCCAATAGTTTTTGAGGTAGAGGGGTAGGGATGAAATGTAAGGGATAAGTATCACCTTCAAAACAGGCAAACTTCAAACAGAGGGTTAAGAGATTTCTCCCAGCTAAACCACACCAAAGGAAACTTAGGTTACCATCATAAAGTTAGCATAGTTGGCATGTTGTGAAACTAGGGTAACCACAGCAAAATGTGTGTGCAGTCTCCACTAGTATTCCCAGGCTGTGTATATCTGTAGTATTGAATCTCCCACAAAAATGTGTCTGCTTCAAGATGACATATCACAATCGTGATGGTTTGCCCCAATCCATAGGGGTACCCCGATGAAACTCAGTGGTAAGGGGAAATGGGGTAAAAAAATAATTTGCCACCAGGATGGGGTTCTCACAGAAGAGTTATTGATTTATGGCACAAAGAATCTGTGTTGTTCCATGTCTACAACAAAAAAGGATTTAATTTCAACATGTGCTGAATATTCATCAGAATATTCACCTTCACCAGAAAATGTGCATGCCCACAACAAAGACTGACACAAACAACTTCCCTCACACATCAACACCATGACAAAAATGCAGACAGCTGTTTTTGGTGCAGTTCAGACTCTGACAAACAAACATAAAAATCTGAAGAGGAAAACAATGGTTTGCATTACGCTCGGTCATATAACCAACTTCCAATCGACCTGCTCTCTTATTTAGCTCTGAGCAGAAGAAGCTCTGCAGCAAATGTGAAATTTAAAACTCTGTAAATACAATATTTTTCTTTTCCTCAAAAAGGCTCTCCTCATAGATACTCGATCTGCTACACATTGCCTTTTAGTTTGTCTATGTAGAGGACAAGTCTACTCCTTTAAACATCATGAAGTGAAACTCCTTGATGGTCTTTGTGCAGCGAGCTTCCAATAGCTGCCCTACTTGCTTTGAAACCTGGTGAGCTCCGACGCTCCAACTGGCAAAAGTCCTTCATCTGGTCTCATTTTAAAAAGATGAAAGCCTTTTCTAACTAATGATGTATGGTCTTTTTAGTAGGAGGGCATGACTGTGTGTATCATTACATCTATTTGCATTTCCTCATATCAGCACGACACCAATTGAATATTGAGCCTCCAGGTGTGACAATTTACCATCCAGGGATTGAGCTGAAGTGAATGTGGGCCAATCCCTGATTAAGACAAACTCCTCACTGCTGAGTTAATCCCTGTCACTTTCATTACCTGGAATTGTCAGCTGCGGCACAGAGCTCACTGATGTCCCAAACAAAATGGTGATAAGCCCATAGGCCAGCACCACTGAGCTTTTCCGGTCATAAATCAAGCACATGAATGAAAATTTAAACAGCTGATGAACTCACATGGGTGGGGGAGATGATATTAGAGCTCAAGTTTAGTGTGTGTAAAGCTATCAATCACAAACCAAAACACAGCCTTTGTTTTAGTACATACATGAAACGGAAACAGTGCTGATTGTAAAATATTCAGACGGGTATGAAGTGCAATTCATATTCGCTTAACACCCTTTATCTGCACATCTAAATGAAAAAAAAAATTCCTGCATCTTCACCATAAATCCTCCAAAATCTGCTGTGCTCTTCCTTTGCTTCCACTCAACCATCCAGCCAAACAACTTCTCCTGTTGAAAGTGTTAACGAGTAAAGTTATTTGCATTTAGGATATTGTATCAGTCGTTTATGAATGGTTAACAAAGCAGCATTTTAAATGGTAAGTATTTATATAGTGCTTTTCTAGTCTTGATGATCACTCAAAGCTGCCATTCACTCATTCACTCAATGTAAATATGTACAGCACACTTTTCCATCACTCATCTTTCACACACTGCCGACATGGCCATCAGGGGTAAAGTGTCTTGCCCAAGAACAAATTGACATTTAGACTAGTGGGACTTGAATAGGACGCTATGAAAATATAGTGCCACAATAATCCTGACCAAAATTATTGTGCTTCATGCTATTATTGCAATAATTGTATAATTGTATTGTATATTGTATATTGTATAGACCGGAAGACTAGCCAAAGTCACAGCTTTGGATGGAGCATTCTTTGCTAAGATGGAAAAAGCAACAAGACCACAGAGCAGCGTCACATCCAGCTCCGGCTGGAGATGCAGATCTGCCAGAAACACAAGCAACATCCCCCAAACTGTGATGTCTCACACACACACACGAACTGAGATGAACTTGATGCTTGGCTTTCAGCATGGCCATTTAATAACTGAATATCTATAGTAGCAATAATAACGAACATACTCCACTCTGAAATCACAGCAATCTGCTTGGCAATGAGTTCTTTTCTATAAATATGTATTTAATATGAACTCAGAGAATGAAATCTAACCATAAATGTCTTCCCCACAGAGAATGGAACAGATGGGTAGAGTACAGTACATCTTGTAATGTTAAAACAAATAAATCAAGAGTGTTCCAGTTCACGAAACACAGCACAGTACATGGAAGACTCTAAACATGGACAAGGTCTACTGTTAGTGTAAACACTAATGCACAGATTGTTTATGATCAAACAGCTGTATCTTCATTTATCTTAATAATTTAAAAGGACATTTGAAGGATTCAGGGTAGTGAAGATATCCTTTTTCAGCTTTGGTCTTTTTGTGTTGTTGTCTGTTTGTTGTTGTCTAAACATTGGAGAGACGCTGTCTTTTGTGTTTTCTTTGGACAATGTGGTGAGAATGTTTACACAATTTTCTAACATTTTATGCCAAAATAATTTTATGTTGCATAGCCAGTCTTATCGTCCCTTGACCTTCAGTCCATGAAAGCTGCTTTTTTTCCCCTGGCAGCCCATGGCCAAGAGAAAACGAAATGGCCTCATAACTAGGGTTTCGCCAGTTCAAATCCCAGGCCAAGTCAAGGGCTGGGTGGCCCTGAGCAAGGCACCTAATCCCCCATTGCTCCCAGATGCAGATGAGTGCTCTCCACTATTTCTACGCTTGGCTTGTATGTTCACTACTGGTGTGTACAAAGGATGTGTTAAATGCAGAGGACAAATTCACTATCACTAATTGGAATGTGTGCAAAAAATTACAAATTCAATAATAAAAATAAATCAAATTTTTACCCCTGGCAGCCCATGGCCAAGAGAAAACGAAATGGCCTCATAACTAGGGTGTCGCCAGTTCAAATCCCAGGCCAAGTCAAGGGCTGGGTGGCCCTGAGCAAGGCACCTAATCCCCCATTGCTCCCAGATGCAGATGAGTGCTCTCCGCTATTTCTACGCTTGGCTTGTATGTTCACTACTGGTGTGTACAAAGGATGTGTTAAATGCAGAGGACAAATTCACTATCACTAATTGGAATGTGTGCAAAAAATTACAAATTCAATAATAAAAATAAATCAAATTTTTATATCATGACAAGTTGATAACATAGGGTCAGGTTCCAGTTTTCAAAACAAGAATATTGTTGTTGGTTCATTTTCAGCTGATCAAGTAAGCCAGCATTTTTTAAAGAATGTAATAAACATTCATTTGTTTATTTTCTGTCTGGTTTTATTCACATTTCCCACATTTAGAGATTCATGTGAGAAAAAGATTCCCATTAATAATTGCCAATTCAGCCACACCACTAAGCCACAACGTTTTACATCATGCAGCCTCCCTATTTATTCCATTACGTACAATTTCTACTTACTACATTTCTTATTTAATTCTCCTCTAAACAGGCAGAGTAAATGTACCCCTACAAAGCAAGACATTACACCAGATATTTAGCATTCCTTCATAACCAGGCAATCGGGCATGGACCCCACTCCAACCCTGTCATCTGACTTTGTGTCACAGATCCATCCATCCACTCATTTTTCTCACAGACACTGGATACACACAAGCTGCAAGCACCACAGGTCATTGGCCTTGAATTCCCCGCCTGTTGGTGTGTCGGCACTCTCTGGGCAGTTCTGTGACTCAGTGACAAGCCCATTGCCATGACAGCAGCCTTGCCTCAGCTCTCCTCCCCCAGCTGTTCACAATGGATGGGGGAAGGATCATGAAAGTCTCTGCCCCAGGCCACTGAGAATGAGGGAAAAAAAACTCATAGCATTAGTCATGTTCTGAATACAAGTAATATACTGCTAGGGGACTGTTGGGACGCACGAAAGAACCATCAATGCAAAAAGCTCAGGGTAGCACCAGATAATAACAATGGAAAATGTGTCTTGGACATAAGGATGAACTTCAACCGTATAATATGGCTATTAATTTGCTAATCACAAACGTGTTCCTGTGAAAGTATTAGACATGGTGAATCTCATTACCAACCCATATCACTTATGAAATAATATGGTATTGCTGTGATATTAACTGCTACTACCACTGTTATTACTGGGGCTGGAAAAAGATAATTGTATTTAAATCACACATTTCCAATTCAAACAGCCCTATTAGTAAATCCCAAATGCAGCAGTTAAAGTCTTCTATTGGTTTAGTGTAAATTGGAATGCATACAAAATGGACATAGTTTATAGCTTTAATAATATAATGATATAGAAATATCAGATACAGACTAGTTAAATTATACCACAAGTGCAATATCCAGCATTCCATCCATACATTTTCCAAATCATTCAGCCCTAATTATTACAAATAAGATTACATTGCTATAATATTACCTCCCTATTACAAAGTTATTACCATACTATTAGTATACTGTAATATAAAGTGTTTCCAAGTTGAGCATGACATGAACTCTGGAGCAATGAGTGGTCATTCTGGACAGTTTAAAAGTATAACAATTTAAACTTTAACCAGGACGGTGAGAGGTCAGGTTTGTAATGGACTGTGAAGGTCAGTATGCACTGATGCTTTTACGCAAATAAAGTTCATACAGATAAAATTATCAAAATTAAATTAAATCATGGTGGACTCTGGGGAATGAGGATCATTTTTTCTGGCACGTAAGTGCTTGTGTAATCAAAATCATTATACAATATTTGCTGATTAAAAATGATCATTAGTTGCCACCATGATACATCTAATATAAAATACATCAGAAGTGGACGGCTGCCATATGTGTGAAGTCATTTGTATATTCTGCTCCAACAGTATGTAAGTGTGACCTCAAATTAACATGTCAGTGGGGAGAAAACAGCTCAAACGTTGCGTGTTGCCATTGTTGTGCCGGAGCAAACACAAACACATGAGTTCCTGTGGCCCTGTATTTATTACAGACCACTTTCTCAAAGCAGATGTGCTGAGCATCACTGGTTGCAGCCTCACATCTGTCTGAGTCAGAGTATCCATAGAGACTAAAAGAAAAATACAAATAAGTTTGTTCGAGCTCTGAACCGGACTTGGTGATTTGTAATGTTGTTAGGAAAAGCTTACACAGCAGCTTTTCAGGAGAGAAGTGCCTGTCTCCTGGTTTGTTCACCATCTTTGTTCAAATACAGAGTGAATGACTGTTCAAAGGCCCGAACTCGAGCTAATAGAGAATATTTGAGGGGTAATAGTGCAGAACTGATTCCCTGCATGATTTTACACGTGTGGGAAGCAGTGTGTCATGCCAATCAATCCTCATTGTGAAAACCCTTGATTTTCCTGTATTCTGCTGCTTCCTTCCAGTCATCAACCTCCAGGGTTGTTACATAACGCTTCATACTGTAGCGCTGCTTTTAGCTTCACAAAAGAGCCATTTGGATGTTCTCTGAAAACATTGTTGCAGGCTTCACTGGCTATAAGAAATCTTTCTAGTCATTTAAACATCCTGGGCAGCACATAAAAGACTTGTAATATAAACGTAGCTGACATTATCTGGAGCAAATTCACACTGCATTCATTGTTCCAGTTACATGGAACAGAAAATTTAATCTCACAGTTTAAAAAAAAATTAACAAAAGAGTAAGTGCATTTTTAAGCACAGTTAAACGTCCTTTTAGGTGAACCACTGTCCTTGTCCTTGTTACACTTGAGTGGGGTTTCCATCGAGTGGAACGGTTCAGTTCGCTACAGTACATATTTTTTGGCACTTCCATTAGGAATAGCACCAAAATAACTGGTCCCAACTGAGTAGGAGGAGCTAGACCAGCTCTATCCTTGTGTTTACTTCAAATTAAGGTGCTTTAAAGTAGTATATACCAGATTCACTCACCTGGCGTGGCTACTTGATGTCTCCTGGCGTCGGTGTTGTTTAAATGAATGAGGGAATATTGGACGAAAATTATCTGGCTGAAGAAGAGGGAGTTTACAGCAGGATAATCCCGGAGAAAGCTACGTTAAGAGACGCCCCATCCACTTTCAATACATCAACTTCATGCATTTTCTTCTCTTTGTTGTGAATCCTATGCACTTACACTTTTAACTTTTCACAGACTTTTCACGTCGGACGGATATTGTGATGTATCGCTATATGATTGTCTTTCAATATGCTGATTTTCACAGAATCGCTGTATCGTGATATTACTGGTATCAAGTGCCATGTATTGTGTATCATATCGTGGGGTACACTGTGATTCCGACCCTTAATTAACACAATGATTTTTTTTCTGTAAACAAAGAGGCAGGTGATTCTAACATGCAGCCTGTCTTGTTGCAGCTTCACTGTGCTGTTAAGCTGTTGAAAGAAGAAGGTTTGTGCAAACACCCATCACTCACTGAGCAAAGCTTCTTGTGAGATGTGCCTTTCTCCAGCTCCAGATGACAGTCATTTACTTGCTGCTGCCAAGTCTGGAAGCAGAGATTCTGTCCACGCGGGAACACACAGGTGCATTATACTTCAGTACTGAACTCAAATATTTTCTGATGATGTTCCACTACGTTTGGTTAGACACATGAGCAGAGGTTATGGTGTAAAATTAAAAAAAAAAATCACAATGAGCATGTTTTTGTTTTTTAATTAACCGTGATGTTTGAACTTTACTCCCTTTTAAACTGCTAACAGTTTTCAAGTCATGTCAAATGAGCCGATAATTTACAAAACCAGCAAATATTAGAGAATTTAAAACACATATGGTAATGATTATACACACCATTAATCCCACCGCACCACTCAACACACAAACCTTAACATGTCTCTGGGAATTATCTTTGCTATACAACCAGACAGTGTATTAAGTAAAAGATCCAACTAATCCAGCTACAGATTCTGCAACACACTGATGAATCACTTCAGGTCAAGAGTTCAGGTTTCATTTTCACTCTACACAATTGAACCCTAACTCTAGTCCTTCTACATATGCATGGTGTCCCTCCTGTCAGCACACACTCAGTTACAATTAGTATGACTCATAATTGTGCAAATTCATATTGCAGTTATATTCATACGTGGAATGACCGATCATTCATGCATCATAACTGACATTTTCCTTAACTATTATATCAAAATCATAAAGACAACACATACTTTCTCATCTTGAAGAGCAAAATATGTGGGCTGTTAAATTCCTGCAGCACTGCAGTATTTTGTCGTGACACTGTCCTGTCACAAATTTTATCCTTATCAAATGATTGCAGTATTTTTCAACTTGGATTTTGGATTTATTTTGCAATTAATAATGCAGCCCTAAATTCAGTCATTGGATTAAAAAGCGATTTTTGCTGAGAAAAATCAAGCAGGTATCTTTACAATAGCCCTAAATCAGCATTTTAAACTAACCTTGTAAACAAACAGGTAAGTTTATGTTATGTTATGTTTATTATAAATAAGACCTATCCTGGACTTTTAGAATTTTACTTATAATTGAGCATTTCCCATATAATTTTATTGGTACCTTAGCTGCAGTGAAGGATCTTCCCCCCCTCTGTAAGTGTGAAAGGATGGCTATAGATGACCTTTCCACGCATGATTCTCATGACTGATTGATCATGAGAATAATCATTGGTTTCAAACTGACTTTCAGCTGGATCCTTGGGCAGGAGTTTATTTATGATGGAAATCTAAATGTTATGATGGATTACCACTGTAGCACATTGCAGTAAATCACTTCCACTTATTTCCTTTATTTCTCCTGGGTCAGGAATATGATATATTATTACAGGCAAGTGGTGGTGGATGTATTCAGATCCTAAACTGAAGGAAAAGTACTAATACCAGTGTAACTGTCCAGCATTGAGGATTTTACTTAAAGCTACAGTGCATAACTTTTGCTGATATTCGTTGTCATCATTCTGCCTTTGTTTAGTACTCATGAATAGAAATTCTGTAACATTATCTGTATATTGTATCCTTCATCTCAAGATGGGCTCTGATGAGCATCTGTGTGTACACAGCAGCCGCTTGGTTTGCGGTTGTCCTGTCAAACTGCCGTATAACCAGGTTTTTTGCGCAGTAGAATTCACTTCTGTTACTTTTCGTGGGCGCTTCTTTGTGTTTTCAGTCAAACTACAACCTGTTTGCAACCGTCTCACTATACAAGCACTGTGCCACAGTGGTGGTGTTGTTGCCTCTGTCTGACTTGACATTAAACAACTCACGGCCCATGGTTTCAGTGGTCAGAAAAGTCAAGTCGATGTACTGAAAGCAAAAAGCAGACGAGCAGTATAATGAATAGGAAATCAGTTGTGTAGGATTTGTAGTCTGACATAATACAGTTCAGATGGAGCCAGTTTGACACAGCATAAAGTATGTTTTAAGACCCTGTAAAGCAAATACAGAGACTCTCTTCTTCACACAATATACAATATATGTTAAGCCAATGATTCTTTAACTGAAGGAAACATACTAATACCACAGTGTAACTGTCCAGCATTGAGGATTTTACTAATGAAGTATATGTGAGGAAGAGGTGGATGATGAGAGAGCAAATTATCTTAATGGGAATAAATCTGCCTCCTTTGAAAAGTCCATAGCTGACTTTGCTTGACCTATTTGCACCACTGTATTTTAATGTTAAGAGCTCGATATTTTCTCATGTGGTACTGGGTATAAAAAGGTTGAGAACCACTGGTGTGGACAATTTAGGAATAAGTCGCTTATCATTTCAGCTAATCTTGTAGCCTTTACTGTACCTTTTGGATTAAAAATGTGAGAAAATGTGTACAGTATGTTATATTAACTACATTTAAATACATATAGGTGCTTTCCATAAATAAAGAGCTCCTCTGACTGAAGAAATGCTAATGAAAATAAAAGACTGTGGCAAGTTAAAAATGGAAATCAAGGCAGAACCTGAACTCATGACTCACTGTCTACGAGTATATCTGTACATGCATGTGACTTTAACTCAATATGAACATACTGCAGATGGTTTTATTTCAGCAGATCCCAGTCCCAGCCATGGGACACGACCTCATTATCATGAAAACAGATGAAATAAACGACACAGGGATGGGCCTGGGCAAACCTCAACACTGTAACTGTAGTCCATCATTTCTCAGCGAGTTTTCAGTGCAACATGTCGCGGTTCGCACATGTAAGAGACTCGCGGAAAAACAACGCTGCTGAAACTATTTCTTTGCTGAGGGACGTGAAACGAACCCGAAAATGTCAGTCTGCAGGAGAAATTCAACACATCCAATGTTTCGTGTTCTTACCTAAAGCGGGGTGAATCTTTGATGCAGTCTTCAAAATCCACCGTCATTTTCTTGGGCTGGAGTTAAAAAAGATTTCAACGCGTTTAAAAAGCGGAGTTCATCTCCCGGGTGGACTACAAAAGAGAAAAATGTTAGCTAGTATCCGTTCCAGGGAGCCTTGTCCCTCGGTGTCCTGCTCCTGCTGCTGCCCGCTCTTCCCTCACTCTGCTCGGTCTGAGCTGGTCTGAGATGCTCCGCGCATCGTGCTGCCTTCACGCACCTTTCAGAAATGTCGGAGAAACCTCCCACGTTCGACGTACAGTAGGACCTGTTGGAGCAGTTGTAGAATCATAATCCAAATTCATCCGTCTTGGATATGATTAATTTAATCATACAGTGCGGTTAATGTTACTCGTAAAATTGTAATCAATGAAGACATTTTGTTTCACCTTGAGCATTGTGGTTTGGTTTCATATTATTCCACCAGGTTCTTGTTGAGGTTATTTTGTAGTTTTCTGTTGTAAGTATCCTCTGCGTTATCTTGTAATGTGGTATTGTTTAATGTGTTCAGTGAAGACTGTTTTTACATATTCTCCACTCTATTTGCAAAGCAGTTGTTTAGCTCAAACAAGCGCCACAAAATAGATTATCTGCAAAAGTGTCACAGAGTCATTGGATGCAAGCATGTCAGTCAATATGATAAGCTATATTAAACATGCAGTTTAACAGTTAATTATATGAATGCCTTATCCTGATGACAGTGACTGAAAAGGCTGCATTTTTACTGTATGACATAGAGTCATCAGTGACTCTTACATGAGCGAGAATAGAAATTTAAATGTGTCTACTGTTGGTCTGTTGTAAGGCTGTCAAGATAAGTTGCCTATACTGTAGTGTGAAGGATCGTAGTAAGTAGACAGCACTAGATACCAGTTCTGAGTGATGAGAACCGGTTAATCCAATGACTGGTTCCCTTTCCGTACTGAAAGTCAATTAAGTCAATCATGTCAGGACACATTTACAAAAAGTCTAATAAAAATTATAGATATATGCCTGGTGCAGATGATTTACACTGCATTCACAGAAAATTATACCTTGTCAGGACCAGTAGTCCTCGTGGAGACCAAAACCTGATCCTAATGGGGCAGAACATAATTTCTGAGGAACTTATCAACTGGTTATGGCTAAGGTTAATGCTTTGTTCAGACTGCCCAAATGAATAGAAGACAATAGAGCTTCCCAATGTGTGTATGTTGTGGGGACCTAAATCTGTTTACACAGTCACAACATGGGGACTTGTCTTCCTTATGGGGATAAAAAACAAGTCCCCATAATGTTAATTATTACATTTCAAGGTGACGACACCTCCACAGGTTTTCATTGAATCGTTGCAACTTGAATTTTTGTTTGCACTTGAAGGCAACACATACTCATCCCTCATCATGAGTGCAATGCTGATGTCATGTTTAAATTCATATAAAAGGATGGAATGAATTTGGCCTTTTTTGTTTTTATACTTAAGCAGTAAAAACTGAGGACTTTTCAGTCAATGCAGATCAAACACTTTTTTTTGTCTTGGATTATAATCCAGTTGTAATTATGGGGCCTATCAATCTGTTGTTTTAATAATCGTGTGCCTTCTCATTTTTAATAATCTTAGTGCTCATTTGCATTCAGACATTTTTGTAGCTGTTTAGGAATGTGATAGTGTCCTCCTTCTGCTGCTCCCTGATTCATATTACTCCTTTTAGTATGGGATGTTTTCACTCTTATCATTCAAAGTACAATTGCACAAGCTGTGAAATCTAATGTAAAAGCCATTTAATTCATTTACCTACAGTAATTCCCAAAAACTTAAATGAAACCCTTTAAAAGTTTAACACATTCAAGGAGAGCTATAGTGCACTAGTTTCCATGCAGCTGTTAAATAAGAGTATCTTAAGTGCATCCATTGCCCCAGTAAGGCTATTATTAATTCACAGGAAATAGGAAAAGCTGAAGAAAGGAGTGCCTGGTTGGGATTTCACTGCAGGTTTTCATAGAGCACCATTGTTCCTTCCGATCCCAGCTTTAAAAAGCCTGCAGCTCGGGACATGAATGAAGATGATCTCATTGACTCTCAGCAGAGGTGACTTGATTCAACAAAGTCTCAAAAGAAAGATACAATATTCTGTTTTTTAGTCCAAATTGGCTCACTGTTTGGCAGTGATGATTGGTCCAAGAAGTTCAATGTCTAGATAGATTGCAATTACTTTTTTTCCCCACCGATGCCTTTATTGCATTTTTTATATTTAATACAACAATAAACACAACATACACTATAGGCAAGAAAACATAAATAACAAGCAAGGATGTACAAAATAAATAAATAAAACAAACAAACAACAAAAAACAAAATACTTCTTACATGACTGTCTCTGTGTTTTGTACACTCAGTTATCACCGTCCTCCATAAATGGTCCCCATATATATTTTCAAAGACTTGTGTTTACCCTTCAAGATATAATGATTTTTTTCAACTGAAGGCTTGATTGCATTTTTTTTTGCCCACAAAGTAATTTTTGGTCTGTTTATGTTTTTTACCAAACATTACTACAACTTTTTTTTGCATTGAATAGACTGAGGTTCATCAGTGTCTGTTTACTTTTATTGTATTTATGTTTTTCTGGATGAAACCCAAATATAAAGGTTTGGGATCCAATGGAGCTGATTTAAAAATAATTTCCCCCATCAGAGCCTGTAGTTCCTCCCAAAATCTTCAGATTTTATAACACTCCCTGATGTAATGAAATTTTACAACCTACAAAGTTGACTATGGCTATGGCAATTTTGCATTTACATTAATGGCGCCATCATGAGGCCAATATTTTGCATAAATGAGAAATAAGGCTCTTCATTAATAAAATGAACAGTGCACTCTTTTATATAACTTAAAGCACAAGTATGTCAATAACAGCCTCACAGAGCAGCTAATATGGCTGCTGACTTCTTGCGTGTTTCCTCCTTACATAACAAACAAATAATATTGAACATATTCATAGTCAAAAATCAATTCCACCCCAACCTAGTGATTATGAAATGAATCATGGTCATCACAAGCCTGTGGCACTAACAGCAAGTGCTCTGCCAGAACAGGCCTTTGTCTTTGCCTCTTGCATAAGCGTCCTCCCCTACTTTTTGGACAAAAACAGCAGTTGGTCTGTCATGTGACTCCTTCCCCTCTCCTCCTCTGCCTCATCCCAAGTTTCTTTTACTAATATGAGATACAAGCTCCAAGTGCCTCTTGGTAAAACAGTTGAGTCAGCAGTTGGCTTAACTTAAAGTGCAAACTACTGGAAAGACTTAAGAGCAAACTTAGTGGTATGTGACTTTATAATATGCATTTGCAGAAGCCACACTATTGTAAATTTGTAACACATGATAGTGTTTTCTGATAGGATGGTGCAGTATGGTGGCTTATTTGGTCCAAATCTGCTTTACTATGTCTAATAATGTGTAAAAGCTTGAACCTGATGCTGTTTTGGATTTTCAGCAGATATACAGACACCCTTTTTTAATAGCATTTACTGTAATAATAGCAGTCGCCATGTAACAACATGTGCAGCAACAATCCACCTATAAACATTTAATATTAAGAGGGCAGTCAGTAAGAGTATCTTGTATCATGACCGTAAGATGATTTGTCACACAACTAATTTCTGCACATGTGACACCTACTGCATGTCTGTCCATTCTGGGAGAGGGATCCCGCTTTTATGGCTCTTTCCTGAGGTTTCGCCCATATTTTTTCCCCTATACAAGGGTTTTTGTGGAGTTTTTCCTCACATAATGTGAGGGTCTAAGGATAGAAGGTGTCACTGTAAAGCCCTTTGAGTCCAATCTTGTTTGTGATGTTGAGCTGTATAAATAAAATTGACTTGACTGGCAATTTCACTATCATATCAGGTTATAGGCTTTCATGGGACTCCTGCTGCTTTTGTTTCCGACACTGTGTGGCATCAAATGGGTCAGAGATGAGAAACCCCTGCCTTTGAGCGGCAAAACCAAAACACACACTGAAGGAAGCCGTCGACTTCCATTTTGTTGTTCCCATCAGCAGCCTCTCTCATGGCAGACACACGCACTATGACTGCAGCGTTTAATCACAGGGAAAGATGTGTGGGTCTCAGGGAGGGTGACCTACTTTTGCTCCCCTCTTTGGTCTGAGAGAGAGAGAGAGAGACGGAGAACAATGCTGCTGAGCACACAGCTTGTAGTGTTGTCTCTTTTGACTGCAGGTGCGAGGTTCTACAAGCCACATCCAAAGAGTTGCAGATGATGAATGATGTTGAGTAATATGTATGTAGTAGATGTCCTCTCACTGACATACAGACTTTACTCCAATCTATCTACTCAATATTAATGTAAGTCTTGCAGCCGTGCTGCACTTACACCAGTGTAAATACAGAGGATGAATAAGCCAAGAGTTAGAGATTAGAGATGGATGCCAGGTATCGACAGGACATGATCGAGGTCACAATTAGGGCTGGGACTATATCCTTTTGTCACGATTCAGTTCAATCACAATTATGGAACAATTCCATACTATTGACAATTGTGATTTTCTTTTGCTCCTTAAACCAAAATTGAATGATACATTTCTTGAAACAACAATACACAAGTACATTTTCCAGAATTGATCAATGTTTTTTATATATCCTGGTCCTGTTGTGCTTGTCTCTTTTTTTGATTTTACTACTGTAGGATGTAGGTATGAATTGCTCTGTGGAATTCAATAATGTCTAAATCTGGATGAGATGTTTGTTAGCACCACCTACACTCACAGACCACTTAATCAGGTACATGCAACAAAAAGTGTTGAGAGTGGCACCCAATGTGGTTTTCCACTGCTGTAGACCTGCTGTTGATCTACTTCAAGGTTTGATGAATGTTGTGTTACAGAGATGAGCTTGTGGTTGAGTTATTTTGAAACCAGTGTGGTAGGTTTTAGGACATTTTATTGTGGCAATAACTGCCGGATAATATATCCTTTTTGTAACATTCTCTGTTAACTCTTGAAATGTTTGTGCATTAAAATCTCAGTAAATCAAGTTATCTATCCAACAGCTGTCGACCACATGGTGACTCTGCAGGAAAAGTTGACATTTTATTTTGTGCAGATTAAACAAATAAGATTTGGAGTTCCTTTTGTCACTGAGCTTTATACAGCAATTGTTGGTGAAACGTTTTTCCTATTGAATAGAGTCAGGCTGCTTCCTCTTTTCATTCTTTATCTTCTTCTGGGCTCAAGCTTTGTTTCCAGCATGCAGACATACACATGGTACTGATATTCTAATCCAGCACTTTGGCAAGATGGTGAATTATTATTTTCCAAAAAACCTGAACTATGTTTTTAAATGATTTAAAGGTTTAATGTTATACACCAGCATTATGTGCATGGAAAAAGTTTTGTACCATAAGTTACTGTACATGCCTCTCACCTTATTGTCCATTAGTACAAGACCATACAGTACTAATAACAAAGAGACAGGAGCAGTGGGTCATTCGACGTTTGGACCTTGGCTCCACTGTGTCAGTAGTGTTAGTGAAGGAGTCAGAGGCTTCTACAGCCCAGAGCCCTGCAGCACCACAGGCCTGGATCCTTATGCACTTCTTCAAAAGACGACAGATTCTACCAGTGATTTCATTCAGGTCGACAAGCGAAGGGATCTCCTAAAGTGAGGACAGGGTCAGTGCTGGGACAGAAACAGAGGAAAGTTCTTCTCAATCAGCTCAAATGATAATTTATCCATAAAAAGTCACTTTAAATCCTCACCAAAAGATATAGGGACGTCAGTGGTCATGCAGAGAGTTAGAGGAGCAGCAGCAGCAACAACAGCAGCTGACCACTTCGTAGAAATCATATATGGTTTATGTTGTATTAACAAAAGAATTGCACCAGTGATTTCATTCAGGTCGACAAGCGAAGGGATCTCCTAAAGTGAGGACAGGGTCAAATCCTCACCAAAAGATATAGGGACGTCAGTGGTCATGCAGAGAGTTAGAGGAGCAGCAGCAGCAACAACAGCAGCTGACCACTTCGTAGAAATCATATATGGTTTATGCTGTATTAACAAAAGAATTGCACAAGAACACCAACAATTAAGATAGTTTGCACACTTGAGTATACAGCCAGGATATTTTTCCTCAGTTCACACACATCAGGACAGTTAACATTTGTCTTTCCTTGCATGTCATTTTTTGGGGGAAAGTATGTGATGAGCTGTAGGCATGTTATGTCTCTGTCTGATGGATCCTAATACAAACTGATAGATAAACTACACAAATAGATCAGAGTAAATACATGAGTTCATTTTAACATAAGGAAATCTCCTTCCTGATGTACATGTATAAAAAACTAAGGTCCTGGCCTTAGTTTTATACATGTATAAATATCTCAGTGAAATTATATGATCTTCTGCTGTTGGACATCAGAAAAACAAATAACACCAATAACAACATGTCAGGGTCAGTAGTCCTCATGGACCCCAAAACCTGGTCCCAATGAGGTAAAACACCGTTTATGAGGAACTGGTTAAGTTTTGTGGCGAAAGTTAGGGGAAAGTTATGGTTAGGGATTAACTGGTTATGGTTATGGTAAGGGATATTGCTTTGTTTAGGCTGTGTACTAATGAATGGAAAGCAATGCCAGTCCTTAAAAGGATGGCTGCATAAAACTATGTGTGAGTGAGTGAGTGAGTGAGTGAGTGAGTGAGTGAGTGAGTGAGTGAGTGAGTGAGTGAGTGAGTGAGTGAGTGAGTGAGTGAGTGAGAGAGCCTCCACATGTGCTTCACCTGAATCACATCCTGAGGAATCACTGAGGTCGGCGTTGCTAGGCAATGGCTTGGCTCTGCTGACATGTGAAAGGTGGGATGGGGGAATCCTGCAGATACTCACAGGAGCTGACTCCTATTTGAAGTGTGAGTCTTTGATGATCCCACAGCCCAGTACACCTCCTATAATGTCCACCTACACCATCATACCTGCACCAAAAAAAAAAAAAACTGACACTGATGATTTTACACTCAGGTCAAAATCAGTCAATTAAAATCAATCAGTAAACCATACTAACAGTATGATGTTAGTATGTTAGTAACATGTAGACTCTAATGAAGGATTATTTTTATGGGTCGATTCAATTTCCTGATCGATTCAATTTCCTATTAACAATTGATAATTTGGGGTTTAAAATGTTTAGAAAATTGTGAAACATCCAGAGGTGAGTAACCCCGAACCTAAAATGAATATTTTGTCTAAAAGTCTAAACCTCAGTTTATTTTATTTTTCAATAAAAAAAAGAAGAAACTAGAAAAAGTGAGATTTGACTATTTTTAAAACGGTGACTCTTTTCATTTCAGTTCTATATGTTTGTACATAATTTAATCCGCAATATAAATTTTTTTCTTTTTTTGCACTGAAATAATACTTTCTAAAATAACTGTTGAAGTTAGATACATGTAGTGTAGTAAAAAATGTCAATGTTTCTCTGACATTCTCACTGTCCAGTAACACAGACAGAATGATCATCAAGTATTGACACACAAACTCACATTGCTTTGAGGTTAAACAACATCAAATATCATCATTTTTACACAATAACAAAGAAGCACCTGCAGGTCAACATTTTCTTACATGAGGTTTATAGTTGTATCTGCTAGACATTGCTGTCACCTAGTGGTAATTACTAGAATTATGCCACACAATGAGGAACATCCTTTCATATATAGATGGTGTGAAAGGCAAAGTCTTTTCTGTGAATTCAACTTTAACATTAAAGGATTACATGGTTATGTCATTTGCTCCGACTGCAGGCCTTGATATTTGTAGCAGGTATTTACTGTAAGTACATGTTAAAAAAAAATAAGATCCATGCTGACTTAAAAAAAATCAATTACCAGTTTCTTTTTCTTATTGTATTGTGTTGCATGCAACCGTATCTTTAGCAGGAAATGTGGTTGTGTGTCACAGCAATGTATTTACAGTGAGTGGTTTGTTTTGCTCACATCTACGTCTATAAAATCAACCTCAAACGAGACTCCCTCTTCCTGCCAACTGCTTGAAATGTTCACTTTTTGCTCTACTTCCCCTGGGCAAGATAACATCAAGGTGCTTTACAGTTGAGGACGAAATTATTAGCCTCATATGAAATATTAATTGTTTTAAAAGGTATTTCCCAAGTGCTGTTAAACAGAGCAAATAATTTTTTACGCAGGTTATGCATACTGGAAGCACATCCTTTGGTCAGATGAGACAAACCTAGAGCTCATCTTCCATAGAGACATTGCTTATGTTTGGATAAAGAAGGGAGAGGTGTATAACCCAAAGCACACCGTCCCCACAGTGAAACACAGAGAGGCGAGTATTATGCTGTCTGGAACTGGGAATCTCGTCAAGGTGGAAGGAATCGTGAGGGGAGAAGGATATGTGAAGATTTTGAAAGAAAACCTGAAGCAGTCAGCGGCAAAAGCGTGTCTCGGTCATTGCTTTGTCTCCAAACATGACGACGACCCAAAACATGTCGCTCCTGGTGAAGAGGGGGAAATAATTTTGATCCTGGTATTTTTTGTTTTTTGTGGAATACCAAAAACCAAAAGCAGACACTTCTAGATTCCATTTTCAAAACCCATTCTTAAAAATGAGCTTAAAACTCTCACTGTTGGTCAGTTGGTGAAATTAAAGCTGTTCATTTTGCCTCGAGAGTAGTTTGTCTTTGACCTTGGCACCTTGAGTGAAGCACCAGGCAGCCCATATGCAAAGGAAGAGTCCTCAGAGGCCCAGGCCATGTTCGGAACAAACGTGAGATGAATGAATTAAAACAATGTTGGCATTTCCCTGCAATGATCCTCCCGCAACCTGTTTCTCTATAGCTACCTGTCGCACCAGAGATGAGGTGCGAGTAAAAGTCTGTATAACTGAAGCAGACAAGCAGACAAAGCCTTACAGGTATCCTACCGGTCAAAAGTTTGGGTACACTTTCTCATTGAATTCAATGAACATCAACTGAAGATGCAGTGGGCGCTACACTGTGTGTAATCTCGACTCACTGTGTGGTTTCCTGCTCGAGAACCCAGACAGGAAATTAAGACGACAAAGTGTTTCCAAAAGCAGCTGCAAAGCTACGACACGTCGTTAGTTCGTGTTTTTAACCTGGTCACCTGTTTGCGTTTGGACATCAAGCAAAGAAATAACCTGGCAAGTGATTTACTTTTTCAATTTATTTGGGTCAAAATCCTCTCCATTTGTGTTACCCTTTTATATAGGTTTAGCAGCTTTACATGCAGCTGGAGTTAAGCACCAGCGCCCCCCGCGACCCTCAGTGGATAAAGCGGTAGAAAATGAGTGAGCGAGTGAGCTTTACATGCTTTACAAGACAATAATAAATGTTAATATAGAGAAAGGTTTGCCTCCATATGTGATGAAAACCTTCCAACATTGAACATTTCCTTCATTACACTGGATTGTTCAGCAGGGTGGAAAAATCCAGCAGTAAGATAAGACACTTCTTTTTACTTAAACATGATGCCCTTATTTGTGATCATTGTAGTGTTCATTTAATTGTTTTAGACAATATCCAAAATAAGAACAGAGCATCAGTCTAAGTCTATCAAGGCTCTTTTTTATTTAAAAAAAAAAAAAAAAAAAACTTGGCTAAAGAAAATTTTAGCCAAGTGTTAGAAAAATATTTCAGAAATTACTTTAGGGAAATGTTTGCTTGTTTTAAATCAGATGAGTAAAATATAAGTTTACATGGTTGAGTGCAAGTGAAGTGGAAAAGTCTAAATGGAAACATTTCATGTTGCTACAGTACAGCAGCTTGTGTGAAGAACAACCTACTCTCTGGCTTTCATTTGACTTCACTCACAAACACAAAACCGGAATCTGCCATGATGAACATCACAAACTCTGGTTGCAGCATCCCTTCGGCAGAATACCAGCACTACCTTTTTCCAGTGGTGTACATTCTGGCTTTATTAGTAGGTCTACCTGGAAATCTGGCTGCTCTCTTTGTCTTCACCTTCAAGATCACCCCTCGTACAGCCTTCAGTGTTTACATCAGTAACCTGGCTCTGGCAGACATCATCATCCTCTGCACTCTACCTTTTCGAATCCACTACCACCTCAACGGGAACAACTGGGTGTTTGGGGACATTGCCTGCCGCATCACAGGGATTCTGTTCTTCACCAACATCTACATGAGCATCTGTTTCATGACTTGTATCTGTGTGGATCGCTACATTGCCACAGTCCATCCACACACCTATCTGAGGCAGCGGAGACCCTGGTGCTCTCTGGCTGTGAGCGCGGCACTCTGGTGCATCGCCACAGTGGCAATGCTAGTCTTTATCCTGATGGGACCTCTGGAAACGAATACAGACAAATCTGGAAGCCACAACTGTTTTGAGAACTTCGCCAAGCATGAGTGGGACACACGTTTGGGCACGTACAGCCTGCTCAGCCTGATCTTCTGCTCCCTGCTACCGTCCGCAATCATCTTGGTGTGTTACCCACTGGCTGTGAGGCGCATCTCCATGATCCGAACAAAAACAGCCCAAAGGGCTGTGAGGGTCATTTACACCATTCTGGCAATCATGCTGCTCTGCTTCCTGCCCAACCATGTGGTCTACCTGCTGCACCTTCTGCGACGCATGGATGTCATCAAGAGCTGCTCCTCTGCCAACCACATCTATCATGCCAGAAGGGTCACCATGGCCCTCGTCACCCTCAACACGTGCCTGGACCCCATGCTTTACTATGTCACCACCAGCCACTGCAAATGGAAGTGTTTAAACATGACGTGGCTGTGTGGACGTGTTCAGAGGAGAACTGGGGTTTATACTATTGCAGTGAGATGACTGATCTGAGATGGGCAGAAATGAAAACCTCATGTAAAAATACAAGATTCTTTTTCAAAATATGACGGGAGTGCTGCAAAAAACTGACTTTTATATGAAAGTGTTTATTAAAATTGTGTCAAAACAAAAGGGACAAATGAAAATATGAGTATCTTATTTTTCTTTATCTTGAGTGGTTGTATCCGTAAATGTGTCTCGGAAAGAGTCAAATGACTGGACCAATCAGAACAGACTCTAGTTACATCCAAAGATATACAACATCTGTAAGTTTGACTATTGAAGCAAAAGAAGAAGGGGGGAAACTGAGACCTCACAATGATAGAATGGAGGAGTGTCTGGCAGCACATGAATTCAGTTGAGTGTAATTTTCCTTCATTTGTTCACTGTTTTTAGACAAAGAAAAAAAGAGATGTTTCATCATAGCCCAGATGGAAGGCCCTTTTTCAGGAGCGTTGAAAGGAAACTGCCCAGGTCTTCATCCTGACCGAGAAAATCAGAATATCAAAGTCAAAATGACAAAAACATGAAAGAAAAGATATCTGATGTGTATCACTGTCCCACACTATAAATCTTATTGTGCAGTTTTCAGTAAACTAAATCACACATGTTTAATTATTTACTTAATGCTCAGTTCAGTATAAGACTGAAAATCAGACCATTATTTCTTTGGATAAGATGAAACAAACAAAAAGGAGAGGCACTTTAATGTAACTACATGTACTTTACATGCTATAAAAAGACTATACTGTATATCGTTCGGTTTTGGAGACCATGAATGAAGATAAATGCATCTTTAAGTGTAAAAGGTGTTTGTAATACATTACTGATGTTCGTATAACATAGATTAGCCGATTTAAGCCACTGCATGTACACATGGTTTTGGTTTTATTTTAGTGGTTTGATTTGATGAAGATTATAGATATAATAGGGAGGCAGAAATACAGATCATATCTTCCTTTTCTTGCTCTTTATGCTTTGCATGGAACAGATGAAGCCACAAAAACACCCACTTTACACTGCTACTATATAGGCGGGTTTCCACAGCTTCTGCTTTGAATTCATTCTCCCTTTCATTGTCCCTACTCTCATATTGTTCACCCACACAAGTGTTTTCACTTCTCTCGCTGATTAGACCTTTACTAGGACTATGTGGGCATCAAACAGCAAGCAGTTTAACTCGCGGTGCAGTCAGGCCAGACTCCCCCATGAAAAAAAACACACATTTGTGCTGTAGCTACAAAGGATCTTGAACAAGAAATAGTTATTCTGAACAGAGCTGATTTCTGTCTGAATATACTCAATGAGCTCATGTGAAAAAGCAGCAGGAGAAAGTCTGAATAATGCACAGCTTGAAAATACTTTAGGCTCAAATCTCCAGACACCAACCACAGGCCATATCTGAAAATGGCTTTAGTTTTGCTGCACGTGTCCCTTCTAAATCTTGCAGTCAGTGTAAGATAATTATTCTGTTTAACTTTTCTTTGGAGCAGTGCTCCGTGACTTGAATTTTCAAGCTCAGATGTCAGGACTAATGATTATAAAATTTCTGCGTGTTATAATGTTTTATTCACATTTGTTGTTTTGGACACATTTTTAATTAGTTCCCTTTTTAAAGTAATAATAATATATCTACACACTCTCACACACACACTCTAACCTTAACCATAATTACTCCTAACCCTAACTCTAACCTTAACCTCAGCCTAACTTTAAAGCATGTCTTCATCTTAAAATGGAGTGATTGACATTATGGGGACTTGGTTTTGTCAAGTCCCCATAATGTGACTCTGTAAACAGATTAAGGTCCCCACAACATAAGGAATACCAGGTACATGGGTGCACACATGCACACACAACAGATGAAATATAATGAATTATAATGGAAATATTACAATTTTTGACAATACTGAATAAAGACTAACTCTTCGCATAATTAAGCTTAACTGCAGAACAGCCAGATCAGCTGCCAAACATGGTTATTATGTTAAAAGTTACAGTATCAGCAGGAATTAATCAAACTTTAACCTAGTTTTTTTTTTTTTTTTACAAATGGATTACATCAGGTTATTTTAACTATAACCATGAAAGCATTCTATTTCATCCTATATTCTAAGTACAA
The DNA here is from genome assembly GCA_016785285.1 of Brachirus orientalis. Taxonomy (NCBI): domain Eukaryota; kingdom Metazoa; phylum Chordata; class Actinopteri; order Pleuronectiformes; family Soleidae; genus Brachirus; species Brachirus orientalis. The sequence goes on from JAFBJR010000150.1 coordinate 16,450,454, forward strand.
TGTATACTCTCATTCTAACTGCATTATTAATTGTGTTTTTAGTGCACTAATGTTTTAACGCTGCCTCTTTTGAGAGAATGAAAAATCTTAATTCTAAACAACTTTGATTTTCCTCGACCACTCTGAAGCTACAGTGGTATTAATTCAGAGGCACACACAGTGAACATATCATACCTGATAACTCCAAGAGAGCAGCAGGACCTTGGTGTTGGTGTCCTCAGTGGAGGACGACACTTTGATGACAATGGACTCCACCATGACAGTGCCGTCAGGGAGGTGCTGGATGGTGTAACCTTTTAATACACTGAAACACAGGGGAAAAAAAAAACCAAGAGAATATAATCTTAATATATATTAAGAATGCAGCAGTTCTGTGACAAGGTCAAACAACATCTAACAATAACAGAGTATAACTTGTGATGCTGGTGTGGTTTGCAGATGGAGAGTATATAGTGTGCGGCTCCATTATGATAACAGTGGTTCTCAAACCTAAACCAAGTAAGTAAGTAGAAATTATTGAGCTCTCTAAGTAAAAACCATTATCGTTATCACCAAAGTTAAAATACAGTGGTGTAAATGGGCCGAGCAAAGTAGGCTACAGACTTTTCACAGGAAGCAGATTTATTCCCAATGAAGTAATTAGCTCTCCCATCATCCTCCTCTTCCTCACATATACTTCAGACACTGACATAGCCAAAATAGATTAAGATGAAGCAGGAGATAAGGTGACCCTAATTATTATTTATTTATTTATTTAGTTTAATTTGTTTCATTGTCTACGCACTCCAGTCATAATTCCTTAGCTCCACTCCGGTCACCCTGGTATATACAGTAGAACAGTATTGCTGATTTACCACCAGAGGAAGCTCGTGTACCACCACAATTTGAGAACCACAGATGTACTCCAGATGACAATGCAAATGCAGAAGACACAGATAACCAACTCTCTCTTGCCTTTTCAGGTGTACATAGATCCTGTGTAATGTGTCAGGATCACTGTGCGGGTCCTGAAGCTGGATGCGGCAGGTGAAGCGCAGCTGGTGTTCGTTGAGGCCCAGATCCTTTAAAGCCTGTTCCGATGACACCAGCTTCAGACTCTGTGCTCGAGAGGACAGATAACATGAGTGCGAATAAGCACGTGCCATCACGATAACTCAAGCATCACTCACAGGACTGCGAGTCACACCATGAAGGGCCACAGGCGGCAGAAAATAAAGCAGTGACACAGTTAAAGCAGTGACACATCGTTAAATAAAAGTGAATAAGAACTCACATTTTCTTTCATGATCAGTGTTCCGTGCATGGTGCGAGGTTTTTTGGGATCAGGCAGAGGACCTTCAACATAAGGAGTAGCAAGTAAGTAGAAGTAATAACAAATTTGTGTATGTGGTGTGTATCTCATAGCACTGACTAAAGAAAGCAGAAATGAGATACTATTTGATATTTTACATTTTTACCTTGAAATTTGTAATCAAGTAGCTATAAATTAGATGTAAATATAAATGAAATCTTTTTTGGCATCGTAAATGTTTCATCAATAATTGTAAACATCTAATAACTAATAAATGTGCATTATTTATTCTATCATGTAAAGTTTTCATATTGACAAACATAAATGGATGGAATGTCTGCAAAAGGTTTACAATGACTGATTTATACAGGTCAACAGATCTTTCAGGCTCATTAATTAACTAAGATGTTATTAACGGTGGTTTTGTAATGGAGAGCATTAAAAGTGTTTCAATTATTCTTTCTTCTTTGTGCTTGCAAATGTAGTGAGGAAAAACTATACAAACACCTTGTTATAATGTTGTGTAATCAGACAAAACTACAACCTCAATTAGAGAAACAGTTAAATTAATAACTCACTGACAGTAACAAATGGCATTTATCATTTTGAAAACCAATGTGGGTAAGTTTCACTGTACAAAATTTCCAGCCATGTAGGTCACACTGAACACACATCTCAGTCAAATTAACTTAATCAAAAAACTTAGGCCAAACAAAGTGAATTCCAAGAATGAAACTGTGTGGGCTACATTTAAACTACCTTTAGCACAGAGACCATGTGTCCTTTTATGACCCAGTTAATTTAAAAATTCCTGAACTATAGTTACAACATACCTCCGAGAGCCACCTCCCTTTTGAGCAGGTTAAGTGAGATATCCACCGGAACACTGGGGTTTGTGGTCACAGTTGACGTCTCACCATTTGCTGGCATATAACAGTCTATACCTACCATTTAAAAACAGAATCATTACCAAGACTGGAAACCCCCTCACTTCCTACTGGTTGCTTTTGATGAAACAAACATCATGTATGTGTAGAGCATTAACACAATGGAGGTATACTTACTGAACTCCTGTTCAATCTTTCCCTTTAGGAATTCCATTTTGGCAGCCTCTCCGTGTACCAGCAGCATGTTGCGAGGCTCTGCCATACGAATGAGCTGCATAATGCCTTTAGCATCTGCATGGGCGCTGAAGGACATGTACTCCACCTGTAGCTTCACATCCAACTGCAACAACCACACAATAGGTTGATATTCTTTATTTATGTTAATCTGCTCCACGTACTGTACATCATTAACACTGATCTATCATTCATTTTATGTTGTGCCCCATGGAAGATTATTTAATGGTTCATGTTATGAGAAAGGCACAGTCACTGGAAATGTATGTATACACACACAAATATAGAGTGATTACCGTCGCTCTCCCTTCCATTTCCAGTTTCCTCTGACCATTTAAGATCTTATGACCAATTGTTCCTTGTACACAGTAACCAGGCATAATTACCTAAGAAAAGAGGAATTAGTTGTATTTCAAGTATTGTTATATAAATAAAATCCATTTCCATGCAAGACTCACCATGTTCTTCTCATTGCCAGCCCATTTCTTGAAAATTTGCAAAGATTGACCAGCATGCAGCATACCTGGTGTGGCAAATACCACCTGTAAGTGCACACATTCTTTTATTTCACTGCTATTTGAATTTTCAATCAAAAACATTTTGTACTTGCACACAAAACAAAACTCACCATAGGTCCAGGATTATCAGCATAGGAGCGATCAAAAGCCTTGATGTGCTTAAATTCAAACATGTTTCGCTGTACAAAGGTTTTTCGAATCTTCTGGTTGGTCCATGTTATGAAAAGCTTGTAGTAGTGATTAGCTTTCTCCGTCAGCCCAGTGGAGAAGTAGATGGGGGCCTTTAAGTTCATTCTCTCCCTGTGCAGGGAATAAATATCCACCATTATTCACCAGGAAGTAATTCAGCTAATTTAGGGAACAGCTATTTATTATCTAGACTTACGACCTTCATTTTTTTTTTATAACCGTGTGCAGTTCATCCTGACTGATAGGACTTTTTAAGTTGCAACCACAAAAATGGTCAGATATTAACTGATATGACTGAGCCAGGGAACGGACTGTTTTTATCCCCAGACATTACTGTCTTTGCTCTTTATTTCTAGCTCCGATATGAAAAAGCAACTATAAATTCTCTTTTGTGTACAACCCTACCAAAATGTTTCTAGCAGGATGCAGAGTTCTTGTGCTCGTCCAAGTGCAAAAACAGGTATGAGAACCTAAAAAGATAAATCAGAAAAATCTTTAATGAGTAAACCAGGAAAAGGGGATGGAAAGAAATTAAAAACCTGCTCCCCAAAACAGTTTTCAACTTGGTCTTACTTTTCCTCCTCTTTCTATGGTTTCATGCACTTTCTTCAAAAAGTCTCTCTCTCGGCACCTCTTTGAGTCACGGATGGTGGTGGCGTACGTTGACTCTGAGATCAGGATATCTGGACGGCACTTATCAATCCATGCAGCACTAAAAATATATCGAGACAAGGACGAAAAGACTGTAGCATGTCACAGATAACTGCAGATAACTGATAATTAGGGTAAATGCTACTTACCCTAAATGTCTGTCAGGTGTCATGTTATAATCTCCCTGTAAAAGAAAAGACATAATTTTATTTATCCACAAATAAAGTGTAAAAATATTTTCTGTTTATTGTGAAATTACAGTAGGTCATCAAAACATCAGCTGGTTAGAGGGTCTTAAATGCATGTTGAGGATAGATTTGCATTCACATATGCAGGATGGATTTTCATGTTAGGGCTGAACAGGGCCACTGATTTACACAGTGCAGACTTGTTTCCACTCACAGTATAGACCACCGACTCTGACCCCACTTTGATGTGCACCATGGCAGCTCCAAGGACATGGCCTGCATAGTACGCCTTAATCTCCAGCTCATCATCTACCTGCCAGCAGCAAAACAATGAGCACCTGGCACAGACATGATTAACAGATATGATGCGCACTGACATTTAGGTCAGTAAAATACCTGGACAGTTTGGTGAAGATTCAACGGTACCACTTTCTTCATGCAGTCCTTGATCATCTGTGAGGTGAAAAAATTGGTCTCTCCCTTTTTGTCAACCGTAATCTTACGGAAGTCTTCCAGTAAAATGGGACAGATGGCCTTGGTGGGATGGGTCATGTAGATGGGGCCGTCATAACCCACCATCTCACTCATATAAGGCAGAGCACCACAGTGATCCAGGTGGAAATGGCTGAAAAACAGAAGAGCTGCATTTATTTTTGGATTATTATTTTGCAGATAATGAAATAGGAGTGACACACGATTCAGAGAACAAACCTGATGATCACACAGTCCAACAATTCCGTCAAACGTCCATTCTGGGTTATGTAGGAAAAATCTGGGAAACGTCTCTGGAAAACACAATATACAATATAGGCCTTACATTTATTTCAGATAAAGTGACACTGAATCGTAGATTATCTTCCTCACTATAGAGCCGGAAGATCATCTGAGATAATATTGAGATTGTTGCTTTTAAAGTTATGCAAAATGACATTAACAATTAGTTAAATGATCTATTGTACGTCTGTCTGCTCTGGATGTGGACTCAGTTTTGGCAGTTTTTTTTTTTTTTTATGGGGAATTGTTCCTTGCCATTGGTTCTGATGACAGAGAGTGCTTCTTCATATACAGATTGTAAAGCCCAGAGATAATTAGCTGCTTCACTTACGTCATCATTGTATCCCATGTGCATCCCACAGTCTAACATGATGTTCTTTCCTCCAATTGAGACAAGAATGCAGCTGCGGCCAACATCTTGTCCAGCACCTAGAGGGAAAAGGGAGATGACAACTCAAATCTCTCCAACACACGCACACACTTATACCTTATAATTTTTTTCCATCTTCCAGCCTCTAACCTTAACCACTTAATACTTAGCTCTAACCTACCACAGTTCATCTTATTAATTACTAACATTAAGATTAAAGGTCTTGATTAAGTTATTGTTTATATCAGAAAAGGTTACAAATGGGGCGGGCGAACACACACACTGGTTCCCATGACTTCAGAGGACATTGCGTTGACTTACATTAATTTCTTGAAGACTTAATCTAACCTCAACCATAATTACTAGTGCCCTAACCTCAGCTTAACTTAAAAACAGGTCTTCCCTTTAAAATGTAGTAATTTACATTATAGGGATTTGAGTTTCGTGCCCATAAGAAAGACCCCATAATGTGACTGTGTAAACAGATTTAAGTCCCCACAACATAAGGAATACCAGGTAAAGAGACACGCACACACTCAGCGGTTTATCATCTCCACAGATATTCTTGATCAAGCTACGTTTAATTGTGTTGACGGAATTAGCTTAGCAGGATGCTAGCTAGCCAGCAGGTACCTATAACGTTACTCACCCAGTGGCGTTACTTTTATTTCAGGCATGTTTTCTCGTCAGTGCCGAGAACAGACGACACCTACACGTTCTGACTGTTTCCAATTAATAACCTTTTGTCTATAAAGACAAACTTACTAATTTGATGAAAAGATACATGTGAGGCGTTTGTTGTGTCAAGCCACCTGCCATCGGAAATTAGAATTCCGGTTAACAATTTCAAAATAAAACGCTTAGTAACCTAGCATGAGTAGCTAAATGTAGGCGGCGTGACTTGGAGTTCTCGCCTACAGATACCTACTGAAGATGACTATGCGTGAATGAATGCATTGATGAATTAATTAATGGTGAAACATAATTAAATTTTCGTGTACTTTCTCAATTCACTTCGCACGTCTGTGGTGCGAGTTGTATGTTACGTAGAGCTGTAACAATCGAATACTTTCTCAATAATCGACAACTTGTTTGATCTGTAAAAAGTCAGATAATGGTGACAAATCATCAATCGTTGTTTTGGTTTTTTTTTAAACCAAACCTGGAAATGATGATGTTCTCAAATGTCTTCCTTTGTCCACAAATCAAAATTAATCAGCTTTAATGATTTCTTTATTATATGGAACAAAGAAAACAGAAAAAAAAATAATAAGAGAAACTTGTTTTAATTATTGAAAAAAAAAGATTAATTGAATTAATTGATTATCAAATAGATAACAAATAATTAACCAATTAATTAAAAATCAATCAATCGAATACTCATAATATCACATTTACATATCATAGTAATTCTGAAACAGAATTTTTATTTTTAATCTCATTTTGTTGCCTTTATATTCACATTTCATATTATTTTGTCACTTGTCTACCTCTGACGTTTTGCTACCAGATCACCTAAATTTCTCTGTGAGGGTCTGAAAAAAATCAGAAGAATTTCAGGGCAACGTTTTTATTTTGAGGGCAGCGTGTCATGATTTCCGGTGGTTCCCGGCTGGATTCTGCGCAGTAGGAACAGATTACAGCCGCAGAGAATGTAGATTTTTTTTTCTTTCACTTTGAGGTTGTTTTTGGAGGTGACGTGTGCCGTATTTAATCTTACGGATTAAAGGATTGTATTGTGCAGTGACGTGAGATTAGTCGGTCATATTTGTATCCCGCTATTGCCTGTTTGACAGTATTTCCTGTTCGAAAACCATGGCTGGTTCGGCGGTATCACAGGACCAGAAATTCTGTTTTCAGGAGGTGCTCGACACTTTCAAGCTCTGTCTGACAGAAAACAAAGAAGTTTACCTCCAGCACTATGTCGATGGCTGGCGTGGGCTTGTAAAGTAAGAGGCTGTGACCAAATTTTGACTCATAAAGAATACACAAACTCGTGTTATTACCGCTGAAGAGCACACCACTCGGAAATGATACAAGATCATATCATGTGGTCAGCAGATACGGAAGAGTGTGTGTAAACAAATTCATAAAAACAACTGAAAATGAGGTGCGCAAAAAAGCAAAGTAAATGTTGTTAAACTTAAAATGCAGTTACTGGATAGTGGGATTGTAGTTAATAGTATTTTTACACAAATGATTGTGGTATAGCACATTTAAAAGCATTACAACGACAGATAAATAAAAACCAGGTTTGTAAAAGGTAACGATGCATCGAAACGGAGTAAAATAGGTTTTAACAGTATTGCATGTGAACTCAATAAACAAACTAACAACTAAGTGAAGAGCAAACCTCCACCAAGGTCACTAATTATTCCCCAAGTTTGTCAGTACATTCTTTCATCTGTCAAAGGTTAACAGTTGTTTTTAAAAAATAAATAAATAAATACTGAATCTGAATCACAGCTAAAATCTATTAACTTCTTCTTTGGGCCATAACCTACATCCCCAGGAAATTAACAAGAATTAGTCTTTAACTTTTCAGTGATGCTGTTCACAAACAGACTATTAACAGTACATAACATTCTGGGTAGGGGTAACAATTACTCAATAGTTCACCACCACGCCCCCATTTGCTTTGGTACAGGGGCTCCCTTTAAAACTCACCACTGTAGTGCATATTCCCTGGTCAGTTGGCCCACTCTTCGCGTTCTCAGACCAACCCATTGGTCTCTCTTAATTTATAAAACCTTTATTGTTAAAACTCCATCTTTGGTCGCTCATCATTTCAGTTTTCTGCTGCATATGACTGGAATCATCTCCAACAGACACTAAAACTCAGTTCATTCATTTCACTCTCTTCTTTGAAAAAGTCAGTACTGGCAACAGTTTGCGACGGGTGCACCTGCTTTTAGTCTCTTTCGCTATAAACAAGAGTTGCTTCTCAATTGACTGATCTGGTTAAATAAAGGTCACATAAATAAAATAAATAATAAAAAAGTTCTCACATCAGGTAACCTATTGTTTTTGTACTTCATTTTATAGATTTCTGAACAGCTTAGGCAGCGTCTTTGCCTTCATTTCCAAGGATGCTGTCAGCAAGATCCAGATTCTGGTCAACCACCTGAGTGGGGAGAATGGGTCTCAGTACGTCACTGTCCAGTCAATGGTAAAATATGAGCTGGACAATGGACTTGTGGACCTGACCAAGAGAGGCAGCCACCCAGAGTCAGGCTGCCGTACTCTGCTGAGGCTCCACCGTGCGCTGAGGTGGCTGGAGCTTTTCCTGGAGAGCCTCCGCACCAGCACTGAGGACAGCAAGACATCTGTCATGTGCGCAGAGGCTTACAACAAGTCTCTTTCCCAGTACCACCCATGGGTGGTCCAGAAAGCTGCGGGTGTTGCGTTCTGCGTGCTCCCTGGGCGTCCTGCTTTCTTTGACGTGATGAATGTAGGCCCCCCAGAAAAGGTTGTGGCCATTCTGGGAGAAGCACTACCTCTAATCTCTGAGGTGTACCAGGTTACAGAGGATTTTTATGCTCAACATAATCTGCTGAATTTACCATAGAGAGCAAGAAAGGCTATTATTTGCCTCTTAATACTTTACATGGTTGAATATCAACATGTACCTGCTGACAGGCTGTTGATCAAGCTGCTATTTCTTTAAAGTGAATGTGATAAAGGTTGTGTATTATCTATATGGTGTTGGGCACAAATAATGAATCATACATACCTACTACATTACCGGATTTTAATTTAAACCTGCTGTTACATGTAATATTGCATGTTTGTCTTTTCTCTTTATATTTCATTTGTAAATCATCTGTTTCATTCATTGTTTTATTTGTAGGGTCATTTATTTTTCTTGAAACATGAAGGGAATAGGGAGAATCACTGTACTCTTTGTTTGTCAACAGCTATTTGTTTTCATTGTTTACTGGAACAAAAAAAACAACACTAAACTGTTGTGTTTTATTTGGGGAAATTTTATTTGAAAAAAAAAAAGAAGTTATTGCTTTTCAGGTTTACAAATTTAGGACAGTTGCTGCTTCTCTTTGACTTAAAATGTAATCTGTGATTTGATTTCAACTGGTTTATTAATAACCACAATTTGTACAAATCAGGGAAATGTAATAAAAGGGTTATTGATTATATATCATATAATGACATTAACTCATTTATGCTCCCACTACAGAATGGAAACCTCTCTAATTTGATAATACCAGATAATGTACATTACCTTTTGGTTTGGACACACCTTCTCATTTAATGGTTTTTCTTTATTTGACTGTTTACATTGTAGATTCTCACTGAAGGCATCAAAACTACGAACACCTATGGAATTGTGTAGTAAACAAAAAAGTGTGAACTAACCCAAAACATGTTATATATTTTAGATTCTTCAAAATAGCCACCCCTTGCTTTGATTACTGCTTTGCACACTCTTGGCATTCTCTTGATGAGCTTCGTGAGGTAGTCACCTGAAATGGTTTTCCAACAGTCTCGAAGGAATTAGCAGAGATGCTGAACACTTATTGGTCACCTGACGCAGCAGTCCATCGCTCACAGTCTTAGTCAAATAGCCCTTACACAGCCTGGAGGTGTGTTTGGGGTCATTTGTCCTGTTGAAAAATAAGTCAAATTACTAAACTGGAGAAAGCACTCAGGAGTCCACAAACCTGCACCAAGGCTTCTCAGGTTCCCACAGTGTCAATACAAATCAAGATCGGATTAAGGTATTATTATGTGACATTTTTTATTGTGAACAATTCAGAATCTACATCTATGTGCACGAAAGTTTCTTATTCCTTGGGACCATAACCTACATCCCCAGAATTTAATCTAACCAATTTAATCCCAAATTCATCCTTACTTTGAATTAAGTTGACTTGAGATGTGTGTCTCGAGTGTTTGTATTATCATTGTCCATTTTTCATTTTATGTCATTCCATTTCAGTTTAGCTTTGAAACAGTAACAGTAAAACTAAAGTCATATGTAAGGCAGTGATTCTCAAAGTGTAGGTCGCGGGCCCCTGGTGGGTCGAGATGGTACTGCAGATGGGCCATGAAAGGTCATTAAGTATAAAATATATATAATATAATATAAATGACATGTTTTTTTATTTTCAGTTTTGTAATTAAGTTTTTAATTGCTGTAAACTGTACGAGAGATTTTAAGAAATACATAATAAAAAGCTATGGTGTTTAAATTTTATTTTTCTGTTAATATACAGTACAATGTACAGTATATAGCAATATTATGACATTTTATGTGTAATTATCCAATGTCAGGTGGTCAGCATACATATTTATATTGATGGATAATTACATACCTATAATTCCACACAAATATTACAATGACCACATCCCAGTTTAGAAATAAAGTGAAGTGGACTGATTATTAATCTGCACTGAATTTGTTTTTCCCATGTTCACATGAAAACATTAATATATGTGTGGGAATTATTAATCCTAGTCTCGTGTGCTGATCAGAGTCGTGATTCAAGGTTTGGGAATTGCAGGTGTCTGGAATCTGGTGAATGTAGTTGCAGTTGCGCACTGCCAACACCAGGGGGCTCCCTGCCTCTAACCACAGAACGTCGTCGTCATGGTAACCAGGCTTTCATGGTAACCAGTGACGCTGAAGGAGAAACTGATTACTGGGGAAACCGGGTGGAAAGCGACTGGAAAAGTAATGCGCATAAACGATATTTTGACATTTTAACGTGTCCTACACACATTTAGTTCATAAAGTGACAGACATGCTTGTCCTCGAGGACACTTGAGAGCGATTTTCAATCGGCTATGCCTTTTCTTGACTTTTTTAAGCTCAGAACTGAAACGAGTGGAAATCTTCAGTGAACTGCAGACGCCCAAAAAAAAAAAAAAACCAGCTGGTTACCGATGAATTTAACAAGACCGAAGTCTTCTAAAGGAAGAAGTAGACCTGCTGTTGCTGCTGCTGCTGCCATCGGCTCCCTACATGCAGGTGACCACATCCCCGGAAGTCCAGAGTCCGCTGTCCACAGCAGGACGGACGGGAACCTCCGCTCCCACTCCCAACCCAGTATGACCATGAAGGAGGACCAAGTCCGGCACCTGCTGCGGCAGCGCGCTCCCGCTGCTCCACCGCAGTCCTTAAACAAGTACAAGGTCCTGCCGTCCATCGAGAGGAGGCGGTCAGAGGCGAGTGCTGCTGCAGGAGGAGGAAGTCTGGACAAACACATGTCCGTGCTCACGCTGTCCGATCATGCTGTCCTGCAGCGGAGGCAGAGCCACGAGGAGCACAGGGCTGATGGGTCTCCCAGGATCCGAGCCAAGCCTCCAGAACCGGACCCAAAAAGACCAACAACTGGCAGAGAAGCTGGTGCCAATGGCAGTTTGGTCTTAGCTATAAGAGGCCCGTGTGGCAGGAGGTTTGAGCAGCGCTTTGAGTCCACGGACACTCTGCTGACGGTGAGGGCCAGTGCAGAGCTCAAGTTTGGACAACAGTATAGACAGGCCTTCATTGAAACTATGGAAGTGCCACGTAGGAGCTTCACAGACATGGATATGACTCTGGATCAGTGTGACATCATGAATAGATCAGTGCTGTGCATCACACTGAATAACAATGACAGTGTGCTGCAACATGAGTGAGTGAATTCATGCTTTGTGTTTCGATGTGCTGCTGAAGTTTGGCTCCTGTGGTGGAATTGACAGTCACACTTTGCTCACAATAGGTGTTTCTGCTCATTATTGTGGTTTGTCCTCTGACCTGTGTGCAGAAACTGCTGCTTATCTGGGCTCGACTTGAAGGTCCAGTATGCAAAAATGTGGGACGTCTAATGGTGAGACTGATGACTGTAATAAAGGATGACTCCACTCACTCATGCCTTTCACCTTGGAAATATGTTAGCCTTTGCATACCAGGAAGGATTTTGTTCTTTATTTGCATAATAAGCTTCCACCTCACTACTTGAAACACATGTTCCTGCAAATGAACTCCCAAAAATATCACACACTGGTCCTTTAAAGTTCAAAATGTCTAAAATTTAGACAAACTTGATTTCCAGAACCATGTATGAACTAAAGACATCTTGTGCCCAGTAAACCTTTTTCAATAGTTTTATATGTAGACACATTTTTATAACTAGTTAATTTTCATCAGTACCAGTGTAAACAAGCTTTCTGTAAATTTTATTAAATCAACTGCCGCAGTTAATTCATTTTAGTCACTTGTATTATTGCACTGATGAATGCATGATGGAATATAACAATATTTAAAATATATATACACACCTTTGTTTTAATCACAATAGCAGAAAGGTACTCAGGTCTGATCTCGGGTATTGATGTGGAAATGAGATGATGGTACTGGTGTTCAATATTGTCATTAGACCTGTTAACATAAGTTGCCATGTTCACACCCTTTCCTTGTGGTTGATGTTTTCATTTGCCAAATGAAGTCTTTCATTATGGAGAAGGAATGATATTTTACTAAGATGCGGCAACTACTGTACCCTGTTTTATAAGTCAACTGTATGTTTAGGTTTTAAGTGTTAAGAGACATCAGGAGCAAAATATTCCATAGAAAAAGGAATTAGAAAGACTTTTTATATGTATGTAGAAATTAATTCCAACATGAAGCAATCACTAATGCATGTTAGTCAAAAAGGCAGGTTTTAAATGAAGCTCCCTCCGAGAGGAATAAAAATAACTTTGATGCTGGAGGAAGGAAGTGTTCATAATGAATAATGTACATTGTCAAAAACACAGCTACTTAGTTTAAGTGAGAACACATTAGCCCCATCCTGGCCTCCCTCCACCGACCTCATGTCCATTTTAGAATTAATTTTACGATTTTGCTAGTTTTTAAAATGAGTAATTGGGTTTGTCCATATGTAGAATTTGAACCTCTTACATGTTTACACCCCTTAAAAATAATAGATGACATGAAAGGTGTATGGCTTCTGTATGTTGGTGTAAATAAATTTGGGTGACAGTACAATTTACAACCAGCCAAAAAAAAAAAAAATATTTAAACAATCCCAGAGTGTATAGAATTAGAGTTATAGGTTTCTTTTCGTTTGACCTCACTGAAGGCTACAGGATCAAATTAAATATCCTTAAATGTTTTCAGATACAGTCAATATAATGAGGTCACTGGATAAGGTGCCAACACAAACCAAAGCTGTGAAAACAGAATTTCAATGGTCTTTACATGTGACAGTAACATTTATTTATTCTTTTTAATCCACACAAACAAGATAATAACAACCAAATATGTCTACTCATTCAAGGATATTAAATCTGAACTCAGTCTGAAACAAACCATGCAAAAATATGTAGACGACACATTATGTCCCATTAATCTACAGAAATATACATCTCAAAATAAAGTAGGAAAAGAATCAAAACACAGCAAACATGTACAGTTCCTGGGAGACTCAACTGTGACCAGTGTTAAATTAGACAAGATTTTCAGCAGAACAGCTTTTCCATTTCTTCAAGATTGTTGGTGTCAATTTTTATAATTTTCCTGTCTGTGAGGGGGGGGAAAAAAACATGTTATTTGCCATTTGACATGAACCAAATGCAAACACAAAGAGATATACTTCTTTTGAAGTTTAGTTTGGCTCAGACTTTCTGCTACAGAACACACACACACACATGTAGAGAAGCAACATTTTCACCATTTTACCAGCAACTTAACAGAAACAAATAATGGTTTAGCTACAGTCCTCCCTTTCCATCAGTGGTGCCTACAGCGTCATTTCTCTGTTCCTCTGTACTTGATTTCCTAGTCTTAAGGAATTTTAAAGAGAGTGGCAGAGGTTTTATGCGTGTTTTCACATCAAGGAACGACAAGTTTTAGCGATAAAGACTTTTTAACTAGCAGGAAAACCAAATGCAATTATTCATGGGTGAACACTAAACTGCTGATAGCCAGGCATAGAGTTTTTATATCATTACAGCATAAACTGGACACTGAGCAGAACAGATATAATTTCTTTCCATGTTCTCAACCACTGTTTTTGTAACATTTATATGTAAAAATGAAGAAACACTACACTTGCTTTAATAACTAAATGTCAGTATCTTATGATTAAAACATTTTTGTTTTGATAAATACTTAATGGAGGAGGGACATACTGAAATGCATCTCAATTTGGTGGATGATGTCCATGCTGCGGTCACTGTCAACCATGTTGACAGCAAATCCTTTTCTGCCGAAGCGTCCAGTCCGGCCAATACGGTGAAGGTATGTCTCATTGTCAGCATTTCCATTAACATCCACAGGAAGGTCAAAGTTGACCACAAGTGACACCTGCTCAACATCAATACCTGTAACATGATCACAGACAAGTTTCAAAATATTTATGACCATTTCTGAACTTAACCTAATCAAGTTTAAAATAAAAAAAAAAATGCTGTCTCCTTCACCTCTAGAGCACACATTTGTGGTCACCAGCACCTTCTCCTTGCCATTACGGAAGCGTTCAATGACAGCAGCTCTTTGCTCCACGGTCATTTCTCCACTCAGCAACGCCACCTGGTGGCCTTCTTGTGTCAGGTTTGCAGCCAGCCAAGCAGCCATCCTGCGTGTCTGAGGGGAAAAAAAAAACAGCTACACAGAAAGTCTTGTACTATATCCAATGTGTACCAAGAATACAGATAGACTTGCCCACTATGTGGTTCACCAAAATCAAAAGGATTTTATTCCTTGGGGAGTTTTCAAATGGCAAAAGACAATTTTCCTGTCCTTACAGTTCCTGTTGTAAGAGTCGGGTAATTTGCTGCAAAGCTGGTGTCGTACATAAAATACCCATGTGAAAAATAAACCACAGATACTGGGTGAACACTTCTCTTTATGTTCTGAGTGCAGAATTATGCAATTCCTTTGTGGGGTAGATCTAGTAGTCACTTTCACATGAATCTCTGTCCTGGTGGCCAAGACAATAACATAGTGGAAGCAAGACTTATGGGAGATCAGTATAAACTTGGATGATGTTGTCTTTTAACAGTGCACAATCAGTGTTAAGATTACATTTACCGAGTGTTTAATTACCGAAGTTTCAGCCGAAAAGTTGTCAGCTTTTACTACTGAAGGGGTCTCAGTATGGACAAAACAGATGTAAAGTGAAAGAAAACATTTTCTCTTTGAATCTTCATGTAGTTTGCACTATGGAAAAAGAACAGCCGACATACGTGGCAGAAGATCATTGCCTGTGCAATGGTGAGGCATCCGTATAGATTGCAAAGAGCATTGAACTTGTCCTCCTCCTGTTTGCAGACCACATAGAACTGCTTTATTGTGTCAAGCGTCTCCTCTTCGCGTTTCAGCTTGATGATATTTGGGTCAGGAACCACTTGCTCTGCAAACTTCCACACAGAGTCCTCAAATGTTGCAGAGAACAGGAGCATTTGGCAGTCCTTTGGTAGTTGTCTGTATTGGTAATGAGAAAGCAGGGAAAACAGAAGCATGTTAAAAGGACAAGATAGAAAATACTTTTATTGATGATTGATCCTAATGTCCAGAAGGAGCCCGCCTGTGGATTCGAAAGCTCTGGTCCCGATGACCCTGCGTGGCAATCATCACATCCGCTTCATCCAGCACAAACATAGTGATTTTCTTGGGGTCGATGTGCTTCAACTTGGTGCACCAGTCGAGGACTGTGCCTGGAGTTCCAATGACAATCTGCTCTTGTAATTTGATGCCTCGCTCCACTGAATGCAAGATAAATTCAAAAGGCAGTGATGTAAGCAACACTGCCTTTAAAACCATTTAGGACCAACTGCCATCAGAGGTTATATTACAATTATGGCCATGTTCTTACTTCTGTTTCCACGAATGGCAAATGCAAGTTTCACTTCTGGATAAAATTTCCCCATTTGCTCAATGACATGACCGATCTGCAGCGCGAGCTCATATGTTGGTGCGATGCACAGGCACTGAAAAAAACCCGAAAGCTTAAAATGGCAAGTACATCTCAGGGAGTGAATGTGGGCACTGCCTGGCTCTGCAGATGGTATGATATGCTTACCTGAGGCCACTTATTGGTTGGGTCTACATGACTGAGCATGGCCAGAGAAAAAGCAGCAGTTTTGCCTGTGCCGGACTGAGCCTGTGCAATCAGATTCTGAGGTCTGCAACCACAGAAAGTACATTGTACAAGATTTCAATACGTCACGGAGAAAATTGATATTAGGAATGATCACAAGCATTTTTTTACTTGCAAATATAACATTCCAAGGACACAAAATTAAACATCAGCATCTTACAACATGACCAAATATGCTGAGAATTAGATTTCTGTCAATTGACTTATATATGAATGGATTTCACGTCTCAGCACAAATTTAAAAAAAAAATGAAAATGAACTCACGGTTGTGCCAGCATCATGGGCAATGCATTCTCCTGGATTCTGGATGGCCTGTTGAAACCCATGTTGTACACACCCTTCAACAGCTCAGGTTTCCTATTGAATATTGAGTCAAAATATTGATTTAATATGACTTATTATCCCATGAACCTACAAAGAGGAAAAAAAGGAAAAATAAGGGGAAAAAAAGAGTAAAAAGTAAAGTTGGGGCATCTTACCAATTTGGAACTAAAAGGAGCTGTATGTAAGGAATGCATTGTGTGAGGTCAAAAATGATCATGATATGTCAGAGATTACATTGAAAAACTGACTTCACTGACAATTATACAGCCAGTGTATTCACACTTGAAATCCTAATTAACAGCCAGCAAATTTGGTCTGTGTTTATATTTTGGACAAAGGGTTTAAGTGTAGCTCCTTGTAGATCTGTCTTTTTCAGTATGTGCAAGATTGGATCCTTTAACTACCTGGCAACAGCATGTCTCTGGGGAGGACGAGAGGGAGGGGGACACAACACTCTCCACATCCACACATGCAAACACAATTTTCTAATATTTAGAATCCAGTTCTCCCTCTATCCATGCAATGCCTCGCATGTCATTCACTGGTCCACGCCCCATGACAAACATCATATAATGGGAGTTATAAGGGACTTCCTCGGGAGGACAAGGGATTAGATGAATGTGTTTTTAAATCTCTGCCAGATCAATTACTTTATAAAGAAAAAAACTTTATAAAGTAGGGAATATACTGACACCTCGGCAGAGGTTTGCACTTGCTGTGTGCTTTCTTAAGTATTGATGTAATCTTACTGCAGGAAAACTACAGGGACAGACTCACAGTCTCAGCTCCTCAAACGTCTTGACGGAGTAGAGCGGGGAGGTTGGGTCCCTCTGAAGGACTTCCACCTGGTTTCTGTTCCGCACCAGAGAGCGGCGGATCAGTTTATATAGCAGGGACTGTTCAGCCAGGTCCACCGAATCCCCGTCTTTGGCCCTGCCTCCATTTTCTCTCTTCTCCAGAACAGTGTTGGCTGCACAGGTGAGGCCAACACACACACTTGTTGTCGATGTCAAAGAAACACCCTCATAGACATAATGCATTTGCTAACCCCTTACCTTAGCCATCACAACTAAATACCTAGGTCAGAAATAATTTTATGAAAGCAGGTCTTAACCCTGAAAAGACTAACACCGTGGGGACCAGACAAAATATCCCCATAAGGTCAAAATGTCCCCACGAGAAAAACACAACATTAGCACACACCATTAATTGTTAGCACACACCATTAATCAAAATAAAATTGCTAATTGAAATTCTTTAAGTGTTTAATTAAATTACCGTTTATCTCTCCTCTCATGTTACGGCCTCCAAACAATCGCTGTACTTTCTTGGAAAAGTCCAACTATTTAAGAGAAAACACATTTCAAAACATTATTAGCTAAATTTTAATGAGACACAATGCGTGTAAGCTAAATAGCAGCTAACTCGCTAACGAGCCAGAGTGTGGTGGTGGTGTGCACCTGCAAGACTCACCTGCAGTGATGGAGTCGTGGCCTCCTGGACATCGACAGCCTGTGCCCACGAGTTCTGGGACATTTTCAGGCATTAATTTTTTATTTCCTTCGGGATACTGAACGACAACTTTTGGGAAAATGTTTGCTGGTAAAATGGCGAAGACCAGCGCTGACCCGGGCTAAACCAATTGCGGTCCACTGAGGAGCAGTAGCAGAACTAGTGCTGCCTTAAAATGCGTTGGAAAACTTGAAGAGCCGAGTCACCAGAGGCATGAACCTGCGAGGTAAACAGACCATGGTGTGGTGTACAGTGAGGGTAAAGTTACTCTCACTCACTCATTTTCTACCGCTTTATCTGAGGGTAAAGTTATTTAATCATTTTTACTTAGCATTATATGGTTAGTATTATGTTTTATCATTTGTTTGAATGCAGCTTGTAGTTACTATAAAAATACTTTTATTGCCTTTTTTGTACAAATGTGCCGAAATATGCAATTAGATAAAACTAGAAAAAACTATTTTACGTTTATTTAGGCGCAACCTGAAGGCACCATTGGACACCTGCCTTATCCAGCCGATCTGCACTGAACTGCAACAGGATGATGAGGTATTTTACCAAAAAGAGCAATTAAGTGGTCTGTTTTTATAAGGGCTGCAACAAACGATTATTTTCATAATCGAAAACTGTGTCGTCTAGAGTACTTCTCTGTAAAATGTCAGAAATATTGTTGTTTGCCAAACCTGGAAATGATGATCCAAAATTATTCCAGTTTAACGATTTCTTTGTTATATGGAGCAAAGAAACCAAAAAATAAGCACATTTAAGAAGCTGAAGAAAACACTCTGGCAGTTAATCAATTATCAATGAATCTATGAATTATCAATAATAACTGAATAATCTTTGCAGCCCTAGTTTTATGCGCAGTTTTATTGCAGGTCACGCGTTGTTCGAAGAGTTAATGGTGTATTTAAAAATGTCATTGTATTTCACGTATTTCATTGTGCTGTTGTAATCTGAAGTCTGGTGGTGTAGCTGCTTCACAACATTGGTTGTCAGTGTTGGCAGTACAGATGTAGGGCTGACATAATTATTCTCTTAATCAGTTAATCAACTAATTAGGTAACTATTTGGATAATCATTTGATCGGTTTTAGTGTTTTCTTTTTAAGAAATTTCCTCTGGGTTTTCAGCTTCTTTAATGTGAACATTGTCTGGTTTCTTTGCTCCATATTAAAAACAAATCATCAAACTGAATTATATTAGTTTGTGGATGAAACAAGACATTTAGATCAATGTTTTCTGCCATTTTATGGAACAACCGATAACTTGATTAATCGAGATAATAATCAACAGATATGTAAACATAAACGTCATTGAACATGTTGTTAGGCAAAAGCCTATAATTCTTTTTGTGTACCCAGTGGCACCTTGTTAATATTTCTATGGTATTAGTTCTGCAACTAGCATTTATTGTTATTATTTTCTTTATAAATCATTATAGTTTTAGTATTTTGCATGAATAATAACTGATTTAATTACTTATGTACTCATGGAGAAAAATAGATTAATTTCCTCTTTACCTACTAATCAGAATTGATCAGAACTCTCATAGCAGGTGGGGACACGTGGCTCTTTGTTCAAAATAGAGCTGAGTTAATAAGGGGACGAATCAATTACTGCAAATTATAAGTATTTGCTTGAAAATAAATGATGAATAATTATTGTACACTTCATCATGCTTCTTTTCATATATGTTTGTGTGGGTCCTGGCTGTTTGGTGACACAGCCTCTTAACAATAATGAAATAATAGTAGGAACATTTTATCAAAATTAAATACAAATTGACCTTTTTTTTCCTAAAATCACACAATTTACTTTTTTTGCTGATGCATACCCTCTAAAATTTATTGCGGTCTGCCTTTAAATCCTCTTGCTGTGTGGATGCTGTGAAAAAGAGAGCCATTGTCTGCATGTGTGATGGAGGAGTTGAGTAACAGTGGGGGTTAGAGGTGGTGGAGGTGGAGTGTACAGGCCAAGTTTTATTGGCTGCAGGTAAATTCAATTTGGAAGCGGATGCTGTGTTTCAGCCAACACACACACACAGACACACACCCATCTACATTTCTGCAACTATGCCAAGTAGACTTCATAAACACATATTGTCATGGCAACCCAGCATGAAAACAGATGGATCAAACCGAGTGTTCGCAAAACACGGAGACAGCCAAACACCCACGTTAGATTTAAAACATTAAGGGCTTCCCAGGCACACCAGAGAGGGCGGAAGAGGGAGACATAATGGGTGATGTGAGGGCGAGATCTAGTGCTCCCTCACCCACTGATCTGTTTTATTTATTTATTTGTTTTCAAGCTTCTGCCCTGTGTTACAATACATGAATCCCTTGATATTAGAACGTCTACCTGAATGGTTCGTGTTGTCATCAGTGTTAGGGGGATCTTGAGTGAGTGGGTGGGTGGTGCTTTGAATGCGTAGGGGAGGGGGAGGGGGATATTTATTGGAACGACTGGACCCTCTACCCCCCCAGCCCTCTCTCTCTCTCTCTCTCTCTCTCTCTCTCTCTGTCCCCAAGCCCTCCAACTCCAGGATCCACAGGGAGGAGGAGGAGGAAGAGGAGAGAATAAACTCCGTTCCGCCACCACATGTTGCTGTGTTTCATTCAAGTACTGCAGTAGCTTCCTACCGTCCCTTGCTTTGCAATGAACGTCTTAACTAGCGAGATGTGGCCACTGCATCTGTAGTTCCACCTGTGGCAGCACTCCTATTCCCTCTACGCCACAGTGAGAGACAGAGAGACAGTAAGTCTGGTAGGAAGGGGAAAAAGGGGGAGAGCTGAAAGAGGTCTGGGAGGAGGAGGAGGAGGATATCTTTCATGATAAGTGGACTTCAGAAAAAGAGACATCCTCACTGCACGCCCAGCTGACACAAATGAAAGGTAAGATGATGAGGCTGATACTGCAGTCATATCAGAGGCACTTTGATGCTGCAGTGTGTGTGTGTGTGTGTGTGTGTGTGTGTGTGTGTGTTTGTCTCTGACGGTACATACATTAAACATCCTTGTTTTTGTTTTAGGTCAATCACTTACTGTATGATGATTTTAACTGCCAGCAATTCGTCTTGATTTGTGTCTGTCTTTGTGTGCGTACAGATGGTGTGTTTCAACAGGTGGTTTCTACAGCATCTGCTCTCTGTTTTGACACTAATGAGTGCAGAAGCGTGTGGCACCGCTGATAGAAAATGTTGAGAGTTGATGGTTTGCTGGTGTTTTAGTGAATCCCAGGAGGGATGATTCAAGGGACTGAGACAACCAGACGAAAAGCACCTTGGGGCTGCCACTTTTGACACTAATTACTATAACCTGAGAGAGCGTAAAGAAAATAGATGCATGAGAAAAAGAAAGCCTACTAAGCTCACTGAAATGTAGAATTTTAAAGCATTATTCTAACTCATTCAGTATTTCAGTGTACAACCCCTTTTACAGTGTTTTTTACATTGAGTAAATTAGTTATTCAGTGCAAGTATCACATCACTCATTTTGTTATCTTTTCCCTGGGATATCAGGATGATGTTTTTTTTTTGTTCCATGTGCCATTTTTTTTCTCATCTTGTTGAATCTTAATTTAAAAGTAAGTGAGTGAAGATTGTTTCTCAACAAGGGATGTGTCGCTGTTTGTTCCTTAGTTTGTGGCTGACTGTACACATGATGGCACTGTTGAGACATGCGACTAAGTAATCTGTGTTTGCTTCTGCATGACCTTTTTCTCACCATTAGTAACCATGCCGTGCCAGAAAAACCCAGTATGGGTTTTGAAAAGACTGATCGTAAGTGAACAATTTTCTGAAAGACAATGAAGCCAGACTATCAGTGTGAAAAGTGTATGTGTCTATAGATGCCAATTTGAATTTACCAAAAGAATATTATATTGTGATTTGAGATCTTCTGGTGTCAGTCAGTGACAGTACAGCAAATAAAGGTGTTTAGATGTTGCTGGTCAGTCTAAAGGCAAGCAAGCAGAGCTGTTTCTATGGAAATTGCTTTCGTCATAACACTAACGCTATCAAGCCCGCGCTGGGGCTCTGGTCGTGCAGCAGACGCAGACCTTTGACAGCACATAACCACGATTGCTTGCTGAAGGAGATGACACTTGCAGTGAAGCACAGAACTTAAGCAACAGATCACTGCATTGTAGAACTTACTTGGATAGAAATGTTATATTCCTCATCTACCCCCCCCCCCCCCCCCCCCCCCCCGCCCCCCGCCCCACATGGAACAGAATAGTAACACATATGCTGTGTTGTAATGATGTAATCCCCACTGTGTTCTGTTGTCATGACCTTTAGCTCAAACGTACAATGGACCCTGTTACCCCCCCCTTGGACCCCATTATATCATAAATGATTAGTGAGGTTACAATTCTTATAAAACCTGCTTCACTAAACACATAGATGAAGCCTTTAGTGACACTGCCATATGTTTGATGTGCTGTGATGAAAAGGTGATGAGCTTTTTTTTTTTCATTCTTTAGAATTCAATAACGTATTTGTAAAATTAAGTGCATGAAAAATATGTCAATACCCAATTCAAATTAGGAGGTAATTTTCTCCTAATGTTGAGCTTGTTGAGCTTATTAGCAGATAAGAGGCAGGACGAATACTGGTTGATAAGTGAGAGGGTGTTAACTACAAAAGCCCTTATAGACAACTCCTGCCACTCAGTTGCCATCTTAGTAATGCCCCCTGGCAGTTATTTTGGCCGAACAAGCCTAAGCTCCTGTATCAATGTGAGAGATCCATCTGGTCACTGGGAAATGAAAGCTCCATTAAAATACATTTATCCCCAGTGGTAGTACAATTATTGCACATTTGCAGGGTTTCACATGTGTCTGTACAATAAGATTGGCTGGACATGTTTCCTATTTGACTCTCGCAAAGCTGAGGATTGGCTTGTTAAGGGACGGGTAGGAAACATGGCATCCAGGCACACATTTGCTAATTAAAACCTATGACACTCGACAAATGTGAGAAAATGTACCTCAAAAGCAATAACCGCTTAACCCTCTTTCACACCATTTATGTTCAACATATTGTTGAACAGGTAACCATACCAAAAGAGCAAACAGACAAAACAAACAGAGCACATCAGTTTGCTTGTCTACTTGATTATAAAATCTCCAATGACAATATCTAATTTAATGATAGCTGACTGAAGAAAGAAAATTGTCATTATAAAATGTTAGTGACATATAACTTTTCCTGGAATCATGAAACAAAAAAAGAAATTTGAATGAGCATAGCTTTTCATCATTTTAAATCCATCCAGTCAGTCAAAAAATATTTTACAATGAAAATCAAATTACAGTTGCTGGTTTATAATTATAAATATGTTTATTTAGGTGAGGTGGTGGCGAGTCGGTGATAAAATGGGATGTCCATCAGTGATAGAGACGGTTGCCATCCAACCTGAAAGTCGGTGTTTGATTACAAGTTCAACGTGTGTTCATGTGTCTCTGAACAAGTTGCACCAGTGTGTGAATGGGTGTGACAGTTGTGCGAGTGTGAATGGCAATGGCTGGTGCCAGTATATGTTTACAGTTGAATTTGTACTATCTGATGAAGGTATTTGACATTTTTTCACATGTGACAACAAACCAGAATAAATCCAGTACCATGCCAGGACTCATTAACAAGGAGAATCGGAGCGCCCTGCCCCTCAGTGTCTCTGATATCACTTCCTGTGTCAGGGGTTATTCTCTGGCTCTGACAGCCTCTATGACCTATGAAAATATTGAGGATCATGCAATTGAGGGTGAGTGTGCTCTTACTCCTGTAATGGCTGCTTTCAACAAACTGGAATATTTTAAACCCACTTTATGCTCCGAAAGACTTTTGTAAAACTGATTATTGACTGAGATTGTTTGTTGTTTCTGGTTCATGCTTATTTGTTATTTTTTTCTTTTCTGTTTAGGGATCTTTATTTATCCTCTGGAGGAAAATTCCATTGTTGTAGGTTTTGAGGCTATGATATCAAGTCAGATAATAACATTGCAGATCAAAGACAAGGCCAAAATTGAGGACTGTTATTTGGATTGCTGCAACACAGCTAATGGAGTTCTTCAGAGTGGCAGCGGTAAGATGAATCCATCAATATATTTTTTTTTTTCCATTTTCAAATGTCTATGCGGAATCTGAAAGGAGTCACACAAAGAGGTGAAACCACAGAGAGTGATATCTTTGCAGTTCCCTATCAGCTCTGTGGGGCATTTATGGCTCTTGTCATTACTGGTGTGGTTTTCTTGTTGCTGTTAGAAAAAACAAAGTATTTACAATATACAAAAGCAGGTATTTTCTAGTAGGCTAGGCACTGTATGTATTTGGCATATCAAAATTGTAGTTTGGTAACATTTACAGCCTGTTACACTTTTCTTTGCTTGTTAAAAGAATTGAATGTTCATTTAAAGGAGTTCTCCAGCAATTTTTAGAGTGCAGACCATGTTGCTTGTCAAGAGGAATATGACTTAACCCTAACCCTCTGCCAATTACTTAATTTTGACATTTGCACGACATATAACCAAAGTAATTTCAGTATTCTATAATATGAATGATATCTGCTGTACAAGGTAAAATTAAAAATTTCATAGACAGCTTTTACATTAGCCCAGACTGTGGCCTCAAATCTGATGTTTACTAATGTAGTCTGATCTTACAGGACATATAGTGCTGGATGAGGATTTGGAGAGGACAGTGTTGCTAGTTAACCTTGGGATCATCCCTCCTATGGAGACTGTCCATATTCTGGTCAGCACCTCCTCGGAGCTTTACACCCTGCCCAGTGGGGGCATCAGGGTCTCATCCCCACCAGTGTGTACACCTCAAGTACAAAGGACCATCAATGAAGAGCAGGGACTGTCTCCGAACTTCTCCCGAACGTAAGAAATAATAATAATAAGCCATAAACTTATGCAAAACAGTTAATTCTAAAGTATGTTGTCTTTGAATTTGGTCCGTTTGTTAAAGGGGGATTTGGTTTAGTGAGCTTGGGTTAGTAAATGAATTAATATTTTTGCATGGTAACTTGCTATATACTAACATTTGAAATGTTTGTTCAAGTTAGCCCTTAAAACATGTTTTGCCACTTTTAGGCGGGACAGGCAAACCTGTGCCTCAAGTCCTCATGATCAAATGCCCAACTCTCCTCAGCTGTGGTTGACTTCACTGCTGGAGGAGGAGGCCATCAACTCCATGGACTATAAGTTTAACTTCCAGCTGGAGATACGTGCTCCTTACCTTCTAGCAGGTAAGACAAGTAAATGTTTCTGAGCACAAAAAAAACCAAAAACACTTTTCAACTGTGGAAAATGTGGTTTTGCTACTGCATATAATGTTTATTTATGTATTCGTTTATTTGACCTTAATTTAACCAGGTAAGTCAATTGAGAACCATGTCTCATTTACAACGAAGACCTGGCCAAGAGGCAGCACAGAAGCAGGGCACACAAATGTGTGTAACTGTAGACTGTATTGGCCAGTTTACTTTAGCTACTGTTATCAGACAGTGCAGTTCAGTGTCTGACTGATCTTATTTTGTGATGTGTAGAGAAGAAGAGCATTTTACATTTTGTTTCTCAAGTGAAGTTGGTTTTGCAAACAGAAGTCAGTAAAGCGCTTACGTTAAAGAATTAGATGAGAAGACATAACTGTCATGTGAGTCAGTTCTGTATGACATAACTGCAAGCAGATGTTTATTTTAGCTTAGCATAAAAAGCTGCCTGCCTCTGCTCCAAAATTAGAAAAAAACACCTGCACTTCTAAAGCTCTCAAATGATGAATAGAAATTAAACTGCTGTTAAAACACAACCATTGAGTTTTAGAAGTGCAGGCATGTTGCTCCTCTTCTCACCAGGAACATGTGCAAAGACACTCTCTTTGAGGTTAAGGCTTGTGTATTTTGTATTATTTATTTTTTCAAAAGAGGGTCTTCCCAACCTCATAGTCCATAGTTTAAATAAACACTGAAGACAGATTTAAATAGTAAACTCTTCATTCTTAAGGGGGCTTGTATCCAAACTGTGTTAAGATGCCACCACAGCAATGAATGGCATCTTGCTTTCTTGTGGCACATCATCAGATTCATTTCAGTTTCACACATTTTCAACCTGACAACTCTGTGATTATTATAGGTGAGTGTTTTTTTCCTTTTGTTTTTTTGATCAAACTGCTCCAACGCAACAGTTATGTAGATTTAAGCTGCTATGGGTTTAATGTTAGTAATTATTATAACTGGAGGTAACGTCAGTGGTTTCTTGGTTGACTTCAGTTCCTGCTCTTTGTAGGTGTGGAGAGCCCATCTCATGCCATCCGAGCTGATGCAGACCCTCTGGCCCGCTCTGCCACCAATGTCGTTATCACTTTGGCGGACAAATACACTTATGACTGTCCTGTCAGCATCCTCATTTACCCCAGTGGTGGGTATACAGCTTCAAAACTCTCACACAGTATGGCTTGTGTGAATAATGATTTGTCTTTGCCCCTCTCTTTAAGTCAAAATATTTAGACGGAAGCTATTCTAAACGTCTCTAATAGCATTTGCTGTGATTCACTGACTCACATTGTCTGTATGAGTGTTCTTCTGTTATCTGGCATGCCGTTAGGGGCTGACTGTGGGTGTGCATTGTCAGGTTGTTCTTTTGTCCTCTCGTCTGTCCCTCACTGCTGCCTTGACCTACGGTACAGTATGTGTGGGCCACTTGTCTCCCAGAGGCAGGAATCAGCCCCAGCTTCACTGATCCAATAGGTCTCTTATTAAAGCGCTTTTCACAAACAGACCTGCAGCGATTTAATTCAGCACTGACTTGTGCTGCAGTTTCAATCACAGCACAGATGCTCAAGAGAGATGCTGCTATGTTACAGGCATGAGTGTGTGTGTAGAAATGAACAAAACCCAGAAGGTAGTTTATTTTCATCATCTACTAGGTTGTTTACCACAGACTGTGTGTTGTATAAAGTCCCCATTGTAATTCTTTACATTTTGATACCACTTAAATTGTCGTTTCATGGCCATACTGATAACACCAAGACAACATCATCATTGACTAATGATCACTCAACATATAATTTGCCCGATTCCCCAGCAGTATACTGTTTATCAGTTTTCCACAGTAATGTTTATGCGCATCATTAATTATAGCTTTGCCCATAAAAACATATATTAACCAACTTAAAGATAAGTACTGTAATTAATACAGGTGCACATTAATTGAGTTAAGAACACTGGTTATCTTTATTTTTTAATTTAAATCTACATATAACAACAACAGGCTAGAAAACATATTAAGGGCCAGTTGTAAGTAAAATATGAGATATTTGAGTTATAGATTGTTATATACTATTTTAAACTTTGTACATGTTGGGTTTATAAGGCTCGGCATCTACATTTACTGGCATGTTAGTTTACTTCCCAGCAGTGCAGATGCTGCACCAAAATAAACTGAAGAATAGATTGGTACTAAAACTGATTGAAGGCCCACATGCAGTTTTTCAAGGACATAGGTCTAGAACAATGGGATGGATAATTTAACCTAATTTTGTTAAAGTAATATATAAAACATGTTATAGCTATTTTTAGTTTTCTAAAATAAGCTAATATTTTGATGAAGCTGTAAAATTCTTTCAGGTAGATATTCTAAAAAGAAATAGTGGTCTAAAACCACCAGTATCCACTCCATCCAGCTCCATTTTGGGCTTATTTTGTTTTATTCAGACCCAAATGGAAAACAGCATCTTTATATGGAATCACCTCTTAATTTTCACATCAATATGGGCATAATTTTCTCTCGGCCCCCACACTCAACTGCTGCTTGGTGTCATTTTCAGACATTTGTCCACCTGCTATTACAATCTGCCCGCTCGATATTCAACACTGACTTATTGTTGACCAACTGTGTCCTTTTAGAGCCTCATATGCCTCATGTGCTCATTGAGAACGGAGACATGACACTGGAAGAGTATGATGAGTATCTTCATGGCCGCAGTGATTTCATCAAGGCCACCAAAAAGGACCCCAGCAACGAGAGGAAAGTGAGTGTGTCATAGACATCAGTGCCGCACACTTGAGTTGATAGTAGCTATTGTGAAGCTGCAGTGATCTTCTCGTATGTTTTTGTCTTGCACTACAGTACATCCCACTATAATTTAACTTAAACGTTTGATAAAATATTTGGATAAAAAGAACACTTTTATCTTTTACTCTCCACATAACCAGTAACATCAGTCCTGCTAGGTTGGATGGTTTTCTGCACACCTTGGAAACTTAATGTTACTTATTATTGGTCTTCTTATTTAAATCTATATATGTCACAGTAAATATTAATCTATTTTCATTAGATTGCTTGATTAAAGAAATAAACTTTAATATTTAAACTAAAATTTTATTATTTAATTAGTTTGTTATTTTTTGTTGTTATCTTTCATATACAATGGGCAACAACTTGGGACCAAATTTTACATACACTATATTTACTCACAATTTGGAAAATTAAGTGAATTAGCTGATTCTATTTCTACTGCACAATTGCATTATGATAACTGCTACTGGATTACTTAGATTACTAGAAAAGACTTGAATCATGATGATTGCTAAATATGCCTTCTTTCTGCTGTTATACCATAAATCTAAGGTCAGGGTCAAACTGAATCTAAAACTGAATGTTCAGATTTGATTGTGGCATGACATTGACACAAATTGCTGCCATCAGGCCCTTAGGTCCAACATGACAGGTCTCCTTGACCTGTCATGTTAAAAGTGTTCCCAGAGGTAGAAACTCAAGCTGCACAATGATTATAGTTTGCTCAAATTCATCTTTACCAAAGCAAGTGCATCCAAACGTTCAAGGTTACTGTTATGATTTTGCAATATTTCCTTTTGTTTCTTCACTTGAAATATCACAGGATATTTGTGTGGCTCCATTCATATCTGAGCTGTGTTGAGGTTGTTGAGTGACCGGCAGACATAAACAGGATAAACTGGACAGCCATAAAAACTGGTTTCTATGGAAACACTCCAAAGGCTCACCACACTCTGCCTGGAATTGTATGCACATGTACAATAATAATATGCTCTGGCTGTTGCCCTTGTTTCCCTGTCTCTTTTTTGTCCATTTATTTTTCTCTCTACCAAATTTAAAGGAAATTCTATAATCTAGTGACATTGAATTATGTACAATCCATGCATTTTCCTTTGCTTCCTATGTCCTTACAGGTAGATATTATTCATAAGCGACTCCATAAAGACATCCTTCACAACCCTGTGGTGATGTTGAACTTTTGTCCTGACCTCAAGTCAATCAGCTCAGACCTGAGGAAGGTTCACGGCGAATTCATCTTCCTCATCGACCGCAGTGGCAGCATGAGTGGAGTTAACATCAACCGTGTGAAGGTATTTTTATGCTCTGCTATGTTATATGTATAGATGTAGATGCAAACAAACATGGAGGGATATGCTGGTTTACGGCCATATAACACCAGTTTGAAGACAACTCGCTAAAATGTTTTACAGTCTCCACCAAAGACTTGACATATATCGTAGATGTTTCAAAAGAGATTAAACAGAAAACTAATGCTAATATGATGCAACAAGACATGTGAGGAACACAATATGCCATTAGGGGCTGCGTAATTGCTTTCTTGGCTCATCACCATACTGAATCCTCAGTTTCAGGGAAGATTATAGATGTGGTGGTAAGGGCAGGTACTCTAGGATATTTTTCAGACAAATCATTCAATATTCTCACACATTTGCAAGGCTTTTCTTTTTTAACAGCAAATCTTAAAGTTTCTTTTAGGCTTCATGTGGGATGTCTTTCATACCTACACTCAGCAATGAACAATGACTTACTAATTGTACAATTGATACAAATTGACATTTTTATTTGTATTTTTTTTTTGCATGTGCACAATGTAACACTGTGTGGTGTTAAATTGTGATTAAGTCTCAGACTTTTTTTTTTTCAATAAAAATGTCACTGGATTGGCTGGCTGTGGTAATCTTTGTCCTTTTGTTACAGGTATATAAAAGGTTGAGGGAAGTGTTATTCTTCTAGAAATGTATAATAATACCCTGTAATCTCACTGTTTGAGAAAATCTGCTATGTCCTAATGGCAGCTGTAGAGAACCATGCTCCCATTCAGGCACATGTAATTGTGCTGCTGTGGAAATGATTAAATATTGCAACAATACATTAATCAGTGGTAGGGTTTTTTTCCTCCTGTCAGATTAAGGGTTTCTGTCTTGTGTTCTGGGCATGTTCTTAATCTGCACTTGGTCTCTTTCTAAGGATGCTATGGTGGTGATCCTGAAGAGTCTTGTGCCTGGCTGCCTATTTAACATCATCGGTTTCGGTTCCACGTTCAAATCCCTGTTTACAACCAGTCAGAACTATGAGGAGGTAAAGAAGCTGTAGCTCATCAATTTTATTCATATTTTGTTAGTTTGGTCACCGTTGTGCAGCTCTATGGAAAGGCTTTGAAAACAGTTGTCTAATATCCTATGTGTTTGAAAAGAGCTCTGATTGTGTGATAAAGTTTACAACATGAAAGATGTTGGAATTTAGGTGTCACAAGTTCTGAAGAAAGATGGTGTCTAGTTAAACTATGCAAAATGATGCAGCGTTGGTGGAGTGTGACGCATATTTTCGGAGATGGAAAATATAATCTGATCCTATACTTTGGTTAAATTAATAATTTATTTATCAAAATCCCACACTTCTAAAAGTACAGAAATGTCAATGACAAACACATGTTTATAAACTTGGTAATTCATTACTTTGACATCCTTTTGTAGATGTTTTCACTTAATGTGTTCTGTGACTGTTTCATTTTGTATTATAGTTTCTCTTCTATTAACTAAAGCAAATGTGAAGTACCTTTTAATGAACGTAGGTTTTATGTATTATTCTCCTGTGCATGGTGATAATCCAGGAGGCCCTGGCTCTGGCTTGTGAGTATGTCAGGAAGATCAGAGCTGACATGGGAGGAACCAACATCCTGGCACCGCTCAACTGGATCCTGAGGCAGCCGATGTTCAGTGGACACCCTCGTCTGCTGTTCCTTCTAACCGATGGAGCCATCAGCAACACAGGCAAAGTTATTGAGCTGGTCCGCAGACATGCACGCTACATCAGGCAAGTATGACATCACAGTCAGGCACTGTACTGAATGTGAGCTCAAGGAAAAAGTACATATTTAGAAAATAACCTATTTTTTAATTAATTAGCATAATTTTTGTGTACACATACAGTATATCACATGTGTGGGGTATGAATGAAGAATAAGCTTATTAGAAACAACTAAACAATGGCAGAAAGTCTCCTGTATAAGCAAGTGATAATAAATCCATTTTGTTTATACTCATCATGCGAAAAGCAAAAGCTGAACTGTCAGATGACTCGCATATTACATCCAGGGATTGTCAGGGACATAAATGGAACACCTGGTAATGCAATCATAATCCTTTCAAAATAAAATCAAACAGGCTCTGTTGTACCAATTTCAAATATTACATACCACCACAAAGAACTCAGTTTCGGATTAAAATGACACAACCGAATAAGTACAGTACATAACAGTATTCCTTGTGAACAGCATCTGCCAGCTGAAAGCAAATGCTGGTGGTGCAGCAGATCTGCAGTACACAGAGAAGTCACTCCATTTTGCCAGTTGCATCTAAGTCTCACACTGTGAATCCCTCTCCTGAGTCACTCTGGAAATAATTGACTTTTGTCTTCCCCCATTTAATGGATTCACGTCCCCTGATGGTTGCATTAGGTACACATGGCTTAGCCAGTTCGTCAACACTTCCTGGGTCATTATCATGCCAGGCTTACCAATCAATGAAGCCAGTCAGAGACAAGATCAAACATTCACGTATCTCTGTTTTGCAGGAAAAATCCATGTTTGGTGTTTAACCGTTGAGAAAGTGACGTCTCCTTTGTAATCTGCACTTATTAAATATTCAGAACTGAACCTGGTGCAATGAAATTAGCCAGCTCATCTCTCTGTGAAATTGATATACACAGTGAAGCATCTCCTAAACCTACCGAGAGAACTGTAACAAAGCAGCAGGCATAATTCAACTTTTTGCAATGAAAGAAAATATACAGTGTTTTTCCCAAGCTACAAAAAGAAGCTACATTTGACAAATTAAATTGTGAATATCTTTAATTTGAAAGTGTACACATGTTATACTGCTCATATACAATATGCCTTCATCTGCCCATTGAGCTGCCCTGTTTCCATGTATTTCTACAGATGTTTTACATTTGGAATTGGACAAAATGCCTGCAGGAGGCTGGTGCAGGGATTGGCGTCAGTCTCTAAAGGAAGAGCAGAGTTTCTGGCTGAAGGGGAAAGGCTGCAACCTAAGGTACATATTCCCATCTCTGTGGATCACTCTAATGATGGTGATCTATTAATGGGGCCACTGAAGAGCCATTATATAGTGGCTGCTGCCCATACTAATTAGAAGATCCTATCTTGCTTTATTTCCCAGTCAGACGGAAGCTGTGTTTTATATCTGAAAGTCTGTTTTCCTCAACAGATGATAAGGTCCCTGAAGAAAACCCTGTCTCCAGTGCTCAGTGACATTTCCATTGAATGGCTCTTTCCTGAGACCAAAGAAGTGCTACTCTCTCCAGTGGGCAACACCTTCTTGTTTCCAGGGGACAATTTGATTGGCTACAGTGTGGTTTGTGACACCACCCGTTACCATGCCAACCCCAAATCTGTAAGTAGAAGATACCTGCTGAAAAGTAAAAAAGAAAGAGGAGAATTTCTGTGATGTAAATATTGCCTCTTTTGTGTGACTCCACATCATTCTCTTTACTCTTTACTCTTACTTCTGAAATGTGTTTGAAGTAAAATCTCAAGGGAGATTGAGGCAAAGGGAGAAGCTTATTAATTAAACCTCCTAACTGAGGCACTTCTCTTGGATCTGTTGCCTGCTCAAAATCTTAAAAGGATAAGAGGAGGCGATACAGAATGATGCGCTCAACTGAATCAGCCAGTTCAGTGTTTTACCACTCCCAAGAGGAGGACGTGGTGAAGACGAGTGCTGAGAGTCAGGCGCTCTCTGGATCTCTCTATGACACCTACCAGGACTCTGTGACAGACGGCACTCCCATCACCACAGAACAAGACACCCCAGGTGAGAAGATCTTACACAGATACGGCAATATAGATATTATTTTTTTGAAAATGGTTCAACAGCTATCGAATTGGTGGCGATTAAATTTTGTTAGGACATTTACTATCTAGAGATGGATCATCAGTAAAATATTACTCATCTGTTGATCCTCCTCTGACTTTCCCTCCAATCCTGAACTTGCCACCGTAGTGTATAATCTTTAAATATACAATAAGCAAGTGTCTGTTACATTCAAACCATTGTCAAATGAGTTCACGCAAAAATCATTAAGCCCAACAGCTCCACATGACTTTCTCTGTTTCCCAGTATAACAGTGTTTAGATCTTGTGTCACCTGGTGACATTTCCATGCTGCACACAGGAAATCTTTTGTTTTATGTCAAGTAAGGCAACAGCAACATTTTCCTAGTAGAAGGAGGCAGATGCAAACAGGTTGGAGTATGACTAAAAATACAAAGAAATGCCCAAGCCAAGAAATGTTTTAAAAGTTTCTACTGCTAATATAAAACCCAGTTGTTCAGCAAATTAAAGAGAGAAACACTTCTTTTCACAAAGGCTATAGAGAGGCAGAATAATAACATCAACAACATGATAATGCCGATAAGTTGTTTTACTTTCTTTATATAGTTTCTGTTGAGTGTTTTTATTGTTTTTATTTTATCAGGGCTGGATAAGACATCACCAAGAAGGCGGGCATACAGCACTAACCAGATAACAGACTACAACCCAGTTAAGAAGATCTACACTCCCAGTGACCCCAGCTCTGTAATGGTCAAGAATCCACTAAGGAGAGCCAAGGTCCAAGAGCTGATTGGTCAGATGAGTCCCGAGCATGAGGCGCAGTGGAAGATCGACTACCAGGTGTGAGCCCTTACTCTCAAAGGCAACAACCAAATTATTGTTTTAAAGATGAGCTGCTCGGGGCCAGTTTCTAAAATAGGTCAGAGATTATTTCTGAATTAATTTGTAATTTAGCTCATAGATCTAAAAGGGGTGCTTCATTTGTTGAAATAATAATAAAAACACATGGCATAGAAGTACATTGTGACTCATTAAATAAAGAAAGAGTATCTTAATTAGTATCTGGAAAAATGTAATTTGTATTTAGTCTGTCCTTTGTCTGTACTGATGAGTAATCAAGAACAGACTAATGTGTTCTCTTGAGCAATGAAGGGCAAAATCTAAGAATTGTAATTTAGTTTGAATATTTGTCTTGTTGGATCCTACTATAATTAAAATGAATTCACCAGGGTGTGAAGAAATGACTGTTTATTTTCTCTCTTTAAATGCAGCTGAGGATTATCTGCCCTAATGTCATTGTTAATCAGTGTAAACCTAATCACAATAAGTGAAATGTAACTGAATATTTTGTTACATTTATACCAATAGTTGAATTAGAAAGTGATTTAAAAAATTAAAATTAATTTATTTTTGACACTATGAGGTTTTTATACAAATTAGACCCTGTTTATACAGTATATCATGATAATTTGAATTGATTTGGACCAACTGGCAGTTGTGATTGTTCGACTCTACTTACCAATCAATTTGGGGCGAAGATGGTCACAGTCTCCCCTTCTGTTTATCAGTTATTACATTAATGTGTTGCACTGAATAATCATCACCTTTTTGCAAAAACATTATGATGTAACATGTATTTAGGCAGAACAATGTTCTACAATAATTTGGCTTCAATGTCTACTATGTTTTTTTTTTAAAAAAATGCATTCCTGAAACATCAGCAGAAATATACAGAATAGAAATCAAATATCACTGTTACACCATCAAACATGGCAAACTGTATGACAACTATAGCATGCAGCCAGCCAAGTCTATTTGTTTTGAAAGAATACACCAGGTGAGCTGGTTTTCTGTATAGATTCTGTGGGCAGGGCCACAGGAAGCAGTTAACCAGGTAGGGGATGGAATGAGATATCTTCACTTAGTTTTATCCTATTTGACATAGTGTGACATAGGTGTTCCAGTACGTCAGATTCACTAGAATTTCTTCGGATCATCACTCACTCCAAGTTTAAGGAAATAGAAAGTCCTTCAAGGTTTTTCAACATAACAACACATAAATTAGGTCTCACTTTGGTTTTTTTTTGTCATCAGCCACAGCTGGCAAACCTGTGTGCCACATCAACTAGGGGACATCCTGCCAGCGGCCACAGGCTGCTCCCACAGCAGGAGCCGCTGCAGCAGCAGGAGGCTGCCTCAGAGCCTCATCCCCAGGTCCAGGACAATCCTGTGGCTAACAGTGGCAGCAGCAGCAGTGGCAGTGGCAGCAGCAGCGGCTGCGGGGGTGTGGTGCTGCCAGCAGCTAGAAACTCCACTGTGGAACATGCGTCCAGATCCTCCAGTGACAGTCCGTCTGTGGGCAGCATCGGAGATACTGGTGAGACCACAAGCCATGCAGTGCCGATGAACACCGAAATGATCAAATGCATGCTAATGTTAGACATACAACATACATTTCGAAGACGTTATGTGTTTTGATTTTTTTCATTTACGTCACAGTCATTTGACGTAAATGAGTGTCTTTTAAGCTTTTTGCAAATAGTAAGACAAGATGGCCAGTACATGTTGTCCACATTAAAAGGTTGAGTTATTTTAATATTGTAGAAAGGTCTAGATTTTTGTAAACTGTTGTATATTTTCATTAATTATTACACAGTATTTCTAATCTATTTTATAATGCTAACCTCTCATCTGCGTTTAGCCTTCAACAGAGCAAGCCTGTGGAAAGTAAAAGGATTGAAAGAGATTGGATTAATTGTCAAACATCAAATATTTTTGTAGCTACCAACTTCCAAAATATGACATTGGTTGTGTTCCGCAGGCTTGTCCTTTACATAAAGGACAACATGGCTCTACATTTGGACACATTTCTGTCCCAGCTTCATTTCCTACTGCAAACTTATGTGAGGTGTTACACATTTTATATGCATCTGTTATGAAACCTTTACTAAAGAAAAAACAAACAAACAAAAAAAATCTCACTGTATGTGGGCAAATCTGAAAACAAACGAAGAAAATAAATTGAGTTAATAAAATGTTAGAAAAAGTATGTATGTATCTTAGTATGTAAATATCTCTCTCATTGTTTTTAAGATGCAGAAAGATTTCAGGTTGTAGTTTCTCAAGATGAAAATTATTCCTGATATGCATCTGGAAAACTTGTTGGTGGTGATAGTGATAATAGTTTTGATAATAATAATATGTGTAACATCAACATACATTTTCCCCAAAACAATTTATTTATGATTATTTCATGCTAGGCTAAGGGAACTGTTTGCTAGTATGGACACAGAGATGGTACTGTAATGTCTCAAATGTTTAACTGTTCCTTTAAAATGACAGGGCATAAAATGATAACATTTTTTTAAGCAGAATTTACTATGGGTATAATAATGTAATTAAGTCAATAGATTTGCTAGACCTAATTTTTTTTATATTTAGGGACAAAATAAAAATATTATTTGTGGTCTGTTTAAGGAAAATGAACACCGTTGACATAAATCAAGCAAGTGAACAGTATAAGAATCGCGATTGATAAATGTTAATCCAGGAATTTAAATCTCACTTTTGGTTTGATTTTTCAGATGGTTATGGACACCAGTTATGTCAAGCAGAAACGCCACAGGAGACCCATATTTCAGACCTGGTTGCCACCAACCAGCACAAAGGAGACTGCAAAGCTGTGGTGTCTGGACTCCTGTGTGGCAAGCCGATGAAGTGGGAGGTGGTCTTTGACATCAAGCCATACTTGAATGGACGAGAACGAGAGGAGAAGGTTCACGAGGAGCTTTGGAACGAGACCTTCCACCATCTGGCTGGTCACTCCATCATACACGATTTTGAGCACATGGCGGAGAAGGAGTGTGAGATTGAGCATGGTGAGCTCTATGTCAATTCACTGTTTATAGTATAACAATTTCGAGGTGATGAGTTACAAGAGCAATACCACTCTTAAATTTTTATACACATAATATATTTTACTTATTTGGCACAAAAAAATGAAGTAATAATGTGCAATTAAGTTACAAGCTGCATCCTGCTTATTTCTATTCTTAATGCTAAGATCACCAGCTGCTGGTTTAAACTTCATAATGAATGGAATATTAATCTAGTAGTAGAAACACATTTCCCAAAATGTCAAACTTTTCTTTTGGGCTGCATTTGTTTATGCATGTATATGTTGTCTATAATTTGAATAATTTTGTTAAATATAATGTAACACAGCATATCCTTGTCATTCACAGGCTCTGGCAGGAAGTACCAGATATATGCTATTCAGACCAGCAAAGCCTGCAATATACTGAGCAAATACACAGCGTTTGTTCCCATTGACCTGGACACTAATGAGTATTTGCAGACATGCATTGAATACATAAACCCTAGTAAGTCATCATGACTTAATGTGATAAAGTCCCATTTTTCTGTCAGTCCTCTTCATATTTGAATATATAAATGTTGTTAAAAATAACCTGGAGAACACGTCTTAGGGGATAACTTTTATACATGAAGTTTAGCAGTTATAAACCAGTGTAGTCTGTGAATTATATTCTTATAATATGCTGTTGTGACTGTAGTATCAGTGTTTTTCCAGGACTCGTTTATTTTTTCTTAAGCTTTTGCTATTGCAGCTTTTTTGCTATTCTCACATCTTAAACTTAACTTAATCCCATTTGTTGGCTCAGGACTTTTTCAGCAGACAAAGTAGAAGAAAGAGAAGGAGCTGTGAACTACTGTGAAAACAAAGTAGTTGTTCAAACATTGGTTTTGCTCCAGGCAAATATTTTTCATTTTGAGCATAGAGGAGGCATCTCTTACAAAATTATATCGTACCTTAAACTTGCTGCTGCTTTGCTGAATAAGGTTTCAACTTTTACCATATGGTCAGCATCAGAGTTGAGGGCTAACTAAATACAGCCTAGATTTGAGATTGTATTCACCTTGGATTATTGTTCTCAGACGAAGGCCTGAAAAAGGGCTCACACTCCAGCTCTCGCTCAGGAAGCAGGAAGAACAGAGGTTACTCTATTGGACTGGGTCGCTCACAATCTGGTGGTATGTCGGAGGAAGCTGAAGACACCCACCTGCCCAACAGTAGGTATTTAGTTTGTTACCCAATTTTAGCTTACATAATCAGTCTATCTAAAAATAGATATTCTTTTCTACAATATGTCTAGACAAAGTTTTGAATCTGAAATAATAATAATAATAATGATAATACAGTTTACTTTCAACACTCAAGGACACCAAACAACGAATAAAGAAAAGTACAAAACAAACAATAAAAATGATAAGAAATACAGATGTAAAAAAAATAAATAAATAAAAACAGGCTAAAATTTGACAGTGCATTTGTGATCACGGAGAGAAAGCAATCCTAAAAAGATGAGTTTTGGGTATGGATTTAAAGAGTGGAAGTGAATTGATATCTCTTCGCTCTGGTGGTAGTGAGCCATGGTAGTGAGACAGTCAAGTGGATGAAGGGGGAAGATCTAAGGGTACGAGGGGCCACGTGGAGGAGTTTGGACAGATATGGAGGGGCAAGGTTGTGAATGGGCTTGAATGTTAACAGGAGGATTTTTAATCCAATACGGAACTCAACCAGGAGCCGGTGGGGCTGCTGCAGGAGAGGAGTAATGTGACGGCTAGAGGAGGTTCTGGTGATGATGTGGGCAGTGGAATTCTGAACGAGTTAAAGCTTATCGAGGGATTTGTGAGTGAGGCCAAAAAGGAGGGAGTTGCAGCAGGCGAGAAATGACAAGCCTGTAAACAAGGATAGCAGCGGTAGGGGCGGGTGAGGAAGGGGCGGCAGCAGTTAATGTTATATAGGTGATATGTAGACCGGGTGATGTTATGGATGTGGCGACTTGAAGAATAGAGTACTGTTGAAGACGACACACAGACTGTTCTAGGTAACCAATAAGCTTGCACTGCCAACACTCAGAGCAGTATCAAAGAGCTGTAAGAATGCTCCAACTTCAGCAAAAGGACACTGCATTTTAAACAGATTTTCAGCGGTGGCATAGCAACAGCATGTGTTTGAACACTGCTGGTTAAGAAAGGTGAGCACATAACTATGTCCTTACGGTCTTTTTTTTCCTCTGTGTGGGCTCTGAGAAAAAAAGAGGACAATTTTCCTCCTATAAATATCATACATATATGACAACTGACATCTTTGTTGTTGTCTTAGGTGGAGAAGATGGTGTCTCTCCATGCAGCACTCCTTCCTCCTCTGGCTGGGAGAGATGTGGCTTCACAGAGGGTAGGTGCAGCACACCAGCCGTCGTTAACTGTCTGCATTGTTGTTGTTTTGTTGAAATAAATTGAAGCATGAGATTATTGACATTTTAGCCACTCTTCTTGTAAGTGATGAGGGATATTGACTATTTTGTGGCTTGCATTGACAAAACTGCTTGGGTCATTTTAACAAAGGACAAAAAAGAAAAACAGTTGTGAAGGCACACATATGCAGAAGTGTTTTACCTGGAATTACAGGTAAAGGGAGATACAGCTGATGAAATAGGCTCCATGTCCTTCACTATCACTGTTACGGCTACGTAGGTGTTTTTTTTTGTTTGTTTTTTTTTTTAACGCAGGACACATGTTAAGAACAAAAAAAGTGACAGAAAATATTCTCCGTCTTGTCTAAATATGTCTCTCTGTCTCTAAGTCTCCCAAAGGAGTCCATCTGTGACTTCTGACCAATCACAGAAATCGGTGGAGAGCCTTTTTTCTGCCAGGTAGGTGATTGAAGACTTACTGGCAGCAAATACTTTAATCTAATCGTTGAAAGTGTAATAAAGTCACATATTTAAAGTAAGAAAGTAAGAGCACCTGCAAGAAGGAACTCCCATACATGATGATGACAAGTGACAAAATAGCAATGTAACGAAGGAATTTTTCTTCTTCTTTTTTTTTTTTTTTAATCCCCACACAAGTTGCCTACCATGGTATGAAGTAGGTGTTGTTGTGTAATCACAGCCATCCAAACACTGGAAAGCTGTTGTGGAAAACTGAGGCTTTTTGAATTGTTCTAGATTATGAAGGTTTCCTCTTCAGTAGTTGACCTGAATGACTTAGAACTGCCAGATATATTTATGGTTTCTCTGCCATTTCTGAAGATATGGACCTGGTTTAATTCAGTAAAAATAACTGTGTGTGTGTGTTGCCAGGATTGCTGCTTTAGTTGCAAGACAGGGTGTCTGTGACAATGACATGGATGTCCTGTGCTTGTAGTTGAATTAAATGGGAGTTGTAGTAATTTAGATGGTTAAAAAAAGGTAGTTTAACCAGTAAAATGACAACAACCTGGAAAGAATTCCAGGGGAAATAACGCAAT
Source organism: Brachirus orientalis (assembly GCA_016785285.1). NCBI lineage: Eukaryota > Metazoa > Chordata > Actinopteri > Pleuronectiformes > Soleidae > Brachirus > Brachirus orientalis. The sequence continues at coordinate 16,491,011 of JAFBJR010000150.1, forward strand.
AGAATAAACTGAATGAGTCTTTGAACTAAGTTATTGAAGCTAGCTGTACGTAGATAAGCCCAGATGTGATATAATGACTTTGGCTCTCAATATGGCCTTTTTAAGCACAGCTGAGCTAATATCATGATAATATGAGTAAACCTCCTCACATTCATTAACTGGGTTTCTGTGATCTAATTTAATAATCAAAACATTCATTTGCTGTCCTATCTTGATTTTACAGCAGTGTGTGTCGTGATGTCAGCAGGTCACATTCCACACAGTGTGTTAACGTGTGTGTCTTCTGTAAGGTTGGCCCTCAGCAGGACTCGTCTCCTGACTCGAGCTGCCAAAGGCTTCATGAGTCGATCTCACAGCAAGTCCGGTGATTCAATTGGAGAGAGCGAAAACGAGAACAAAGACTACATTCCTCTGGTGGGTAGCAGATGTACGTGTGAACGTGCTCATGCATGCATTTGGTGAATGTATATAGTTTAAACTTACTGCGGATTTGTAAGGAGAGAGGAATGCGTCACAAACTGTAGAATCAGGGTGAAGCTGCAAATTGGACCTGTTCTTAAATCGTCCTGAGGGGTAAGGTGTGCAGCATGTAAGCATGCCGTATCCATTTTACATCTAACCCAGGACTTCTATTTATTGACTGATTTATACGTGTTCTCTTATAAAGAAAACTCTGCTGTTTCTGCTCGCCGTTATATCAAAAGACCAAAAGATGTCTAGCCTGGGTAAACCAAGGACGATTTCAGAAGAAGAAAAAAATGAAACCAGTCCTAAATATGTTTTTTCCCCTGGCACACCAGAGGCAAGCTTAATGAGAGAGAAGCAAAGTATAGCAGCTTTTATATACATCTACCATAGTGGCTAGTGAAGAGCAGCTGTCTTTGATTCAGCTGACTTCATTCACGGAGCTCCCCTGGGCAAAAGTTGTTTAGAAGCCATTACCAGACAGTCATTGCTTCTACAAGACTACAAGCATGTTTGTTGACACGGTTTCCATACGTCATCCACATCATTGGTCTGATTGGTTGTAGGTTTGTCCAACTCTATACGGAAGCATTTTGATCCACATCCGTTGGTCACGCTTCTTGAAAGTGGGAGGTGACTACACCCTTTCCAGACTCGAGAGGCGTTGGCGTTAGGCTTCCACAGCTCCATGACACTACCAAGAATTTGACACAGATTTAGATTGTAGTTACACCTAACTGTACCAGGCATACCACTTTATTCGTAGATTGTCCAAATTGAATGTAGAGGAAAAACATCAGTTGAAAATGATTAGAATTGTTTCTATCTAATTTTATTAACCTAATTTTAACCCTTTATAAAGGCACACTATTCATACTTTTTCTGTATTCTGTGCCCTTGGAAAGCCATTTGCATGTACATGGTAGTGATCTCATTCATACTGAAATGAGGGTCCATGTCGGTCTAATGTTCCATGCATGCATGAGTATGTGTCTCAAATTCCATTCCAGCAGCAGTGATTCTCATTTGGCCTTTGATTCCCATTTCTATGTCATTGTATTCTTTGAGCAATGGGTTTTACGGGTGTAGGTGCCGGCAGATCAACTGATATAAAGTTTACGGTTATCATCTTCTTTACTGTCTATCTCGAACAAGAGCATGTGACCACATGGGCTTAAAAGTGCTAAATTTGTGCAGTTAGTGTGTGTGGTCAGCAGTCACATAAAGTATGACTCTGGCTGAACACTTGCATGCACCCAAGACATTTGATTGCAGGTACTCCTTCACTTATTTCCACGAATCATGGAGAAAAATTCAGTTTAAACTTATGGTAAAATAAATTTTACAAGGACCGAATGTTGTAGCATTTAAATAAGCTACATCATGTCAAACCATAAAATATTTCCCTCTGCACAGCTGTTGTTGCAGTTGGCTTGTGGTGCATTTCCCCTGGACACAGCTCTGTGTGATGCCATTAATGTGCCCATGGACAAGCTGAAATGGACATCACCCTTTACTAGCCACCGCACCAGCTTGGGCCACTTGTCCCACTCTACCAGCCGCCGTGCTGAGAGATCTGATGATGGGCAGAGATTGCCGTGTGGAGCAGAAACGCATCAGCATCCAGCAGACCAGACTGTAAGCACCTGCAGCCCTTCTCACTCTCCCAGGAGCACCTGCACAGATTTTGCTTATTCCTCATTAGGAAGTCCATCCTCTGCTGCTGAGCTCCCGCTCTCTGCAAGCTCCCTGGTGGACAGTGGACAGAGCTCTGGGTCAGGGGTAATGGAAACAGCATCACCTAGCGGGGTCGTTAAAAGAATGTTGAATCTCGAGAGCATGGTGTGGGCCACGGCTGTGGCTCTCGCCTGGTTGGAGCACAGCTCTGCCAGTTATTTCATAGAGTGGGAACTGGTAGCTGCCAAGGCCAGCATGTGGTTGAGTGCACAGGACATCCCAGAAGGCCGAGATTTAGCCTCTGTCAAGGCCGCTGCCAACCAGCTGTTCATCATCCTCAGGCACTGGGATGAAAACCTGCAACTGAACATGCTTTGTTACAACCCTAATAGTGTTTGAGGCCTGCTAAAGTCCAAGACCAAGGCTCAGAGTACTTAATCCAATATGATACTATGCTAATAAGGCTGTGCTATTTCTTTCATTCAGCATTATGGTCTGTGGAGTCTGATTTTGCCATTGCAGTCGTGAACAATGTGTATCCTCTGTCTGTATGCTGTTTCTCCAAACATATCACAGGCTCCTCGGAGGCAAGTGCAAGCTGTTACCCCGCTGGTGCCATATAGTGTAGCTGTATCCCTGTTAGCATGGGATCTAATCAGAGTTATGCCACAGTTTTGAGTTTAATAGAGAAGAATATGAATTAGTAGCATGCTGGACCACTGACCATCACTTGAGAAATGCTCTTATTGTCATCATATTGATGTTGTCGGAGGAATGGTGCAAAATAAAGATTGGATAAAACTGTTGTTCTGATTGACATACACTGTTTTACATCTTTACAGCATTTCTGTATTGATTGTATTGTGTCGAAAAAAACAATTTAAAATGTCTGGGTAGTTGTTAGCAGTACTGCCAGTCTTTTCTGATAGCTGTTACAATTACAGTGTTATTTATATTTGCCATTTTGCAGTTGATTATAGCAGAGACAGAAAAATATGCAAAAATGCTAAAGAAAATATATAGTATGTGTCAAGATTTGTTTTATAAAAATATGTGGCTTTGGTGGGAATATATGAATGTGTTTCCCACTGGCATGTTATTTATTATTAATGATAGATACTGTTCTTCATCTGTGTATCTAGAGGTTTTGGTTGGTTGCCTGGAGTTGGTTGCAACATTTGTTTGAAATTCAAAATTAGCCTAGTTATAAGACATTTGAAATAAATGAAAAGAAGAACTAGCGTCGGTTATGCAACATGTTTTTAAATTAGTGATATGATTCGATCAATTAGCATGTTGTTGGATTTATGCCTTACTAATTTCAGATATGTTACATCACACTAAATTTCCCTTGCATAAAGTAACTGCCAGATGTGTGGAAAACTGAACCATCTCGCAAAGCCAAAGATAGAAATATGTTCAACACGAATAAAAATGCTGCTAAAGAATGTAATTGGAGGTTTATATTAAATTCCACAACTTGCCAGTAAGTGACAAACTAGGTTAACAAACAGCTATAGTAACATCATCCTAATTTGGGCAGCGTCAAGAGTCTTTTTTTCCAGGAATCGAAGAGGAAAGGTCACTGCTAGGTCAGTCATTGTCACAGCTCATTTACCGCAAGTGCCTAACCAAGGTTTAAAGTCAGCAGAAAATGTAGTTGTGTTCGCTCCTGTTAAGTCAGTGTGGATAATGACTGTTTTTCCTAGATATACAGTTGGTAATCTTTTTGTTCTAATTTCTTTCTTTAATTGTTGTTGGTGGCCTATGTGGGCATCTTTCAGTATTGATCTTTCTATTTGTTATTCCATCAGTGTCGTTTTACTCAGGTATTTATTTTTTTCACCTCTCAGGCTGAATTGTAAAAGTACTTCTGCATGGACACGTGTTTGTTATGATGTGTGACGACTGAAATGCTCATTTGGGGGCTGAAGTGCAGTATTTTGCCCTCTGAAACTAGAAATACAATGGATGTCATATACTGATATTTTTGTGCTGTAATTGCAATAGTAAGTGCAGCTGTGGTCGTAATAATCTGTATTTTTTTAATGTACTGGGTCAATTGTATAGTGCGGTATCTTTCAATTTGCTGTGTGCCTTTATAAATGATTGTTGACTGTTTGAGGCTGTTGAAAATCTTCTGTAGTGTCTTTTTAACTGTCAATGCTATGGCCAGTTGTGCAGGTGCATGAAATAAAAATGATTCTACAATCAAAAAAGACACAGTTTCTGTAGCTGTTATTGTCAAGAAGGGGCACCTCATGGATCCATGTTTGGACCCCTCATCTTTGTAATATGCTCTCTTTCTCCGCTGGTGTGATCTGCTCACATCGCACTCTCCGTCGCACAAAAAAGACAGATGCAGAAATCGCGCGCCGACAACACTGTAGTGTTTAAATAAAAAAATAAAAAAAGACAGCTCCTCTAATTACTCTGGTGCTAATAACCACCCCCACCTCTGCATCTGACATCAAACAAGACTCAAATAACATGCCGAATAATTTCACCACTTCTCTCCACAGACAAAGGAAAATTACCTTAGAAGAACTTGGAATCATATTGTGTTGCTATGGCATCCACAAGGCAAAAATAATATGTTTAAACATATAGTCTCAGTTACAGTATATTCTTTACTTGTGCTGTGAATACTAAAAGTTTTAAGTAATGAGATTAAAGCAGCTGGAAAGCTTCAGCACAGCGGTTACTTTTACAAAATCATGTTTTTTAATGAAGTTTTACTAATTCAAGCAGTATCTTATTTTAGAATTGGTTTGAAAAACAAAGCTATTATTTAGCTCCACACCCAGGCATCAGGTTTTTTTCCACTCAGGTCTATTGACTGAATACCTTGCGTGACAATTATTCAGTCAACAATCATTAGCTACTTAATCTCCTCTGGCTGCCAAATGGAGGCGGATGTCTGGTGTAACCCAGACCTCTTCATCACAACATTTTAAAGTCCACATAAAGTGCTCACAGTGACAGAAAAAAAAGTAATTGCACTGTTTGGCTGAAATCAAGTCCACTGGTAATACACAGGGCACAATAAATGAATACTGAATCAACTTAAGGGAGTAGGAGTTAATGAAGATAATGAAGAGCAGTTCCTATGGAAACCCTTAGTGTTTTTCCACTGTGATTTTTTATTTTATTTTTAGGGGAGTGGAGGGTGGCTTTGTGAGAATGATCTCAATAATGTTATTACAAAAATAACAAATGAGTTATTAGTTTTAATTGTTCAGTGAGAGTTTGGAGTTAAATTGGCCAATGAATATAAAATTCACTGTGGGTATGTGCAGCCAAGTATCTACATGACAAGGAAAGTCCACCATAAAGAGACATTAATCCCCCACAAAAATACTCAAAACCACAATAAAAAGACACATAAAACTACCAAGAAAATATATCAAACCATTACAAGGAGAGATGAACCTACTACAAAAATACTTTTTGTAAAAAAAAAAACCACAACAGAGAGCAATAAAAGTACCACAGGAAATACTTAAACTACAACAAAAATAAAGCAACCACAAAAAGACTAATTACCACACCAAATCATCAAGAGACAACAAACCACCATAAAAGACTCCAAACCACAACAAATAGATGCCACCTCAACACAGCAGGACATAAACCACCAGATTTAAAATAACAATAGAAAAAACTAAGAAAGTTGATTTAAAAAAAAAATCATTTAAAGAGACATAAAATCACCAACAATTTTCAAAATAAAATGAATCGACCATTCAAAGCAATTTATGCACACACGCACACCTCTCAGCCATCAGAGGATTCAGTATTTTTATCAAGGAAGCTATTTCATTTCGCCTGGAGGAGCTGATGGCCGAGTAAATTATGCTTTTTAAGACTTTCCGAATCTTAGATTACCCTGTAGGTAGATAAAAGGGCAAAATGATTAATTCACTTTTGTCGTCTCTTATGGACAACTCATACCGTCACTTATGAATGTGAACATCCTCTAACTGACCCTATAGGTTTTACTAAACATTCTTGTCTAATGATGTGGAACCATCTCATGCTGCACAATGCTGATAACTTGATTTTGTTTCACTCAGGGACACTTGATCAGCACCGAAGAGACTTGCTGTCTTTGTATGTATCTCATCATTGTAGATGTAAGCAGGGCTAAACAGTGAACAAGGTTGGCTGGTTGAACATTTGGTGGTGTTCGATTAATGTCAAGATTCAGGTTCCACCATCGATGCTTGTCAGAGCAGATTACACAATAATCTGATGTGCTTCTCAGACCTCGCTTCCTGTGTTTGCCTGGATAATCATAGTGTCTGGATGCGTGAGATGATCATAGTTTGAGGAAGGAAAAAATAAAACATATTCTGTGCAAATTCTGGGGATTTTAATCAGGGGTGGCTGGTGCATGTGAAGGAAATGTGATTAAATTGCAAATGGCATTCATCCTGGAATAAATGGTGTACAGTGGACGTCTCACCTCTATCATTAAGCCTGTGTGCATGGCTCTCATCAAGCAGTTCTTGTGCAGGCCTCTTAAGCAGAGAATAATAGAGAGAATGTCTTTGATGGTTCACACGGTGTGAGAGTACAGTGACAGCTCCTGCTACTAAATTGAAGGGTTTCCATGGTGTCAGACCAGAGCTGCTGCTTTTATGTTTAGCAGCCCAATGACAAAGAATGATTGGTTAATATGTGACTAGTGGCCACACAAGTGATGCTTTCATGATCACGATCCCAATAATAAAAAAAAAAGATACAGTCTGAATAGACGGTACAGATTTCTTAATAAAGATTTGAAAGCGGACGCGTCACATAACATTTAGGTGATAACCCATTTATAGAGAGTTTGGTGCAACCTGCACCAAAATCCAATTATAAACTGACATTATAACAGTAACAGTATGGTAATAGTGCGGTAAAAGCTGAATAGGGAGCTAATGTTGTGGCTATGCCATCTTAATTTTAATGCGATTTCCACTGTGGTAATAGGGACAAAATGTCATGGTAATACCAATACCAAACACATTTTTTTTTATTTATATTTCTAAGCTCCTAATTGGGTATTACTTTAAAGAAACCATAATATTACTCCCCTATTTCAAAAGGCATTTGCATTATTGGGTAACTATGCTGACATTTCTAACAGATCAGTCTTTTCAGGATGGTAATTTATCATATTAATGATCCGTTAATGGTTAAATAAGTGATGACGCCAACAAAATTATCCAATGTCTGTCCATGTTTTTTTTTTTGTTTCATGTAGCCTGTGAATTTATATTTACATTTTCCTGTTGTAACATGACTAATATCCCTATTGTGGGAGATTTTGTTTGGCTTTATCTCTTTATCTCTATCGATTTATAATAAATAAATGAAACATGGTCGCAAATCTTGCAGTCCAACATATTTTAATTGAAAGAAAAAAACGACTTGCCTCTCAAAAACATGCCAAAGTAATAAATAACAATGGTACACGAAGCAATAAGAAAATGATCAGGGTAAATGTGTGTGCTGTTGGCCTGAGGGTTCAGTGACTTTTATCAGTGTCAGTACATCCTGCAGGATGGCAGGCATTTTACTATTCCTGCTTGATTAACTGTATATCTGACATTTAGCTGAGGCTCGTTCATGAACCAACAGCATAAACTCACTCCTGGAACGTACATATCTGTAGGTTACTTGAATATTAATGAAATGATGATGCCAAGATCCAAGTGACCAAGATTAATGTGGGAGATCATGGTTGTCCTTCTTTCAATATAAATGTTAAAGAGTCACTTGAAAGAACAAAGAAGGATCTGTGCTCAAACTGCATAAGTAAGTCAATCCCCTCTGGAGAGAGAAGTGCCTCCCTGCTGGGCTCAAACTGAACTGTGGTGAAAAATGTTCTGTTTCCACACTTTGCTTTGTAACTGCTGGGCTAAGAAAGAGGTTGAATGATCATCTGTTTTACAAAAAGAGTCAAATGAAAGTTTATTACTTTGTGCTGTCTATTTAAATGAAAATGATGAAAACAAAAAGGAAAGTCAAACTAAGAACCTCATACAGGGCATTGGATTCAGGGGATCTGTGAAGTGACACTGTCTTAAATATTTCAATACGCAGATGTTTCAAACTGCTACTTGCGCAGTGGACGTGTGGCAATGCATCTTAATTTTTATTTGGCTCTTGTGACTGCAGACTCATGAATCCCTGTTCTTCAAGTGCACACACCCCCTCTCCTGGCAGAAACAACCACAACCACTTTAGTCTTTTATCTGATTTTTAAAAGAAATTCCAATGTCAGTCGAATAGACCGTTCGTTTCTCATGTGTTGCCACTTGCTTTTTGCACTGAGGCTGAACGTCTGTTGGGCCTGAGCTCCTGCTGCGTGTGTTTTTATTATCAGATGCTTGGAGGAAAAGTAAAAGCAATAACAAAGGACTGGGTCAGCTTTCGCCCTTTTCCCCATAACCTGGAAACAAGGCTCATACAGTACAGTTAGTCCCACAACACCTCACATTATCTCACCTGAAAGTCATGCTCAGAAATGCTGCACAACAAAAGAAACATTGACTGCTTTTCTCTTGTTCACACTGCCACGGACATCTTTAACAAACAACAACCAATTTCGCTTTAATACGAGGTACTTTTGTGTTAATCTGATTTTATACTGCATATTTTAATCTTTTCAGAAATAGGTGTATTTGAGTTTCCACTGTATATGCTGTCACTTGAGCCACATCAAAGAATATTTTTGGTTATTATAGACAATTAAGGATAAGCATTTAAAGACAAAAATCTGAACATAAAGCATGCATGCATAAAACAATGAAAGCACTAAAAGAAGATTAAAAACAAACAAACATAAAAGCTTGACATGGTTTTAAGGTAAAATTCCTGCACTTTGTAAATGGAAATGCGTCTTTGAAGGGATTTAAAAGATGACGATGCACTTTCTAAACAGATTTCAGGTCTCAGGTCATGTGCCAGCAGTTTCACCAAAGCATGACTTTCCTTGACTGAGGAAAGAAAAAAATGTCTTTCCTCTACCCCAGAAATACAGAATATCATCAGAAATTAAGATTAATCACTTCTCCCTTCCCTCTCTAATCAATCCTGTTATAACTCATCAATTAAATTTTGTTAAGTACACTTAAGTACTTCTGTCACTCACCCACTCATTGAAGTCTGACTCACTAAATGCCTGAGAAGTTCTACCAGGTTCTGTCCATGGTCTCACATATGTGAATGTAATTAACAACAGCAGAACCACTGAGACTCTCTGTAAAGTTAAATGCAGAGTATTATTTATTATACTGTATTATTGCTATTGAGCAGTATTTTCAAGTTGAATGAGGTGTCGTTTTTATACTTTCATTTGACATGCTTTGAAAATAATGAATTTTTAATTTAGAGAAAAGCTTGTATTGCTGAAATTGAGGCTTTCAACTGTATGTGCATTTGCTCTATGATGATGCTCCGGGAATAACATTTAAATTTAAAAACTCTAAAAACCCAATAACAACAACAACGAAACTTACAAGGTCAATCCTAAAAATTCAAGAATTTAATTTTATCATGAGAGGGGATTTCATTTTTACAGTTTACAAATCAGATTTGAATGTTTGACCTTGAGCTAAAAACAAACACAAAAGAAACAAACAGTACAACTTTTAATCTTGACAAGCCTTACATTTCAGCTTTTGAACGACATATTTCCACTGTTGCCATGATTGTGAAACATGGACGAGACTTGCTATGTAATGAGAGCCCATGTTAACTGTTGTAAAGAGGCACCACTCTGTCTATCGTTGCCCTGCAGATGGGGCATTTCTTTGGCTGTGGCAGGGCAGCATAGCACTGAGCACAGGTGCACACGTGACCACACTCCAGGAACACACAGGAGCGTTCACGGCTCAGACAAACGGCACAGCTGGTGGGTGACACGCTGCTTTCCTCTAAGTTGAGTTCAAGCTTTCGTTTCTTTTGCTGCTCCTTGAACTCCTCGAGGATTCTTCGCTCCTTCTTACTCTGTCTGTGGTGCACAAATTTCTTCCAAAGGATAAAAATGAGTGTGGAACAGGCAGCAATGCCTGAGACAAGAGCCAAAATCCTCCACAGTCTGACACTGTTTCCCTGCTTCCTCAGCAGAGACTCATAGTCCAGGCGGGTAAGGAAGTAATACAGACCCTGCTTGGGAGGTTGGAGCTTGATGAGGTTGTTATCTAGGACCAGCTCTCCGACTCCTGTAACACTGTCTCCCAGGCGCAGCATCTCCTCAGTTTCATGGATGCCCTTGGGTCGCTCTCCACTGATGAAGTGGCCAATAACAGTGGACAAGGACTGGACTGTGGGGTGGAAGTTCTCATAGGTGGTCTCCAAGTCCAATTCTGCAGCATCCAAAGGGCGTATAATCCGGACTGTGGTAGCAATATCTTCATCATGAGACCCGAGGGCAAATGGAACCGTGTTGATGCGCTGGTGAATTACTTTCTCTGTGCTATTCCTGTTCAAAAACATAACATAACATCAGTTAGTTTTGTTTATGGCAGCAACTCATTATTATTCTCATTATCATTTCATCTATCAGTTGTATTTAGCTTTAATCAATTAGTTTCTTGGTTGCAGTTTTGTGAGAGAGCATTGTGAAATGTTTGGATTGAGAGAAAAATATGAATTTTAAAGAACATGTGTTGTTTAAGGGCCCTTCTGCATGGAGTTTGCATGTTCCCGTGGGTTTTCACCAGGTACTCTGGCTTCCTCCCACAGTCCAAAAACATGCAGATTTGGGGGACTAGGTTAATTGGACACTCTAAATTGCCCATAGGTGTGAATGTGAGAGTGAATGGTTGTCTGTCTCTATGTGGCCCTGAGATGGACTGGCGACCTGTCCAGGGTGTAGCCCGCCTCTCGCCCTATGTCAGCTGGAGTTAGGCACCAGCGACCCTCAGTGGAGGATAAAGCGGTAGAAAACGAGTGAGTGAATGTATTGTTCATAGTTTTTAATTTTTCCATATTTTTTTATTTGTTCCATGTGTACAGCTGGAGGGAAGTGTCAATGTAAGAGTGTGGACCACACCAGCATTTTAATGCACAGTGGCGATATTTGTACTTGTGTTTACAGATGGTTTAATGCGGTTAAGCTGCCACTTCACATTTATTTACAATCATTAATATCCAGTAATTTGGCAAAGGCTCTTGTGCAAAGAAATGAAGAAGCAGGGTTCAGTGTAGATCAATAATAAAAAATAAATATTTCTGCAAGTTATGTTTTTGATCTTTTTTTCTTACTTCTTAAAAATTGTATATTCTATGATAAATATAAATGCTGTAGGAGACAAAACTACTCTTAAATTTCAGTTGTGCTTCAACGTGACACCACTAAATTGTTTACATTGCCTTGTGAATGTATTTCCTAAATTCTAAATTGAACATTTTTAAATCTCTCATTGACTCACCAGAGATGAGTGGTGCGATTCCACACCATCTTTTCCTCCTTCAATGTCAGTCTTTCGATGACACCTTTGCAGTTATCAACAAACTGACTGCTTAGAGTTTCCTTCACATTTCTCACCACACCTAGTGTGCAATAAAGACACAATGTAAAACTGCTGTTATAATTATACATATTGGTTGGAGGAAGAGATGACCGCTTTACCTGGGCCAGACTCAGCTGGGATACAGGTGGCAGTAACAGTAGTTCACACAATTATTTTATGTTAAAATGAAGTCATTGTGAAAATATGTAACAGTATACAGTCAAACTTGTACAGAAGACACCTCTGAGTAAAATACCACAACAATTAACAACACACCTTCTATGACAGCATATGGCACACATCGTCCTGGGGTTTCAGACAGGAATTTTTTCAAATTCTGGTCAATGGGCACTGTCTTGGCTTCCTGTTAATACAAACTATGTAAAATAAACCATGCAACATAACTGTTCAATAACCTCTCACACCTCACAGGACAATGTTAGAAGAAGAAAAAATGCCTCTGACCTTTAATCTAGCAACTGTTGTGGCTCTGCTTTTGTAAATGGAGTAGAAAAGGGCAGTCAGAGCCGAGCTGGCAGCTAAAACCACAATGTGTGCAGTTGAGGGTTTACCACTGGAATCCATCCTGACATCCACGGCAGAGCTGTATTAAAACAAGTGTGAAGAGCAGATTTAAGATTTGTATTTTTTCTATTCACTAGTTGAATAAATGCCTGCTGCTGCACAGATAATTTACATTAATCTGGGTTGATAATTTGGTCTAAGCACATAATAACCACAGTGAGAAACTCCAACACAACCAAAGAAAATACACAAGCAGTCAACTGATGCTGATCTATACAAATCAAAGCAATCAACCGCTGATCTATGATACTGTTTACTTTAAGCCTATATGTGTAGCTGGTTTTATTTTTTTCTTTCCATCTGATAAAATAGACGGTTTAATAATAGCATATAATATACAAAATTGTTCACCTTAAACAAACGTTAAACAACACTTGACTCAATTTAATGACTCCAATTTTGCACCTATACGAACAAAAAAGCATTTGAAATACACTTATATCAAGATTCCGATGACAGAAACGTGCATTCACATTAATATTTAATAGGCCAACTATTTTTAAACAAAAATTGGGGGGAAAGGCATAATTATTTGATTTGCCTATACAAAGTGAACTGACAAAAGGGGCTGCAAAGTTCTTAAAGTAAATAAAAGGTACCAACAAACTTTATACCGGTATTTATTTACATTTTCTTGACACTGCATTTAAATGCGTAATAAGCTTTTTCTTGAAACACTGGGTTTTAAACTGGTGCACAAAACATTTCACATGACAATGTTAGGCGAGTTGTTAGCTGTTCACTCTTAAACAGTACTCTGTGCTCACATAGCCTTGACATTAGCATTTCTCCGTCGTTAACACGGAATATTATGCCACCAAAAGAGTAATATGACGTAGCCAATTTTGTTAATTTGAACCGACATACGAGTCTGACTTGACTGGCTACATAGCAAAATTAGCGGCATGCTAACGGCTGACTCGGCTATAGCACGATTTGACCGTCCGTTTAAAAGACACTGAAGCTGCCGGTGGTTTCCCTGTCGGTGTAAACCAAACACTGTTCGTTTAAAACGTATATCAAACCTGTGCTTACACACACAAACACACCCAGCGTGTGTCCGTCGGACTGTCAACAGAGCCTCGGCAACAGACAAAAAACGTAAACACCAGTGACGCTGTTCGGGTGCAATCCTCCTCCGCGTCAGATGATGTCGCTGTAGAATCAGTAATGATAGAGTATGAGCCCTTAGATAGACAAAGCTGGGTAGGTCAGTCTGTTTGATACCAAGCACACGGTAAGACTTTTTTTTAAACATTTAATCGCCAAGTCTGGCAATCTGGAACACAGATTCTGTGACCTAGTTTTGACTAATAGTAATGCCATTGCGACTAGTATGAATTGAAGTTGTAGATATCTGTGACGTCATAGTCAAAACTACAGTTTAAGATCTCTGCAATTTTATTATTTTCTAGTCAGAATGACGTCACGTTCTCCATTCATATGTATGGGTTTGTCATTATAGTTATCTAAAAATTCTAGTTTCAGATATCTACGTCATTATGATTAGTCACAATTCAATTTTAAGTAAAAAGGACAATGCAAATATCTTCATAAGTATTATTAAAGATAATAAGAATTATGACTAGTCACAATGACGTTATACGGATCTAATGTCCGCAACCGAATCTGTTGGCCCTTTTTTCACCACAATCATTTTGACATATTTCATCAAAAAAATAAATAAATAAATAAAAATATTCCCATTGATTGAGCCACTCATTCATTCACTTAGTTACACCTGCTCCTTTTGTCCTGTGATCTAACAGAATGGCTGCTGTGCAAAAGACATTTTTGGCTACTGCATCATTTATTTACTCTTTCTTCTTATGTCACAGCAGAGGACATAAGTCAGTGCTAAAGTGGAAAAAGAAAACAAAATGCAGAATCCAGCATCCACAGGACAGACGGAGGTCAGGAAGTCTTGCTCATCCAGAGTTTGACTGAGGTAGGTGTTCATCCCCGGCTGCATACAAATGATGCTGTCAATGCCAGTATTATTGGTGGCCGCTTTTTCAATCAAAGTTCTGGGTTATCATACACTCCCACCAGAGCATGCACAGAGTTATATTAGAGTGAAAATAAATAAAACATAGGGCATCCAGATTATGTATTCTTTCAGTTATGTTTACTAAAATATCTCAGACATGATTTGTTTTTGTTAATTTGCTCTTGGGTTTGCCCCATGACAGCCCACTAAAACACTAGTTATGCACAGTGAGTGAACTGTGGAGCAAATTACCAGCAGCCAGTTCTAGTGGGTTTAAATAAAGGACTCATATGCATCATTCTGCAGGTACACCATATATCTAAGCTGTTGAATCTGAAAACATAATTTAAAAATCACTATGTCCATTTACAGTATGAGCGAGTGTTCAGTGTTTATTTCAAGACTATTTCAGTTAAACCGAGTCTTCTTAAATACTTAAACTACCTTAGATATAATTTTAACAAGGTGGTTGGTAAAACTTTAACTTATTTGTTGAAATTATCTTCAGGTCATTGCAATCAATAAATGAAGTTTTCTGGGAAAAAAAAGGTCTAGCCGGTCTCTCAAACTCAGTCAGTGAACGTCCAGTCTGGTCAGGATGGGGCTGGTTGAGTGGAAAACAGTTCGGGACAAATGAACTATTCAGTAATTTGAATTTAAAATTATATCTTGATAATCTATCACGATCTTGCAAATTTAAATAGTCAGGATAATATTGCACTCCATTTCAAAGTAAAAAAAAGTGTTTGTTTTGATGTATAGTTCACAAAATATATTATATTTATATATATATTAATATATTATAATTTTAAAGTAAGTGCAGGGCGACAGAGCATCTATTTGGGGGGGGTCGCATGTAGCTTGTAGTCTGTAAGTTTGAGACCTTTGGTTCTATAGTTCATTCAGCCCGGTTAGATTGCTTCACTGGTTCACCTAAGACTCAGTAACCAGCCAACCTGCGTGGTTCATTATGATCATATTTAGTGTCTTATTACAGGTGATTCAGTCATGATGTCAAAATCAGAGAACACTGTCATTCTAACACTCTCTCATCCACCTGGCTTCAAACAGTGCTCTCTCTGTGTGTGTTTTAGGGGCAGAGCTTTGATGAGAGTGTAGATGATGGGGATGGAGCGTATTGGTTGCATTGGTTGCAGTGAAGCTTGCTATTATAACATCTTTTCGAAAGTGTTTCAGAGGCAAATTAAAGAGTCAAGCTTAATTTGCATAATTAGTATATTGCATTAGGTGCTTATATTTGTGTAATAAATTGTTTTGGTCTACACTTTCAATTAAAATACTTTATTTAGACACAAAATATATATAACTTTTACTCGTTTACTCTTATATTAACTTAAGGATGCACAGGAGAAAAAAAAAGGGATGAGAAAACTCTCCTCTGGTTGTATCAGTCTGACACCTTCACCAACATTTGAGTGATAAGCCTAAAAGAATTCACAGCTTGCTTCTACTCGGTAAACGTGTTATCTAGTTTTCAACCCCCAGCAAAAAACCAAAAATATCCCTTAGGCATTAATTCAGTATTAGTCACCTTGTTTTTTTGGACTGAGTCTACCTTGCAGACTTCACATAATGACTTTTGTTCAGATGCCAGTCTGGCACAGTTTCAAGTAGATTTTCAAAGAGGCAAGAAAAGAAACAGCAGATGGAGGAAACAGCTTTATGAAGGGCAACAGAGGTGAGAAGAACATTGTGTGTGTACGGTGTATTGTGTTGAGAGGATGACAGCAGGAATTTACTGTGTTTAGATAAGGTTGGCACCACGTCTGCTTGTCAACATCAAGACAAACGCCCTTCCTTGGTTCTATCCAATTACACACCCAAACATACAGCACCAGCACTTCTTGTAACACTGTGTAGGATTTACCTGACAGACACTGAAATTGAGAAAAACATGACAAACATCCAAACTGCAGATAATACGGCTATTCAAACAAAAGAACTTAATGTCTTGAACTTTCTCAGCACAATCTTTACCTTCAATGTAATTCTGACTTGACAAATACCATTGTTCCACATTAGTATGATGCAATGAAGTTTCATTTGCATGCTTCTAATGTAATTAAACATCTTGGCTTTGGAAATGTAATTAAAATTTTGAAAGAATATTCTCTAATGTCAACAGCCTATTTTGTATAATTGGTAGATTTGTTCTTTCGCCATGTCACAAAGCTTTCAGCTCTGCTCTGCCTTTTCAACTGGCTTATTCTCTCACTGAAAAACACATTATTAGTCTCAGCTCATCAGGATACTGAAATCAGTTGGCATTCTGGAGGAAAAATACATCTGAGGAATAGTTAAGAGGAGCTCTGGGCATATAATTAAGCTCTTTGGTACAGAATTGATTGTGGTGTCTCTCATATTCAGAACAGATCCACCTGCACGAAACACTAATGATGCTAATGATACAGAATATGGGGGACATCACACATGTCCAATTATCACGATATGAATAAGTGATGACAGAAAACTACCAATTTCTGTGAAAGTGTAAATGTCATGCAGCAACAAATCTGAGCATGGATCCAAAATGTGCCTTTAAACAGCAGATGCACAGAAATATACTATATAGAGCACTTTAATTAACTAAATTATGAATTCCTATTTTTATTGTAGATAAATATTCTAATCCTGATTAGTCAAAAAAAAAAAAAAACATCCCATGCAATCAGATGGACTTATCACGGAGTCTCCATGAAGTCACTGGCTGGCCAAGAAGTGTTGCTGTAATTTACTAATAGATATTATATTATATACTTTATACACTTTATATTATACTTCAGTTGTATAGATTAAATTAATGAGATGTTATGTGTTACTTGTGAGCTTTGGCACTTGATCCCACTTGTTTTCTATGTTAATGTGCATCATAGTTAAGTGGCTTCTGGCTGTAGTTCTGTATTTAACTTGCAGACATGTGAGTAAAATGGATTTCCTCACCTTGGCAAGAACGCGAAAAGGAAAAAAAAAAACAACAACCCTCAAATGTTTCTTACTTTTACTGTTTTAAATCTGAATCCTGATTAAAGACCACATCTGTGTGGAAGTCACATTGACCTGCTGTCATCAGCTCTTATTTCTAATTTAATTTGGGTAATTACCTTTTTTTTAAATGAATCACTTATTAGCATGCAACATTTTCAGTGCATCATAAATGAGAGGACACAGGTTACAGGTTACTTGAACTTTCTTATGTAATCAGTCATGCCTATGAAAATCTATAGCATTAGAATGAGATAATATTGATTTAAATCCCTTGGGGCTTGCACTCCTACCTTCTGTATACAAAGAATTTACTCCATCTTTACAAAATGTTCAAGGTCCCCCCCCCCCATCGTTTTTTGTGAGACTTACCTCTTTCTTGTTTTATCTCTAGCACTGTGATAAATGAAGAATGCAGCCGCTCTTTCTGTCATTATCCCCTCTCCCTTGTTCCTAAATGTGTGCACAATTGACTTGCTGCTGCCCTCACGTATACAACCATAAATCAGCCATGTAAGAGCTGGGACCTTATTACACTGCACTCAGCAAGTGTAGCATGATGAATGGGGAGCCTAATTCAATTAGACTGCCTTGGTGGACAGAAATATGTGACATATGCTGAGTAAAAGGCTGCCTTCAAGAGCAAGAAACTAAGGACAAGGATGAAGAATTTTAAAAGAGGGATGTCACTTTGATAAAAGTAATAAGATTGCTGTTTTAACATTTAGTTGTCTGGGATGAAGTCAGAGTGACAGGAAATGAGGATGATTCACAGGACTGAGCTGCAAATGGATTTGTAACAGTGAACAGTTTCTATATAATGGTCTTGCTCAAGAGATGGTCCACGCTGAAATCCCAGCAGAGTTTCACACTTTGCAGAGAATGAATCCAACTGACTTTGGTGATCCATTAACTTTTCATTTTGTGAAAAATGCAGGTCATCGTTGAAATGTTTTGAAAATATCAAAATATCTATTTCATTGTTAGCCATGACATTTGGTACAGACCATTCAAGACGTCCAAAAGATGCATCCATAGGATTGATCTTTATAATTCCATAAAATTCAACATCACAGCTGTGTAAAATGTAGTATGTAACATATGTAGTGAAATTTCTATCTACCAGTTGGACAGGTACCAACTTCACAGAGGATGAATCATACTGACTTTGTGACAACCAGGTTTCCTTGTTGACTACTGGTGCCACTACTGGTGTTGACTCCTGTCCCTCCTGATGCTCACTGTACATTTTCTTTTTTCAGACCATTTTCTGTAAATCCTAGTGATGGCTTTATGTGCAGACCAGCAGTTTCTGAAAAATACTCTTCCCCGTTATGGTGCTCAGTTGCACCATCAGCCAGTTGTCTTGGACATGCCCTCATATCTAAAGACATTGAGTTGCTGCTATGAGATTAGTCTAATAGATATTTATGTTAAGCAGTTAAACGTGTAAGCTCAATAATGTCACCATTCCCCTGCTAAATTGTCTTTTCTAGTGGCCAGACTTAAACAGCATATATAATTCTGTGTAGTCTACCTGATCTGACTTGTTTTTGACCCTGGACTTTTCCGTGCCACTCTTTGCGTTTGTCTGCCTGTTGGAAAGACATTCTCATTATGACAGAGTTTGAACACTGAGTAAATCTATTCTTCAGTGTCGCTTTCGCTGAGCTGGATGATGTTTTGTTAAAAATGCCAAAGGAACTGACAAATCCCACTTTATACAGTATATCAAGGATATAAGGTGCTGTAGGATTGTTTTAGAACTCTGATTCACCTTGAATGTCGACAGCTTTATTAGAATGCACCACACTCTCACACTCTCCCTGAGAGCTAGTTTACATTAAGCAATCTTTCCTCTGTCCTTACTGAAGTATGTACTCGAACTGAATGCATGCTCACATCATTATTGCTATAATCCTCAGTTGGAAAACTTTCATACTGCCTTTGCACAAAAAAAGAGTTGACTGGCAACCTCAGTGGAAAGACTTGAGACTTGAGACATTTCCTAATTTCATCAAACATCTCTCTTGCAGGCTGATACAGTATATCAAATGGCAGATAAGTCAATACTGAATACATACATTGTTTTCTGTAAAGGCCAATCCATAATGGATTTTTTCAATTTTAGCATATCTGGGTCTGCATTAATCTTCTGTGGTTAGAGATGAGGTATCTCGCATCACATGTGATTTATGAGACCACTGCTGTATGATCATGCTCTCTTGATCAGTCTTTTGGTGATTCACAATGATTCTGGCTCATCCTGATACAATGTTGCTCTGTTCACACTCTTGTCATCATAAATCACATCTATATATGGTCCGCAGAGCAATACGTTTTTCCTATTAGATGTTTATTTTTCAGTGTTGCCACAGTGACCTCAGCAGAGAACTTTTATCTACCTCCACATGGCAATTCAGTCCTTGTTGCCTGGCACAGCTCAGTGGCAGACAAAGATGATTCATTTCCACACAATGTTCCACTGACAGTGCATCAAGCCTTTATCTGGCCTATTATTAAGTTATTAAGTGTTGATCAGACTAGGACAGATACTTACCAATGTCTTTCCCCCCCCCATCATGTTCCACAGCACACAGTATTACTGAAATCAGTCACATTTTTTTGTGTAATGTAATGTGTAAAAAACAAATATGTTTAAGACAAACAGATTAACAACATATGTTTGTTAACAACAAAATGTTTATTAAAACATGCAGTTTTTCCAGCGTTCATTCTTATTAGTCAACATCAGCTCTGATGGTTGTGTTAAGTAAGTAAGTCACTTACCTAAATGATGTATGTTCAAGTGTTTATTTTACCTATGGGAAAGATTTTGATGAGCCATTAATGAGTGCTGAGTATCACTTTGTTGAGCATTTATGGGACCTTGATGTGGCAGCTCCACTCTATATTCTTATTAAACCCCACTGCTTTAGTCCATAAAATGTAACCGGATACTTAATATGACACTAAATGAGAATGTTTTGCATAGTATTAAGTTGACAGACTTCTATATCAGAAATACTGTACAGTTACATAGTTTATGTCTCTGGAGAGAGAAAGAGAGAATGACTAGGCGATGTACTCTCTTCCTCAGCTTTACAAGAACCATAAAAACAGTGATACCTCAGTGCAAAGCTGGACTGATAAATAATGCTTTGGTACAGAGCCATTTGGAAGCAAAACAACAAATCAGAGAGGAGGAGGATGAGGGTGCCTTAGTGCTGGCCTAAGGCTCCCTGCACAGATCAGCGCTGCATGATGCAAACAGAAGAAGAGGAGGAGGAGGAGGAGAGGAGGGAGGAGCGAGTGAGGGAAACAGATTGGCTCAGGCTCTAAGCTTTCAGTCTCTCCTTAGTGCTTCATGAAGCAGCTTCTCTTTGTTTTTTCCCCTTCTCTCGCACACACACACACACACCAGCTTTCCTGCTTTTTTTGTCTGAGCTGACAAGAGCAAACACCGAGGAAGCTTGATCGCTCCAACTCCTCCCACACCATGCTGCCCTGGAAGAGGAATAAGTTTGTTTTGGTGGAGGATGAAGCCAAGAATAAAACCAAGAGCCTAGGGACGGGGTTTACCTACCACTCCATCCTCTCCTCTCTGCTACGCTCCTGTCCTGACTTGCTGCCTGACTGCCCCTTCAATTGGGTGGGCAGCATCTTCCATACCAAACGGCAAAAGGTGGAACTGAACAAAGAGGAGCCTGTTTACAATGTGCGCTACCTGGGGAGTGTGGTCACCATCATGGCAAAGGGAGATGGCTGCACCCAGGAGGCAGTTGCCAAAATCTGGGCTCGGAGCAACTACGGGGAGCAGAGTGTCAAGATGAGGTTGACAGTGGGGCCCCAAGGCATCAGAATGAGTGTGGACAAATCTGGGAAAAAGAAACCCCTTCATCTTTACTCTCTGAATAGAATAACTTATTGCACTGCTGACCCATGCCGTCCCAAGATCCTGGCCTGGATCTACAGACACCAAGTAAAGAACATGGCAGTGGTGCTTAGGTGCCATGCTGTTCTGCTTAACAAGTCAGAGAAGGCACAAGCCATCGCCCACAGCCTCTACCAAATCGCCACCTCCGCCTTCAGTGAGTTCAAGCGGCTGAAGCGTCAAAGTGATTTCCGGCACTGCCAGCAGCAGCTGCTGGGTGAGGAGGCGGTGCCCCTGATGCCATTGAGGAGGCTGCTGAACGGGCAGTGCCACTACAGACCACCTGCTGACAACCCTGGGAGTGCCACCCGACTCTGTTCCATCACAGAGGAAGACGAGGAGGAGGAGGATTACAAGGACAACAGAGATGAGAAGCAGGGCTCAGAGGAATCAGAGGTGGACGTAGAGGGGCAGCAAGAGAAAAAGAGGGTTTTAACTACAAACACAGACCCAACTCAATTATTATCAGAGTTGGACATTGGGGATATTGCCAGATTGGAGCAGTGCCAAATCAACTTTGTCAGTGACAGCAACAACAACACATTTACGTTTATAACCTCTTTGGTGTGACTACAACATCAATTGCAGAGTGCAATCACAAGAGTAATGCATTCCTTTCTTTGCCCTGCACTGGTATCCCACTCAGGCTGCCCCCTGCTCTGTCCATGTAATGTGTTTACCAGAGACTTCTTCTACCAGGAGGCAGAGAAAAGGAAGACCATCACTCTGTAAGACTAATTTATATTCTGGCCAGACAGCCGAGATGCTGGTTTGACTGTGTCACTTTGGGAAACTGTTTACAAAGAGGGCTGATGATGCACAGACTGATAATAGCACAATGATGTACGAGATCAGTGGTTTCAGAAAACGTGAGAGCATAGCTGGAATCACTGACATACAGGTCACAGGACTGATCACAGCACCATGCAGGATGTGTTTGTTAGTCCTCGATATCTTATTTTTGTGAGTATAATTAATGCCATGTTTGCCAGCAGGGACTTTTTTTTTGGATTGACTTGTGATATTTTTCAGGGAGGTTCTTTGTAAATTTGTGTAATTTTTCTAAGATGACAATCATCAATGGTGTTGTTTGTAGACTGACCTTTTAGAGCGCCAACTGCAAGATGAATTTATTACGGTTTTACTAATGATCAAAGCGGACTAATGAATAAGGCTATAATTTAGGAAGCAAGCCATTGAGTCGTTGTATTTATTGCTGCCATTTGCTACAGTTATTATTTATGCATGACATGTCAGCATTAACCTTTCCGTGCCAAGCTTTTGTCATTTTTGTCATGTGATATATTTGATCCTACTGCTTTTAAAAATATACACTGTGATAAATGTGTCTCCAGGGACAAAACTACATAACCTATAGACAGCAAAGTCTTCTTTATGTAATGCACTTTGTAAAATTCATATTTATTACAGTGTCAAACTGGTTCAACAAAACAAAGGTTTTCCACATGAGCCCCTGCAAAAATGCATATGGACCCATACAATTTAAAGCAATGTGTCTTAAATAAGCTGATTTCCTGTTTATAATATTTGTGCTGTTCTGTCTGAAGATTCATTGTTATTGCTATGAAATGAAGCTATTTATTTTCCAAATATGGTGAATAAAAATAGCCCTCAATTAAATTTTTGTGAAGGAAGGGTATTTCAAAAAGATTATTCAAACGAATCCAACTCTGCTTTTTACCAGTGTGCATTTGCATGTTTGTGATGTGAAAATGTGTAACCGACACTTCAAAGACAAAAAAACATCATATTTG
The DNA here is from genome assembly GCA_016785285.1 of Brachirus orientalis. Classification (NCBI taxonomy): domain Eukaryota; kingdom Metazoa; phylum Chordata; class Actinopteri; order Pleuronectiformes; family Soleidae; genus Brachirus; species Brachirus orientalis. The sequence goes on from JAFBJR010000150.1 coordinate 16,513,952, forward strand.
CATCAGCATAGTCTGCTTCCTGAGTTGCAGAACAGTTTAAAAAAAATATTATTTTTCACAAGTAAAATGTCCTTAAAATATCTGTCAGTCCCATTGGACAATGATGTGGTTTGACACATTTCGGCAAGCTTTTACAGGCTTCTTAGACCTTTACCCTGAAGGTGCGTGTGTGTGCGTGTGTGGGGGGGGGGCAGTGGCAATTAATCAGCAAATGGAATTGTTTGGGAAATGAACATAAAGCATCTGCCTCGGCGGTCACTGACAGAACCAAGTCATCCAAAACGTGGACTGGGACGGTGACCCACCCATCAACCATTTTACTGCTCACATCAGCTGTTTTGGTGATGAGTCTTTATATCTCTGTGCTAGAACACAACATCAGCAAGTGAAAACAATGAGACAATTAAGGCTACAGAAAGTGTGAGTCATGTTGTTTTGCAATTAGACAGCTTAACATCATTAGTGTCTCCCATGTATTCCATGTATTCATTTTTTGTATTGTGCTATATTATCACAATATACTATTACAGTGCAATAAATCCATAAACACTACATGAAATTATCAATATCATAACTGTCTATAGATTCACTTTAATAGTCTTACATAACAGCTTAACAACAAGAGTTGTTACAGCAGTTAGAGTGGTTAGATCTGACGTTCTTCATTAGGAATTTAGCTTTTGAAGAAGAATAGATAGAGAATAGGTGCTGCTCTGTTGACGTATTAGGAAATCATTTTGAGTCTGTTTGAATTACTGAGATGGATTGTACTGAAAGGACACTTTCAGCTGGAACCATAGAGATCAATATTTTAGAGTAAGCTACCTTTCAACAAAAACAGGAGCCAATGCCAAAAGATAGATAAAGGATTCATGTGTCCTTGTCACAGCTCCACTCATCTCATCATGACTGCATGCAGAATCTGAATACTAAGATTTGGGTTCTGTTGCATTTTTCCTGCATTTTAATCCTCAGCCCATTCGCCAGAATCGCGTTTCTGCATAGATGAGTAGCCATATACACATTGTGCATGTCATGATTTTGTCACATTTTTGGTTCATTGACTTTAATGCGAAAATGCATTAAGGAAATTCCAGTATTGTGTTAACATGTAGTCGTTAGCAGAGGAACCAGTGTTCTTTAAAGTAAACACAACTCTTACCAGGAGGAGACAGAGCAGATGGAAGCAGTGAGGCACACAATGTGGTTTATCACACTTATCTTCCACAATAACAAGGGCTTAAGCCTGGATCTAAAGATAGAGGCACAACAACAGGACAGGCATAGGCTCCTAAGAAAAGGGGGCCCTCAGGCACATTTTGAATGACAACCATAAAGCCCCCAAATATGTAGCTCACCACTGTTACATCCAACATCCCCTTAAAAAACAGAAATTACAAGTGGGCCCCAAAGAGCCAGTCCTAATGGTATATTTTACCATTATTGTGACATCCATTAAGCCCCTGAAACTACTAATACAGCTCACCACTGCTACATCCAACCCCCCTTAATGGGACCCCTTCTGCGCTGTACTGGTTGCATTTTTATGACAGTTTAGGGTGTATAGATGATGAGGGTGGGGACGGATAGTGAAGGGCCCCAATTATCAAATGTAATGGAAAATCCCTATATCTATCACGATTTCATAATATCAACCATGTTTGTCATGTCAACCATGGTTTTCATGTCAACCATGTTTTTTCATGTATCTGCTTCATTTTCATCTCAAGGCCATTCTCCCTGCGCTGCCAACAGTGCTAGCCTCCCATATCTGTCTACCTCCCATTTGATTCTTTTTCGTATCAAGCTCATTTTCGTTTCAAGGCCATTATTACTTCTGCCTTTTATGGACAAACAGTCTTCTCTTATGTAATCATCTTTGCCTATAAGAAGCTGTGACTTACTCCCCTTTTTCGAACTCCTTCACAGACCACTCGATGCTTTGTGAACCTGTTCCTTCTGCAGAATAAATAACAACTGGTGGACTCTCAAACTCTTTATTTCTCTCTCACTCGGGCACATACCAAATTTCCACAACACATATTGTCAGCTATTAAAGAAATACAAAATCTAAACAAACACTGGCAATACACACAAGCCTGTAAGGTAGCGCAAACAACCATGCTGTGCCACTTTACAGCTGTGTTTAAGGACTCCAAAAGACCCGCGTACTGCTTTTTTTTTTTTAGATACTTTGTCATGTTCATGCAGCATCCGTGAAGCAAACACAGAAAAAACATCTACTTGCCTGCTACCAGATGAGGAAGAGGGATAAAATGTTATGTGTCAGAGCAGCTGGCATCAGGTGGAAGTCCAATTGTTATTGTTCCAAATAGAATTATACATAGAAATATTGAGCAGTTTCTTTGTGAGGATGGCAGAGGGAGGATGGACACTGTGGATCAATGAGTAATACCAGTAATAACCTTGTAAGAAACAATATTGTGTGTTTTAGAGCTTAATTAAATTGATGTCACAGATTAAAATCCTTTTTTTTTTGTGGCAGCACAAGAAAGTCTGAGCTGACACCGTAATAACTTCTTGAACCGCAATTATTTTGGTCACGATAATAGTAATGGGAAACGATTATATCGTGGCAAGCCTAATCATGTCATCCCAAAACATGCAAATCCTAATGAATTCAAATGATAAATTGGGTTATGTTAAAATATGTAATCCTTTGTTTATATTCTGAGGTCAGATTAAAGAATGATTCTGGTTTGGGTTACAGTCGAGTGAAAGGTACTTCTGTTATCATGCTTAAGGTCAGAGACTGACAGGTTAAAAAAAAGTGATATTTTTTGATGCATCAATCAACCTGGACTTCCCCATTCCAAAAAATAAAAAATAAAAATAAAAATAAATAAATAAAAAATAAACCTGTGTAGGACATGCTGGCATGCTGTTAGAGCAGTATTTGTTAGGGCTCTACAGAACCTTGGTGGCTAAGCAACCCGTATTCCCACCAGAGCATAACCAAAGTTGCACCACTTATTTCCCTCAATAGCAGGCATTCCTCAATGCACATCATGAGCAGGAGTAAATACAGCAGCTTCCGTGAGCAGTTTTTCTCTTAACTGTGACCACTGCCTGTTCCTCCTCTCATCTACAGCTTACACTGATGACAAAATGCAAGCGAAACAATTCGTATTTTTTTGATTCCCAATGGAAACCAACTTTTCACATTAAGAGCAAGTTCATTTTTGGTGTGAACATGCCAACCAGTTCAAAATTAGGTTTGGGAGCTGGAACCATTCCAGAGCTGTGCCAGTGTGAAAGCACTATATGTGGGGGACAAACCGAGGAAGCTCCCGTAAGAAAAGCCCTGGGCCTCTCCTGTGCTTTTCAACATTCACCCTTTAAGTTACAGACAGACTGCAAACACTTGTAATACGTTCATTCATCTCTTAACATTCTCTATTGGACAACACTGTAAATTAGCTCTATACTGCCCCCTGCATGAGCCTCGCGTAAAACACCCACTGGTTGTTAACACTTCACTTAAAGTAGTTGACTGTTTTTCCCCACAGCTCTTACATAGGTGATGCTATTCCACACTCGAAAACAAACTAGGAAAGGTTTTACAATAATGAAGACCAGGATGAAGAATAACTGCTTCATCAGCAAAGTTGCCTCCCAGAGCTTTTATGTGAGACCCACTGGGGCACTGCCCTGTGTGAGGCTATATGTATAATACCGTCACCTGCCACCATAGAGAATACAACCAATGGAGGAATTTTTCACATGAGCATAAAAAGGCATAAAAATGTATTCTGTAATTTTCTTGGTCGGATAGAATTCTTACATTGTTTGATGCTCCTGTCCTTTTACAGTCAGTGGAGAAGACACGAGTTACGAGTTGAAATGATTACACTATGTAAGTCAACCAGCATCACTCATGCATATTTTAGTATCTTTTGAGAGAAAGAGTTGCACACCTGGCGAATTGCAAATGAAATGCGGTGTTTTGCTCTGCTGCAAGACTCAATGAAAAATGCCAGCATATGCATTCTTCTGTTGGAAAAAAACAAAACTGCAGACTGACTCCAGGACTTATTTTGATTTGATTTGACTGAGATACTTTCTTTTTTTTAATATTAAAAAAAAAAAAAAAAAAAAACTCTGGTGAGCATAATTATACGGCTTATTCATGAGATTAAAGGATTTGTTACTGCAGTAAAGACATTAATGGTTTTATCCCAATAAAACCTAATAAGGAATGCCAAAATTAAAATATCCATTATATCCAAAATATCCTGGATATAAGAGCCTTGCCATCTATAAACAATTTGACATTATTTGTACACTGCATCCTTCATCTGAACCATGGCTCTGTCAAGCAGTAGACCTCAGTTAGGGAGTGTTTGTGTGTATTCAGCAGCAGTGCAGAGGCGGGTGGAGGCAAGAAGTGTTTGTCCAGTCAAACTGTTGAATGACTTTTATGTGGGCATGACTTTGTGGGTTTTTTTTTTAGTGTTTTCAGTCATACTCCAACCTGTTTGCAACTGTTTCATTTTACTAGCACAATGTTTCTGTTGCCTCAGTCTGTCTTGACATGAAACAAGCTACTTCCTGTGCACAGCGTGGGAATGTCACTGGGTGACACACGATCTAAATACTGCTACTCTGAGAAACAGACAGAGTGTCCTGTGGAACTGATAGACTTCATCAGCATTGAACTAACTGACAATGGTTTGACTATAATGGACATTTATTTATATTTAAATCTCATGATCTGCAGGTTTACTAGGCAATGTGTTACGTGTTGGGTTACATCCCACTACCCAAAATCAAATGTATTTGCATCCAGGAGAAGCTTACCTTGAAGCTGGTTTTAACTCAACTGGATTCCGTGAACTTGTGTCTTGTTTGTCTTTGTCTTAAACAACTGATGTTTGCTGGAGATGGATAGAGTTGTGCCTCTTGCCTCCCCACTCAGAGCTGCATATATTTGGCTCTTGCAAAACACCAGGGGGCAGCAGCAGAGTAATTGGCTGCAAGTATCATCACATTTCCCACCATTTGCAGTATTATTGGAAGTCTAATCATCATTAATACCTGTGGGTCTGATGCAGAAGTTTAAGCTCATTGATGTATTATCACGTCATGGCCACATAGATATACTTTTTTGGAGAAAGTTTTTGTGTGGGAGAAGAAAACAAGTCTCTATCAAAAAGAAAAAAAAACTATTTACCCCTGAAGCATTTTGTTGGATAGCGAAGAGGTCCAGTATCCATTTGTTACTAGGATTCCAATTACTCTGGGAACATGCAGCAGTCACTTAGACACACACAGTGGCCAAAACACGTGAAGGCTTAGGGCATTTCATTTAGGCAGACGGAGTTGGAGCATAAGACAATATTTTTCTCTCTTTGATGACCTACATAGAGTGGCAGGTGGATAAAGGGGGCACTGAACTGGGTAGTGGGTGGACTTGGCTGACATGTGAGTGGGTTGGCACATGCCCACAGAGGACAGCATGTATGATGAGAGCCGTGGCCACTGCACCTGAATAAATAAGGATAAACAAAAGCAAACAGACTGGACCTCTCAGGCCCCCGAAGAGGGAGCATTTCCTGTTACGACAGCTAAACTTTCCACGTTATGTTTTGCACCCAGTAGCATCAGATACTGAGGGCTGATTTAACCCTACATTTTTATAAATTTAAGTAATCATGGGATTAATTTAAGAAAAAACTCATCATATGCTTTAGTCAGATCTTAACTTAATTGAATTTCTATAGATTCCAGATTCGGAATATACATTTCTCCATTTATTTAAGACTTGGAATATATTAAAGCAACTTACATCATCTTGTATATCTAGTGAATCATCCTTCAAAAGAGTTCAGTCATGAACTTTGCCACACTTGTTTTGTGTGGATGCCTGATGGCGTCTTGTTACACAGTATATCCTCTCTCTATGGCAACATCATTTCCCAACAACATCCAGCTCCTGAGAGGGAGGAGGATGATTTGTTGACAGACATAAACTGAGGTTTCATTTTCAAAGGAAATTGCTTGGCCATTTTCCCAGGTTGCATACTATGTACTGTATATATCTATATATGTATATATACTGTATCTTTGTAATGTAGCCCTTTAACTGACATGTATATGCCGAGGAACAGTTCAGGCTGTTTACTGGACAGTTTGTTCCACTGAGAATTTCATATAAGTAGATGTCCTTAATGAGTGAATGGACAAAATAAGCCAAAATTTCATAACAGAGTCTTGTTCATATACCTACAGTACTTCTCCTTTCACATCTTGCATAAAAACCTAATGGACCAACAATGTTATTACAGTTTATTTCAATATTCAATCTCTCTCTAAAAAAAAAGCAAAACAAAGAACAGCATTAACCACATGATGCAGTGCTATAGAGAAAAAGTTAAGGGATCATCTACAACTTCTAAAAAAATTAATTTTAATAAGAATTTAAAGAGGGGTGCAGAAAGACACTGTCATTCCAGGAGACATACTGCCTGCATGGCTTGGATAGTTGGAGTTAAATAAAGCTACTAAGGATTTTAAACTCACAGCACTCACTCTGTGAATCAACAAAATTTTAAACAATATCAAATATAGAAGAAATAAATAACGCACGCTTAATTAAAATAGATATTTATCAGCGTTTACTCATGAAATAATTTAGAAATTGTCAATTATTCTTATGTTATTTCATATTCAGGGGTATTGTATCCCACTCGGATTATTTCCTTTGGCGATTTGCATGCATGACAAATCCCCCCCCCCTCCCCCCACCCCCCAGACAGTGCCAGTGTTCATTTAGAATCAGCTGGAAGTCATTATAAAACCTGCCAGTCTACTAAGACTGAGGATGAGGTTATGGGGGGGGGGGGGGCATCATCTTCACATGCTTGCTTCGACAAAGGATACAATCAATTAAAGATGCAGGACATTTTTTTATCGCATGGCATTGGCCTTATTTATTTTTAACAGCAGTGCATAACACAGAACTGCTTAAACATGAATGTGTACATAACAGTACCATCTGTGTATTTAACTGCTCTACCAGCTTATGCACTTGTTTATTCATCTTTTTAGATGAGGTGAATGTCCTGAAGTATCAGTTCTGTCTGTAATCATTTTAACACTATGACAAGCCAGCTTTGGAAATGTTGAAGAGCTGAAGATGAGTATTAGTGTGTTCCCTAAAAGCATGAAGCACACAGGCATGTATTTACATGCACACACATAATACAAATAAACTTTGTGGGGTTAAATATCTTGCTTAACGACATATCGGCATGTAGACTAGAGGAGCCGGGATTCAGACCCACAGCCTTCAAGCTGAATGACAACTCACTCTACCACCGATCGCCCATCACCCCTGAAAACTCATAATTGGCTGTGTCTGACTTATTTGAACAGACGGGCATCATCATACATCAGTCAAGAACTGCTCCCTAAATATCCATGGCGCAGCATCCTGCGCATGCTGTGCCTAATTTCTGTCATCAAGAGCTGTCATTACTTTTCACAGCTAGTGACTGAATGTGTGATGTTGTCTCCAGCTGAGTCACCAAGTAAAACTTTAACAAAAATTCAAATTAGGTAAAGATTAAATATGAGGATTGCCATATTCTTGTCATGGGTTTTCTGTTTTCTTTCAGAGGGAAAAGGGCGATTGGATGATTTTACCCATGTGGCACAGTTCAAACTAGTTTAACTCTCCACTATAACAAATTTCGGGGTGACTGGTAAAGCAAAAGTTCACCTGCTGGTTGAAAAACTTGAGTAAACTGTATGATAGATATTGTTTCAACACATACATTTAAGTTAAGTTATGATAATGTGTTGTTTAAACTGGCTATAACCTGTCTATGATAGATTATCTTCCCTTCTTTCCTTAACTGAGCTTCAGCAACTCTTTCCCACATCTTCATTGTGTGGCTGATCTGTAATTACTACGATTGGTACCACTACACTACTTCTCCAATTCCTCAGGCATTTTCTTGCTCTCCGATATTGTGTTAAACAATCCAATCAATAAGCTTTCTCGCCTAGACATCTCCATACCTCCACAGGTATGTCATCTGGAACTACTGCCTTTCCACCCTTCTTCCTCCTCAGAGCAGCCCTCGCTTCTTCCTTACTAATACTCTGCACTTCCTGAGGTAGTGCAGGTAGTGCTGTCTCCCTCCCATCTGTCCTCTCTCTCATTTCCCTCAATACATTAGCTCCTCAAAATACTCCTTCCATCTTCTCAACACACTCTGGAATGGACGTGCAGTCTGTTGCTGCATGTCCATTCCAGCTCTGGCTCCCTGTCTAGCCAAATGATAAAAATCCTTCTCTCCTTCCTTAGTGTTCAGCCTCCCATACAACTCATTATGAGCCTTTTTCTTTGCCACCTCCCAGTACTCCTGCCCACTTTCTTCATCTCCCTGGAACGCTTTTTCTGTTCCATCCTCTTCCTTGCCTCCAAACACCGTCTTGGCCGGATTCCTCAAGCTGTACTTTCCCAGTCAACTGGTAACTCCTCAACACCTCATAGAGCCTGTTGTAACTCCCCTGCTGAACTCATTCATCATTGAGTACATACATCATTCTTTCTTTTTTTTTCAGCATCCACCATTTAATCCTTGGCTCCACTTCCTCTTCTTGGCTTCCAAAGTTATCCTACAGATGAACATCTGATGCTGCCTAGACACGCTCTCCCCGGGCATCACCTTGCAGTTCTACTATCTCCTTCAGATTGCATCTTCATCTTCCACTTTAAAGGTCTCCCTATGCTTCTCCCTCTTCCTGAAATACGTATTCACCATAGCCATTTCCATCCTTTTCGCAAAATCCATGACCGTTTCTCCTTCCACATTACATAAGTACTGTTTACAGTAATCCACATACATTGTAAATTAAACTTTTAATGACTCAATAATTTGTGTTTAACGTCTAAAAATAGTTGATAAGTGGTAAAAAAATGGGGCCTAATTCATTCTTAAGCATACAAAAAAGAGGGGCAAGTCATCAGACTCTGCAGAACGTATTAGTACAACAGACATACCAACAAATACTGAAGAAACTGAAATCCCTCAGTGATTTCACACACATTTTGTGAGAAGCCTGCTTGTGAAACCTCCAAATGACCTCAGTGGGGAAGTTTCATTTCACAAGTAGTGTCGGCTGCATCAAAATCACGTCTCAGAACCTCCAGCTTGATGTTTTAGTTTGAATATGATAAATGAGTGGATTTAATATGTCTTCATATTCAGCCACTTCTCAGATTTCAAAACCAAGAGGAAAAGTGTATATCTTAGCTTCTTCGCCTTCAAGAGTGGAGACTAGACTTATTATTTTTATCGACTTTGGAGACGTGGAAGGAATCCTATAATTTTTAGATACAGTATGTGTTACTATCTGAAGTGTACTTAAAACATCCCATTTCTATGTTTAAAAAAAAAACGCACATCCTTGTGCATCATTTCATACTAAGTGCAATGATAACATGAAACATTGTTCCTAGTGTGATTATCCATTTCCTTTGCATCTCTTCCTCTGCTGATTCTGTTTCCAACAATCTGGCACAGTCCTTTTTTATCAGCTTCCTGGCAGATACAGTACGTGCCATCTGTAGATATGAGGCATGTGGTGAACCCTGCAGGCTCAACAGTGTTGCCAGGGAGTTTAGAGTGTCCAATGACCTTCTTCACTTGTGAACCGGGCCTTGATCTGCCGTGTCCTTTGTAACTGTTCGGGCTCACTGTCTCGCAGCCATGTGGCGGAGAAAAATATAATTACCCAAAATGACAGCAGGACCCATTGCAAGTTTTGTTTTAACGCAAAGCTGATTCTCTATCACAGTTTTATCTAGTCATGTAAACAACAGACAAGGCAACAGCTCTCTGTGGCTTTGATATAAAGGTAGATTCAGCAAAAAAGCTGATGTCAGCATGTTAACATGGTAACATGCTGGTAGGATAGAAATAATTGTCTCATGGTAATTTGCCCTGGACACTCATGTCTGCAGTATAAAAACATGGCATCCATTTTAACATATTAAATTTTGTAATTTTATAATTTTATGTTAAGATTTGCAGATTTTTCTCACTCACTAATTGTTCAGAACAACAAATGTGACACACAGAGAGAGATGCTGCTGTCTCTACTTGTATGCTGCTGCCATGTCTGTTTTTTCCCTGGTATTTTATTGCTTTCCAGGAGGATTTCAGTGAGGCATGTCAAACAAAATTACCTCCAATCATGCCAGGGAGGGAGAGAATGGTAGGATGTGCTGCTAACAAGGCATTTAACAGCAGAAAATGGATGCTGCAGTGCACACAGCAGGCCACCTCAAGTCTTCATTACTCATTCATGTACACTGCTTGCTGGAAAATGATGGTAATAGTGTGCCATGGTGCGGCCTTCGTATAATGAGCAAATGAATTAGGCCACTAGGATAAGGAATGCTGGTGTAAGCTACATCCATGATCCTGAAACCCATAAATAAGCATGTCCACTTTAAACACAGGCACAGTTTTTATATTTTTCATCACATACATAAAAAAATTGTATGTAATGTAAATCAATTAACAATCAGTCAAACAGCCAATTAATTAAAATGCTGTAAACCAAAGCTCAACATCTGAAATCATCAAGAGACCAAACCTGGATCTGCTCCATAAATAATTAATGACATGTAGGATTTTTCTGGAATCAGACAATTAGTTATTATTGAATTTATTTTTTTTCCCTGTAACATCAAAAGCTTTGAACTGAACAAAGAAAAAATAATAATTGTTATCACACCAGGTTTTTATTTACAGTAAAGATAGCTACAGAATTTGTCTTTTTGTTGTTTCACATAGACACAGATGGGGGGAAAACAATCATGTCAGAAAAGCTCAGAAGGTATAGCCTTGTACATTTTTTTTGATAAAATTTGAATCAAAAACAAATCCCAAACAGTCCAAATAACATAAACAACTTTGTCTGCTGAAAATGGTTAGATTAAACTGCGTTGTAAACATGTTTCATCCTCCTTAAAGATAATATAAAATGTAGCATTTCTTCATTAAAATATCTAAAAACAGTGAGACTACTACTCCTGCAAATATAAATAAATAAATAATAAAAGTCTCATTGGAGAAAAATTAATCAGAACATAAAGGCAAGCGTTCTTTTACTTTGAAACAGGTACAGGATGTGTTGTGTGTGTGTGTGCCACACACGCATCAGATAGACACTGACCTGCTGTTCAGTAGCGAGTGTTTGAAAGTGAGTTGATGTCATACTTAAAAATACATAAAAACTACATTAAAAATCTGATGGTAGTAGCATATTACATGGCTTAAAAAACCTAGAAACCTAAAACGACCTAGATGATTGGTCACTTAATCAGGAGGTGAATCGATGCTCTTGATGCCACAGTACTCCCTGATGTCATCAAATTAGTTCTTTTGTCTTGTTTTAAATAAAAAGGGAAGAGCAGAAATTACATATTGTGAGATCAACAGAACACCTCTAAAATCGGAAACAGATTTTCAGATGTTTGGTTTTGGAACGGATCTCAAACTGTGGTCTGTAATTTTTGTGAGACAGGGTTGATACGTGGCATAAATTTCTCGATGTATTTTGTTACTATAAGTGGAGGAATTCAGGCTTTCTCATTAGAAGTGGCTCCAGCCTTTCACCACATATGCTCAGTTCAGTGAGTTCTCGGACAAAAGGCTGTGAAATTTTATGGTCTCCTGTAGTTATAGCTGGTGAGCCTCTAATCTGAGGTGGTGGGTTGGCCTTTACTGCATGGAAGCGACAACAAAAGCGGTCCTTGAAATTGACTGGCCATAAAATATGTGAGGAGAAGGATCAGCACACACCAGATCATAGACAGCTTTTCTATTAGTCCTGATAGACGAGTCCATCCAGCAAAGTGCTAGAAGTAAGGAAGTTGTTATAACTCTGGTGGCATCTACCTGCACTTTAAATACAAGCACCCTTAAGAATGTACTGTTTTCTACTGTTTAATGTTACATTTTAGTTGGAAGTTGGAAAGGAGCTGCTCCTTTTTCCGTTGCCCCAATAGTGATAAGATTCAACAGAGGGTGATTCTGTGTGTGCGTTCAGAGTACATGTCATACAAATTCATGTTTCAGCTCCGTAATGTCAATCACACTCTATTTGTGATGTCAGCATGATAATAAGTAACAGTATGTCAGTATATTACACAGTACAGGACTGCTATCGATAATATTTCTTTAACAGAGGGCCACGGAGTCTCCATGTTGCTGTCACTGTGTGCAGCAGCACCAGCAGCAGCAGCCACCATTGTAAAGGCAATCTGTTCCTGGATGAATATGTTTATAGCCATAATTTTGGAAAATGGAAAAGGGATACATTATATACAATAAAGAGAGGTGTAATTTTATTTTAATTTTACAATCAGTGACATTTTTATAGGTATTGGAAAGTGAAATATAACCTCTAATTACACCCAAAGATATTATATGATGCTTTAGTGAAGATGGCGACCTTAACAGTCCAGAAATTGAACAGAACACAAAGATAACGATCATTCATTTGATCAGCAGTACTCTTGCCTTGTCATCTACTGTAATCAGTGGATCAGGCCAGAGTGTGAAATCCTGGAAAGCTATTAGTGGGTATGGAGGCTTCACCCACTCCAAAATAAATTGGAGCCAAAGGATTTACAGCATACCTGATTGCAGTGGCTTGGGGGGTAATGAGAACCTTTTAAAACGAGATGGTCTGTGGGTGGGGGCAGTGCTCCAGGGCCCTAACCTCTGCCCTCATCTACCCTACAGCTCCAACGGCACTGCAGATATTTTTTTGTTTGTCACTGCTTTGTGTTCCCTCCTTCCGGTCATTGCCTCCCGCGAGCCGGGCCCAGCTTCTACCCAGCGGACCTGCTGTACACTCGGCTGCAGTCGTATAAGTGCCTGGCAGCGGCTGTGACTCATCTAATCTCCTAAAGCTTGGAACAATGTGGCTGTGGCTGTCAGAGGCGGGACATGCCAAGCCCCTCAGCTAAGCTCAGAGAGGCACATGATCCCCCAGCAACATTCGTCTATCTGCTCTGCTGCGCTGGAGCCATGTGGATGACTCATAATGACTGGGGTGATTGCTTGTCTCTCCTCCATCACTACCATGAACGGAATGAATGTCCATCACTACTGAATGGATTGCCAGTACATTTGGTTTGGAGTTATTCATGTTCCTCGGGGGGATTAAGCGTATTGACTTTGATAATCTCCTCATTTGCTTTTCAACCCCAATTAGACTTGGTGTAATCATCTTGCTTACACCTAGAATTAAAATGCATTAAAATTGGATCTCACCTTCCAGCTCTGTTTGCAAATAAACATGTGCCATTTTTGTTCACAAAGACCTTAGTACTACAGTCTTATGAATCTATGTATATTATAAATGTGTTTTGTTATTAGATAGATAGATAGATAGATAGATAGATAGATAGATAGATAGATAGATAGATAGATAGATAGATAGATAGATAGATAGATAGATAGATAGATAGTGGCCACATGTGTCCCAGAGACCTCAGACTGTAATCTGCGTGACTGCACCTCAAGATGCATTAACACATTTAATAAGCAGTTAATAAAATTAGGTCTTAATTGTGCCTTAGTACCACAAAAATAAATAAAACTATCAATAATCGTGTTGTTGGTCAACTGCAAATTTATTGTGCCAAATACATTCAGAGGACCAGATTGGCTCTTGACTCACTTTTGTTGTGATCCAATTTTTCTTTTTTTGGCATATCAATAAGCCACATTGCAATCCATGTATTTTTGCCCTCCTTGAATTTGAACAACATGTTTTCCCCTCCCTCATTCTGCATGTGTACAACAATGCAGTGAAGGGCACCAGGGGGACATGCTGCAGATGAGATACCGCAGCCTCACATTATTTAATCAGATGAGCCAAATCAGTGGAGAGGAAAGGTTCAGTGTACATTTTCCAGTGTGTGAAAACACTGCCTCCCACACTTGACATAGTTAATCATGAAGCTCTCACTGACGTCCATAAATAGCCGACACATTAGTCAGTTCACACTGCCTCAGTGTTCAGCTTGAGATGTGTGAATGACACTGCTGTGACTTCATAACAGGAAAATTAGGAGTGGCTATGTCAACACAGTGGGGGCCATACGCCGCCATAAGCCTGTTTCTTTGAAGCCATTAGGCTTGTGCAATTTATGAATGCTGTTGTAGAGGACTACCTGCCCCACACCCTGAACCTCTGTAAAGGAAATGAAAACTGACTAATAGAATTGAAGTTAGTGGTTGAAAGGTCCACAGGGAAACTCCGGGGTAGAATATTTGGAGTAGACCATGATCTTGACTGAGCTCACTCACAAAATCTTGGCTACACATACACATTGAGGACCAGTGCTAAGCTACTTAATAAATGGACTGAATTCATATAGCACCTTTCTTGTCTTGATGACCACACAAAGCACCTCAGCACTACAGTTTTGTCGTTCACGCGCACTCTCATACAGCAAATCTATTATATTTTGAAACTAAAAGCCGCAGCAGCATGCAGGTCAGGTTTTTTAAACTATAGTTGTGGTATAACCTGTGCTTTTCTATATTAACATACAAACTACATTTACATGCATTAACAGTGGCCAGAGCAACGAGACTGACCTAATGAAGTCAAACAAATGAATTAATTTATGTGAGATACACAGCAATTTTTGTCTTTGTTTTCAACTTTGCTAACATTAAAGCCATTAGTCACAAAAAATTAAATGCTGTAAAAGCAAAACCCATTAGTGCATTTGACCAAGCATTGGTGCTTTTTATTTTTTTATTGACAAGACATAATGCTTTTTGATTTAAAATTGTGTGATAAACATCATAAAGTAGATCTGCATTTAGTTTGATAGGCTTCCTCTTTCAATAGGCCCTGTTATATCTTTACTATATGTTACTAATATAACAATGATTTCCCGGACCACGACGTAACGTTAAGGATTTATTTATAGCGGCATAACTTCCAGTACAGGGCTAGTACGTGAACAACAACAACAACAGGGCGCGGTTACCCGTCATGCCCCTGCTACATGACCACTACGGGTCCTATTATAACCCGAAATACACAACATCTCCTCCCCTCTTACAAAGGATGTACTACAGAATAAACAGGTGATCTACTCAAAAAACTTCTGTCTTCACTGGAACATGACAGTAATAGTATCACAAACATTTCACCTTTTCTTTTATCCCTTAGTAACTGAATATGGTTATAACAACAACTCTTTTTAATAAGTCCTTTTTTATATATATATATATTTGCTAACTTGGGAGTGAGGGTAGACTACCTCAACCTCCCCCATGACCCATGGGGATTATTCTGCCCCGCTCACTTGGGTCAGGTACTATCTAATAACTCAGACGAATAGGAGGCCGCCGCTCTCTGTTGGGGTATCGGCGGTCTGTGGGAACGTCAGTCTGTTTGGTCTCTTGTGGAGCATTTGTTTCTGGCACTGAAGATGTCAATGTTGGTAATATCTGACATTTTAATGTAAATTACAATTAAACGTTCAATATTCTATAGCTATAGCTTTCCCTTTCCCTTCCCTTTCCCCATATTATGATGGCATGTGATCACGACTATTAAAAAGCCTGAGTCTGATCGTTATTTATTTTATTTCAATATGGGATTCGTGATTGCCATACAGTAACCATCAATTCAGCTCTGTGAGAACCACTCAGCAGACTTGTCTTCTTTATTAAAATTTTAACCACCAAATATTTATACTACTGCCAAGGTGCATGAGGCACAGATCTCTGTGGAATGGCTCCTCTGTTGGAAAATAATGAAAGAGCTGTGAAGCATTCTGGGAAAAGCCTTCCTTTTTTCCTTTACATAATAGCTCATTGGTGGACTAATAATGGTGAGTGGGAAAAGGAAGTGGCAAACAGAATATGAGCAGATTTGGAACGGGACTCATGCAGCCACAATGTCACATAAAAAAAGGAAATAGGTCAGGAAAACTGGAATTGGTATAGTGGGATTTTCTCCTCAGAGCATACAAACAGAAATATCAAAAAGAAAGATTCCCAGAGCACAATTATGAATTTATGACTCTAGTATAGTTGCTTTTGACGAAGCGGAACAGAGCGGCTGACTGAAATGTTCTGCTGCTCAGTCACACCACATCCACAGCTAAATAAGTGTGTGCAAAAACACGGCCAGAGGCACAGAGCAGAGCTTTAATTGATTAAAATTTCAAATGTACTTGCATCAGCTTTCTTCAACCAAGCCACAAAATAGTTCATACTGAGCAATCTGATTCAATGTGTTGCATGCATATAAATCCTGTGTATCTCCTTCTTGCAGCTCCTCCTCGCAACCAAAACGAGGGAGTACATTTCAGTTTAGCAGCTGGTAATTAAGCACCTTTGTCCGGTCTGACTCAAGTTAATGGTGGTGGTAATTGTGTGGTAAAGCGAAAACTCCCACGTTAAAGGGAACCCACAATTCCTATCATTTCATAGTTCTCACACGCCAATGTAATGTCTGCACTGCTGAGGAAACATCATTCTCCTTGTGGGGCTTTTGTTTTTTTTATTATTGCAAATAAAGAAATTCTATAAGCTACAAGAAGCTTATTCTGCCTGTAATGAACACTGCAACTCCAATCGCTGCTTCATGCTGGTTGAAGATGTTTATTTATTTATTTCTATGGCCCAAAAGTAACGTGTGTGGCATGTCATTGAAACTTGTCTGGTCTGCCACTCATTTTATAACTATATTTAAGAGCACTGGGAAAGGGCTCAAAATTATTAAAGATTTCCTGTATAAAAGAGTAAAGAAAAGAGCCTTTTAAGCACGATAGATTAGAAATAACCTAATCAGTGGTTTTGTGTTGTATTTAAGTCTCAGGCATTTGACTCTCCTCCTCCTTCCACCTACTCTCCACCCTTCTTACTAGACAAAGAAGACTGCATGTTGTTTATGGATATAACATTTTAATTGTTATTTTAAGAGCCTTAAAAGTTTTAAAATAGTTTTTAAAATAACAGTTTTGGATTTTTGATTATTTAGGTTTAACTTTTTGCTTGTAAAATGAGTTAGTTTTAATTAGAGTGGGTTTGCTAGTTTGTATTAGTTTGTTAATGCAAAGCAGTTGCCAGGTGCAAGATTCAACCATCCCTGAATCGAATATAACAGTCTACAACATAAGTAGCCTGAAGTGTAAAATGTGCATCGTACTGCTGAGGATGGATGCAATTAGTGTGCCAGTTAAAAAAAATCAAACAGCCAGCAGACTAAAGACACACATGAACGTAACAACATAAATAAAAATAAATAATATACATAACAATGTACCCTCATGAGACACATCACATTGCTTGT
Source organism: Brachirus orientalis (assembly GCA_016785285.1). NCBI lineage: Eukaryota > Metazoa > Chordata > Actinopteri > Pleuronectiformes > Soleidae > Brachirus > Brachirus orientalis. The sequence continues at coordinate 16,531,331 of JAFBJR010000150.1, forward strand.
GAGCTGGAAGTCTCAGGCAGCTCAATCTGAGGGGAAAAATTAAAATAAATAAATAAATAACTCAATAGAGTAGATGTTTGTTTCACAACAACTCAACCCAATTAACTACACATTGAATGTGATGTATAAATTGCATAACCTTATGTCCCACATTGTAAACAAAAACAAATTGAAAACATTTTATTATGAATGAAAGGACTGCCTCAAATACAACCCTTCAAATTTGCCGGCAGAAAACAAATAAATGAACTTCATATGAACCCAAGACGTTTATGTATTAAATAAATTAAAGACCAACACAAGCACATTTTTCAGTTATCCACAATTTCAGTTATCACTTTTTTTTAACTCTATTTATACTGTAGTTTATTTTATTATAGTTAACAAAAGTGTTCATGATTTTGTTTTTGTTATAAAATAATATATCCTTGCAGAGGACACATTGGGTTTTGTGCACATAATAAGCTCATTCCCTATGTGTTTTAAATGTACACAACAGGCAAGCCCAAACATACAAAGAGAGTGAAAATATTGTACATAATATATGTTGCACACTGTCAATCCTATGACGTACAAGCCCAGGTGGAGCCATTTACCATCCTCTTGTTAAATGGCTCTATGTGGGTTCTCACAACAATTGTCCACTTTCACAGGACAAACTTCCCATTAAAATGCAGCCAACGGAAAATGAGCAATTTGAGTGAGGGAGCCCAAGTGAGACATTAGTGGATGGAAAAGAGGAACGGTTTGCAATTTTCTCCTTCCTCCTAAGACTCACGCACACGTACACACCTGCAAACACACAGCAATCTCTTTAGCCCATAACTTTTACCTCAATCTGTGATAGCTGAACCATACCAATACCAACAACAACAGGACTTATTAAAAAGGTACTAAGCATCCAGTGAGAGCAGGAGGGGGAAAAAAAGCTCCAGACAAATTGTCAGACGTGTTTGTTATTTTATCTGTTCCCCTGGACATTATTTAGATACATTATTGCCAGGACAACATGAGAACATAGAACTTTAAAACTGCTTTATTTTCTACATGAACGAGGAACGGTTTCTGTGTTGGATAGTGGCAGAATGGAGGTATATCCTTAGTTATTATGCATGACGAGGGAATATTTCTCCACAGAGCTCATCGTTTGTAACATGACCAAATCTGCAGCAGCAGCTCCCACCGTCATTACCTCCACCAAGTAAGGTCGTGTTTACAGTGCTGTCTTTCGCTCAGTCTTCCTTTAAGCAGCATTACTTAAAACTGATTTTCAGAGCATTTTCAGAAAAGTAAGTGCATGATCCTATACTAAAGAAAGATCCTACTAAAATTTGGAACTGGGTTAAGGTTTTATTTCCAATTTTCATTAATATATAGAGAGTAGATAAGACTGATACATTTGCAGATATCAGAATTTTGAAATGTTCTGCTTTATAAACAGACAAATGAACAGAAAAATATGAAATTTTGAGATGGTAAAGGCATATATGTGTGTGTATATACATATACGCACATGCACATGCATATATATATATATATATACAGATATATGCACAACAAGGGACAAACAATGCTCTTTTGCTCTTGCACACTGGACTTTGACACATCACTGTCTTGATCCATATTGTATATAAAATGCATTTTGGAGGGTAAAATCATGCAGGGAAAAGAAAAACAACGTCTGAAGATAATTAGAAAACCTGTGCTGAGGAGGAAAAGAAACGGTACAGTTCTAGAGTGGAATACAAGCTTCTGCTTTATTTCAATGCTAATGACATGAACTAACATTACTAATAGAGAAAACATCCATTTAATGAAATTAATGTTCGATTCGAAGCTTTCAAGCAACAGATTCAGTGCAGCAATAGGAAAGTGTGAGATTCAGAGACCTTTGGGTGGAAAAACTAGTGTGTGTTGTCAGAATGAATCACTGTTTATCTCAGAGAAGTTATTTTCTGAAACGGTAGTTTGCATAATTTCCACTGTTTGAGCACATTTATTGTATGACGGTTTAAGGGGGTATCAAGGCTTTAGAACATATTCTCTTTAAGCTGAAACAACAAAATGATATCACACTGATACATCAGCACAGTATGCAGCAGCATCCAATGCTCTGGTCCTATCAGACATGCAGTTTTTTAAATTAAAAAGACAGAGACCAGCATTAGTTGGTAGCTCGGGGCTTTGACAAATTAAGATGTGTAGGCTGTAGGTTTACAAGGGGGATGCTTGTTGTAACAGATGCTGCTTCTCTCTCTGGCCTCTCAGAAGGCACAAGACATTCATGGTGATGCAAAGAAGAACCTCGGAGTGAGCACAGCATCTGAACTGGATTTGTGGATTTTCCCACACGGGGCTACGGTTTTCCACTTAATGATGATTTCATAGCAGCTGTCTTGGTATGACCTAAATCCTAGTCAACACTGTACAATATTCTTCAATATTCATTTAAACAATTATGAGGCCTTCTTTTGGTGATAGAAGCTGAATTATTGGACTGAGATTGTGAAAATTTGAACACATTTATCTTCCTGCCCCCACTCTCCTGTCTGTTGATCCCAAAAACTGTCTGCACCATAGAGGAGGCTACATTGCACACATGAGATTGTAACCACAGCAACAGAAGAGTTAGTGCAGTGTCTGTATGAGCAGCGACTGCACAGAATCACCTACTAACTGTAGGTGGAGCCAAAGGAGCTGGATTATTTTTAAATAAGATTATCTGCCTCATTTGCTTATGTCGGAACATATTGATAATTTAAAAAACAAACAGTCATTTTTGTAAATGTTCCCCACTGCAGCATTTAAAACAGCCATAATTAAATTATTAAAAGTCATTTTGAAATTAGAGAAAACAAACCTCCACCAAAGCAGCTCAGTATCCAGATCACCACTAAAATCCAGCCATTTCTTCCTTGAGCCATAATCTACATCCCCAGTGAATGTCATCGAAATCAGTTGCTTATTTTTGAGTTATGCTGCTCACAAACAGAAAACACAACAACCACCTCCTTGGTGGAGATAGTAAAGAATTTACCTATGGCGAAACTCCGCCCTCAAACCACAAGCATCACTTGGACATGATGAGTTGAGACCTTTGTAGAAACGCAGTCACTTCTCTGCCGGGTTTCTGACATTTTATAAGGTTGTAAAAAGACAAGAAATGTGAAACAATGTGGATGAGGTGGATGTGGCTTTCTTGGAATCAACATTGTGTCACTGGGAAGACGTCACACCAGTGACATGACTGACAGTGTTGTCATCATGTGGCCTGCACAACCAGCAGTCAAGGCTTACCATTCTGAACTGTGTACTTCGTGGAGCTAAACTGAGAGGGGTGATTGTATCGTTTTGAACTGGACGATGTAGATGGTTTTGGACAGGAAACATTAGAGCCTCCTCTACTCTACAGTGACACAGCCGTACAGTTTCTGGCTTCAGACCATAGACTGCATATAAGAAACGGACATTGTCTTCTAGTAGCAAAACCATCTCTTGTATGCAAGCCTTGGGGTTTGCCGTTTGACCACTGCAATATCAGTTTTTGAAACCACCTGCATCCTAGCCACTATTGGACAGTATCACTGTCCACTGTCCACTTACAGGATATGTCCAACTTATTTCCACTAAATGGAAATATAATTAAACAATTACAATTACCTCATCAGGAAAATGTTTACTGATGTTATATATCAAGCAAGAATTAGACTCATTTTCCCTTACACTTTCAGGGAAACAGAACTGGAGTTTGCATCCAGCAGAGTCGCCCCCTGGTGGCTAAGTGCTACTTCATTCCTACTTCTTGGTTTGACCTTTTGAGGTAGAAGACTTTGCCCATTTCTTATCCGCCGTCTATGCTTCAAACCAGAATTCATGGTACAAGCTGGCAGAATGAGAGTAAAAACAAACAACTGTGGCAAATAAGCAGGATTTTCAAGTTGCCACAGTTTCGTTTCATTTCCGCTATGTCCTTCAGCGTTCTTTACAAGACAAGTTTAATTTGCTGTGATCATCTGAAACACTTACCCCTACATATCTTTTATGCACTCGTTCGTATTGGGGACCCCAAGTGAAGTCCACTTCAAAGTCTGGATATAGTGGAAGTTAGTGAAACCTGCAACAGATGGAGGTTTAAGTGCTGGAATGTCTGCTTGTTGTGGTGGAGCCTCATTTATCCTAATTACTGACCTTTACTAAAGAAGCCATTAGCCCTGTTTTGTAGCTGGAGGCACACTGAGCCACACCAACCCTGCTGCTGCTGCTGCTGCTGCTGCTGCTGCTGCTGCTGCCACAGATGCATGGCTTTATTTGTGTTTTGTTTTTTGTGTGTTTTGTTTTTACCCTCACACGTGACCTCTAATGGACAGTAAAGCTCAGCATCATGCACTGTGCAGTTATTAGGCAATAAGGCTTGTTATTAAATAACAATACGTATCTTTAGTCTGCCTTTAGCCACAAGGTTTGAGTCTCATTACAGCTTGAACTAGTGCAGTTCGTGAATCATTTTAAAAGCCACACATTTTTATGCAAATTGCAGCAGGTGATACAGAGTAGAAGGTTTATTTTTAATCTGTGGTTCGGAAGGACTTCGGCTTGTACAAGTGGGGAAAGGTGACAGTTGGCCTGAAGGCTGAATACTAATCTATGGGGAAGGCTAAATGCAAATCTTTGCAAACCTAAGACTGTGTTGGCAGTGAATGTGCTCATGCTGCTGCAAAGTCGGTGGAAGGAATATTTGTTATTTAAGCATCATCATCATGAAGTGAACGACAGTGCTTATAAATCAAACTGACGACAGAGCGTAAATTATTAATTTATCTTACATAACCATATCATTCATGATGTCCCCACTGCTCTTTGTTAAAGGGTCTTCCAAAATACTAATAGTCATTTCCTGTTTCGAATGAGAGAACGAATGATAGAAGATAAAATATATTATTTATAAATATATTATTATAAATTATTTTGTTTAAGTATGATATGACATTCTGACCGGTCAAAGAACTTTTGGATTTTAGGTCTTTTCTTTATCAAACCGCAAGATAATGCAGACTTAGAATTATCATATCACATCCTATTTTGTTAAGATATACATTATTCTCATTGTATGGAAATAATTGTAAGGAATCACCTCCTAGTTTCTAGATGTTTTTGAACCAAATAACTTTTTTTTTTTTTTTTTTTTTGCCATGAGAAAGACTGACTCACAAGAAACATGGCATAAGTTATGGCTTATGATTTATTATGCTTGTTGAATTCTGAACATTATGTTATTGCTGCTTTTGCTTGCTTTTTTAAATTTTTAGTATGTTGATTCTAATGTTTTATTTAGTTGTTTATATTTAGTTATGTAATATGCGCTCTACATATTATTCGGTTTTAGGTGTTTATTTTAATAACTATAACAAGCTTTCTGATTTTTCAGCTCATTAAATGTGAATATTTTCTGGTGTCATAGCTCCACATGACAAAGGAAGTCATTAAAACTAAAAAAAAAATGTTGGTTTGTGGACAGAACAAGACAACAGAGAACATCCTCATTTTGACGTTTGGGACACACCAATCAACATTTTTCAACATTTTGTGGACCAAAAAAAAATACTCGATTAATCGAGAAAACAATCGACAGAGTAATCGATTATGAAAATAAGCATTAGTTACAGATCTGTATTCATTTGATTTGGCTGGAAACACTTAGACAAATGTCTAACAAATATCTGCCCAAATTGTCTGCAGCATGCAGTCACAACTTTAAAACATAAATGGATTTTACCAGATCAGATTAAAACCAGTCAAGTTTTATTTCAATATTTTGGGTCATGTTGTTACATGCATTTGGTGTTTGTAATGTTTTTTCATTTTGTTGTATTTTCTGCTTTGGAGGCTCTTTCTAAATTAGTTTGTGTCTGCCTGTTCTGCCTGTTCTATCATGCTGAATATACAGTATCACTAGGCTTTTTCAGACCCCAAACACACAGTTTGACAACTCTATGTTAACTATGTTAACATTCTCTCACAACAAGTTTCAGGACTTCTCACAAAGATTGCTCCCTTCCTGCCCTGGTTTTGACACAAGTTTCATTATATACTGTAGGAGCGTGTGCATTGCCCTGAGGCTCTGCAGTCTTCTAACACCTGGCCAGGAAGTAATGTGGATCTTTTAAGCTCAGGCCTGTTTACTCCAATATCCCATCAGTCTTTCTCTCCTAATCGATTGCCATCCCCTTCTTCTCTTCCACAAATTATCACTGCCTGGCAGCAAAGGGGGACTGGCAGTGGTTTTGCATTCTGCATATGGATGAGCTGGAATCTGTCTGCCCTCTGCAGTTGGAAGTGCTGCCCAGCAGCCGAGGTGCACAGGGCTGAAGTAGCTAAGGGCTAAAAGAATTTGCTTTCACATAAACACGTGACATGGGATTGAATGTAGATTTCCCCAGTGTGATTATAGAGAAGCTTGTAAAAGTGTTTTTTTTCTGTGGGGAAGAGCCAGTGAAGGTTCAGACTGTTTGCCAAGCACATTTATGATTGTCTATGCAGGTCAACTTCAAAAAGGAACTTGGAGCCAGTCCACTGCACACACACATACACACACACACCCACACGCACACACACACACACACACTAATCAAAGTGCCACAGCTTCCCTCATTTGCTCTTTGCACGACAGCTCTCTTCTCTCCTAGATCCAGGTTGAAGTGTGATTATGGACTCTTGTGAGTGGCAGCATCAGTTCACACAGTCGAGCACACGAGGATGAATTGATCCACTTACCCTTGATACTCACGTTACCTTTACCTTAGACAATTTCACCCTTGTCAATTTCCTTAGATGTCAAAGCAAAAGTCTCTTGGCACTGTAACGCAGGCTCTGACTTTTCACTTTACACTGGAAGTGTCCAAAGAACACGCCTAAAGCAAGATGCGCAGCACAGCAATGGTGCTGTCTCCATGATTTGTTGTTACATAAACCTGCATGTTACTGCTGGATTGGACTGGAGACAGTGGATGTGTGTTGTTAAAAGCTAGGGTGTTGCAGTTCTGCAAATCCAAACACAACAAGCCCCATGTCAGTTCTGATGGAATCCATTTCCCTTACATTGTCCCTTCGTACCAATTTAAAATATCTGCTTTTACTGTTAGTTTGTAAAAGTCTCTTCAGTCTGTCTGCATGCTGCCATAGTACTCAGACTACATTATACAATATTCCTTAATATTTCTTAATCCTGGTAAAAAATGGGCAAACATTGTCATCTCATTTCATAACGACTTAACCAAATTTCATAGGTTATTGTTAAAGTAAACAGAAAATGGAATGCTCCACATACACTTTAGTTATTCAGTATAAATATGTTGTTACATCAAAGGGTAAAAAGAGAACCTCTGAACTCTTTGACATGACATGACATTTTTTTTTATCTTTTTCAAATTTTGTATTCACACTGGGCCCTAAGTAAGAAACGTACTTATTTACTCATGTAAGCAACTTTGTGCTAAAATGCACAATACTTAGCAGTGTAAGGCAGGGGATATACAGTACATGTTTTCTAACCACTGTGTACTGTATGTATTACAGAAGCATACCACTAGAGGGCACACCAGAGATCTCAGATCATGCATGTACCAGACTCACATGACACACACACCTCTCAAATCTCTCAGTGGGCTGGTGATGGACAGATCGGGTGACTGACTTATGACTGCTGAACAAAACATAGTTACAAATTGAAATTTGTATATTATTTAATGCACATCAACTTGTTTAATTGCATACTGCATACATTTCTATTTTATACTGCTCCTTGCTGTTCATATAGAACGCATATTGTGAAAGTGCATCTAGTAGTAGTAAGTAACTAGTAAGTAACCATGACAACAAACTTGTTATGATGTTTTCACAAGTGATTTGATGAAATGGTGGGGAATATTAATGTCAGCAAGGCTTAAGGGGGTTATCAGCAATATCTTCTCAAAAGAACAAAGCACTGCCAGGAAACATGATTAACGTGATCCACTTTCTGCTTATCCTCTGAGGGGAAACTTGATACACCCACTGAGGAATGAAAAAGGACACTGAAGGAAGCAACCTCAAAATAATAATTTAAAAAAAAAAGCATTAATGAAAGCAGCTTTTCAAACTCTGTCTTCACCATTCATTCTCTGCTCACTGAAGACCAAAACCGAAGACGTGCTGCATTTGCTTTCCTGCATTTGATAATTAATGTACAACTTCAGTGAACTGTCTTTGAATGTGAATGTACAGACGTTGACTGTAAAGGTGGATGAAAAGAAAGGTGACACTCTACACATCTCCCTGAGCTTTGTGCTAAATGTCTTTCATGGAATCTGAAGTGCTGTTGTTTGCAATCATCATCATCATCATCACCATCTTGATTCTCAGTAAAAATAGTACTACTATTCTCCTGTTCCTCAAACCGCTTCAGACTGTCACAATCTGACAATCTCTCAAATCCCTTTTGTGATTTTTTTTACAACTTCTTTATTTTTTCGTCTTGTAGATGAGGAGATGTCTTTTGTGGGACGGTAATCAGTTATGTAAAGGTGCACGGGTAGATGTTGCAAAGTTGCTCCCGAACTGCAGGGACTCTGTACTGTAGTGTTTTAAGCCAACACTCACCCTGCTCAATGGCTCACTTTAAAACACTACATTTATTATTCAGAGGGAAAAGGTGCATTGGGAGGCCCATTTAAACAATATAGTATAGCTTGAATGCAGTGTGGTATTTGTGAATGTTGCCCCAGTTACTGAAGAGCATCTACAACAGTTACTAGTCTTGTTTTCTAACACTGGAGTCAGACCAATTTATCTGCTGACATGAGCCTTTAACACAAACATACCGTATCAGCGTTCATGTTTGCTGAAATGGAAAAATGTTTAAAAAATTTACAAAGATATTTGCAGTGCAGAATTTGCATTAATGTTCATTTTGTGTGTTTTTTTTTTTCAAATTAAGTTGTATATTTAGGTATATTTGTGTTTGTATAGTATTTATCTTGGGAATGATCACTAATTTTCTTCACATTTATCTATTATTTATAAGCAACATTTCACTATATTTGACATAATGACAGAATTTTACATAATAGTGCACACAGGTTAGCAGTGTAAGCCAAATTATGAGGTAGCTGTTAAGTTGAAGATTCTGTCTTCTACCTCTGAAACCTGTGACTTGTTTTCTCTGTTAACTAGTGTTTTGTTTTGTCTTAGGTCGTCTGTTCTTGAGTGGCTGATGAAGTCACTCTGCTTAAGTGGCTCTATCCTCTAAGGCATCCATTTCTTGTGGGTTGTGCAGCCCTTAAGAATCATTTCACTGTGCAAAGTATGCACAATAACAATATATTACATAAAGAGTCATGTAATGGAACCTTTTGTCATCGCATCAGCTCTGTCCATTTCTCTAAAAAAAGAAAGAATATATATATATACAAAATTGAACAAAACTGAGTCTTTTCCTCTGGGCAAATCTTTGCACCATCTGCATATTTTACACACACTTGTCCCAGATTCATAAAAATCCCTTTAGGCTGAAGCTGTGTCACAAAATTACAGACAAAAAAACAGTAAAAAAAAAAAATAATAATAATAAAGTGCATGAATCTCTGCAGGGTCATATGAGAAAAAAATAAAAAAGAAGATGCTGTTTGTGAAGTTGAATAGCACTTTTGGTTTGGAGGAAAGGACTGCACAATAATCCAGTCACATTTTCCTCTCAACTTCTGTCATGCCTCAGAGCCTCTTGACATCTAACTAAAGTTGGACAGTCGTCTGGTCTCCAGTCCCTGGCTATAATAAGTAAAAGGGGACCTGGGGCATTTTTTTCAGCTCTTAGTGAACGTCTCTCCTCTCTTTGTCCTTTTGTCCTCCTTACCTTTGCAGACTCCCTCTTATGAAGCATGGACAGCAGAATAAGACGCAGAGTCATGGCTGGGTCTAATTTTCGTAGTAATTTCTTTCCCAGTTTGACGTAATAATATTAAGCATAGACACAGCACATCAGAGGAAGGGCTTATAATAATCAAGGAGGAAGAGAGGAGGAGGAAGCGCCTGCAGGCCTTGTTGTTTTGCCTATGCTTTAATCATCAAATGCCCCCTGGTGGTCTAAAGAAGAAGCATTTTAATATACTTTTATCAGCCACTAACTTTTGCTGAGACTTTTCCTTTTTTCAAAGCAGTTAATATTCAAACATGCACTGACAGCAGCAGGAGCTGTCAGCACATGTATCTGCTCAAGGGCTCCAGGCTTCAAATTTGAGATACTTTACTTGATGAGGAGCGTTTTTGCTCTCCATCTGCTCTGCTATATATACTTCAGAGGGAAATGTGGTAATTTAGCCCGCCACAAATTTATCTCATAGCAACAGTTACTTTTTTTCAGAGAATTTCCCATTCAAACTTGTGAAACAGTCCATTTGTCACTTAACATCCACATTTGATAGGCGAAATGAAGATAGTGACACAATAACCAAAGGTTACATGAAGAGTGAGAGAAACTGCATCCTTTTACGGTGTGCTCCTTTTTTTCAGGGCCCTTGAGTGAGTGTGATAGAGGGCAGCACACTCAGAGGAAACTGGGTCTGGACTGGAAGCCAAACAGCTTGTTGACACACAGAGAGAAAATGAAAAAAAAGTTTGTTTCATTCTATCCCATGTTAATGATATCATGCACCTTCTGACTAACCATGTACGACCGAGCGTTGGATTTTTTGAGCTAGATATTGAATGTACTACCCATATGTTTGTGTAAGTGTACAATCACTTAAATAAAACATGTCTGGTTTTTGTAGCCTTAGAATAAGCCTTTTATATGCACTGAAAATGGGAACACCCCCTGCACAGCCAAAACACATATAGATGCTGGTCAGTTGCAGGAACAAAAATATAAGCTAAAGGACAAGTGAGTGAAGGAGTCCTGTTGTTACCCACACTATCTTTAAGCATCTTTTTACATCAATATAATTTAACCCTGTCACCTCAAATCTCCTGTCACCTCAAAACTATTGAAGGAAACTCTACTCATCAAATCATTAACAAATATTTGTTAAAAAAAAAAAAAAAAAAGCCGTAAGCATAGTTTTGGGGAAAATAATCCACTATCATTATATATTTTTTTGTTCCTAAAGAAAACCTGTTATCCTCTGTTCCAAGTTAGTTTACGTTTCCATTATACAACATGTCAGCATGAACTATGTAGGACAATAAACCTCTAACACTCCTCAGAGAGGTCTTCTGTTGACACAACAAAGGGAACAGACCTTTTATGTAACTAAGATTGAAATTCATCAATCACATAGGGCACATACACACCCATCACTAAAGAGGAACATGGCTGAGCAGAGAAACCGGAGACGCCTTTAAGTAGGCCATCAACTATTGTTTTGTCCTGATAAGTTACACCTATCAGGTGTGATGTGATCTTTACTGATTACACCTGACCAGGCTTTTGTTCGTCCTTACAGGAATCACTGACGGCTGAGGCACTGGTTTCATGAAGGTGGTAGTCCAGTCACCAGATCAGAGGGAAGATTGGCACCATGCATTTTTCACGAGGGTATTTCAGAGTTACAAGCAACAGCAAACCAAGAAGCTGACAAGCAATATAGAGAAGATTCTTCACCAAATCAGACTGTGGCAGTGTGGTAGGCTTTATTTACGTCAGCAACAAGCCTCTGAGCTGCAATATTGGATTTGTGATTTCAGATAAAGAAGTCAACCAGGAAAAAAAACTGCTAATAATTAGTCATGTATTGATTTTCGCACTCACAATTTTAGTCCTCTAGTTTAGCCTAATCCAATGCATTTACTCACTCAACTCTGCTTTACGCATGGTGTCAGGTTTATCAGGGCAAGTCCTTAAATAGGTTAAAAAAAAAAAAAAAAAAGGAATTGGCAGAAATAATGTACCTGCTTCTTCAAGTTTATGTCAACGTTGTCAGTGTTTTACTGATTAAACTAATCTTTATTAAAAACAAAATCAATTTGTGCATTATTAATGCCTGTGTGCACTACTATTGGAATTGACTAAAAGTATGAATTTTCCAATCCAATGCAATTTGCAATTATTGCAATCGAGAACAACAAACCCTCAAACAATGAGTGAAATTACCCCTTCAGATATTTCTACTATTTTCTGAACTGAAGCAGATAATTATTTTCTTTTAGTTGATATTATGTTGATTTTAGTTTGTCATAGGTTATTTGTTACATCTTTTAAACTGATTCTTTTTGCACTGCAAAAACACAAAATAATGCATTCTTGTAGGGAACAAAAATCACCACATCTACAGTTTCTTTGAGGATGGGGCCACTGACTTTTTTGTGGTTTACTGGTTTTGACAGCAATTGACAATCATTTCAACTCCAGTCAAACAAAACAACCCTGTAAATTTTACAACTGATTATTAAGGGTTAATGTACAGGATTACATGGTATTTTCCGGTATTTGTTGCTGATGATTTGCAATTGTTGCATCTGTTGAGGCCAGTTCATTTGTTAGTGCATTTTGAAAGCTCTGGGTTTGAGCACTTTGCTGCAATATGGCTCTTAATTCATTACGTTGTTACGTGGTCAGCATGTCGTGTTTTTTCAAAGGGGTAGTTACCCTTCCCATCTTTTAGTTTTTGAGGACTGGTCTTTTGAGGACTGGTCTCACCAGGTCATGCAACGGACTGTTGCATGACCTGGTGAGAAATGTGTTTATTCAGTTTCTTGCCAAGAATGTGATAAGATACCACTTTCATGTCTGTCCATGCAATATGATGGAATGTTTGCTAAGCACCATCAAATTTATACTAATTTGTTATGTTTTTGTAAATGAGGACATGTTAAAGGGTGCTGTAGCCTCATTCAGCATACAGAGACGAGAATGAATTTCTACTACTTTTGGCAAGAAAGTGAATAAAGCTGTAGTCACATGTACACACTGCTTTAATGCGTGGCGGCGGCTGTGCCTCATGCTTGATTCTTATTTTAAGGAACGCTACCAGACGTTCCGTAAAATAAGAAGTTTCTTTCGTATTTGAAAAATTAAAGGCCTCTTTGTACTGAACAACTAAGAAATTTGTTATTTTTAATAATCAAGTCAGTGCAAAACCATGACAGAACAAAATGACAGATTAGTCCACTAATGAAGATTAGTGTGATTTTTATGCACTCAGGCCCTCTCGATCTGTCTGCCATTCATTACTATCCCAGAAAGCTGGCAACCCTGTTATCAGAGATTGTGTTAAAATAAAGTGGCAAGCCCCTTTGTTTGGAATAATTATTCACAAAAATTCCACAAATGGATTCATAATGTGGTTCAGCAACACTTGGTGCCAGCACATTCCAAGTGAATGACCAGCCGTGCAGCTGTGTTTCCCCAAATATTTAACACATGAATACATAATCAAATATGCAACAAATGATAAAGAGAGCATACAGTGTACATGAAATCAAAGCAGGTGTCTTTATTACAGCAACAGATTGTTGTCACACCTGTTGTAGTCACTTGATACCATGTTGTCTATCCACTTGCGGTATTTCGACACAGCAGTGTAAACACCAGGGAACCCGGCTTCAGCACAACCTTTCCCCCAGGACACCAAGCCATAGAGCCGGCCTTCACATATAAGTGGCCCCCCAGAGTCCCCCTAAGACAGCAGGGAAGAAATATAGAGTGAGAAGAGTCACTGCCTCTGCCTCAAGTTAAACCATTGCTTAATGTACTTGTAAAAGACTAAAAAAAACAAACTATTTTTATTCTAGAGATACAAAAAAGAGAGAAATTAAACTTGATTATACAACGTTCTATAGACAATTGGGACCAGAGTGACTTAAAATAATCATAATACTTATAATCGTACCAAACAGGCATCCTTTCCACCACTGCTATAACCAGCACAAAGCATGTTTTCTGTGATTTTGCCATTATAAGACTCGCTGCTGTTGCACTTGTCTGTGGAGTAGATGGGGAGCAGGACTGTGAATGGGGTTGAGGGAATCGCTTTTTCATCCGGGCTGGTGAGTCCCCAGCCTGACACCCGGCACATTTGACCCTCTGGTAAGGAGGCGTCCTGCCTGGGCATCAGGGTGATGGAAACATAGCTGGTTATTTCGAAAGGGGTCCGGAACTGAAGAGACAGTGAACATTGTAGTAAGTAATGTAATAAGCATTACAAAAAAGCATTTACACATGTTTGGAAGGAGAAGAACTGCTGTTTTGTATAGTGTACCTTTATGAGCATAATGTCGTTGTCGTTGGTGTCTGGGTTAAACTCAGGGTGGGTTATCAAGAGGTTGGGCATCATTTCTTGCTCTGTGCCCTCATAGGTGGACAGAGAGTACTCTCCTGCTACTATCACCATCACTCCTTCGCTGTAGAGATAACAGTTAAATTGAAATCACAGGCACTTTGTAATGCAGAGATGATACTTTACATACCGCACATCTGACGCTACAGACAGTGGCAAATTAGCTTCCACCAAGGCCTCCAATGTTTTCACAGGTCAACATGAGAAGGCAACACTAGCAGTGAATCCAAATAAGTCCTCTCCTAACAACGTTTCCTTGACCACTTGAACTCTCTGGCATGTCATTTATTAAAAAACTGGCTTTGCTTGCATTGTTTTCAGATATGATGACTTTTATCAAAATTTATCTTCAAGAGAAATCCTGCACACACATGTTTACACATAGAGATTGAGGTGATTCTAGTTTAAAAGGCTCCGTAGAAACTGACAAATAAATTACCAATATTGTGATAAAACTCTCCTTATAAGTCGGTAACACATGTAATAAAACTTGATAATGTAATACTTTCCCAATAATGGGTTATTATTACATTATTAATTTATTTTTGTGGAGCCCTGATAATGTAATAATTTCCCAATACTGTAATGACTTTGGTGACTGTAGTAGCAGGACACCAGTTACAAAATTGTTGTATCTGGAGTCCACTTGCATCTCCCAGTGATGTTAAAAAAGCACTGTGTAATACAGTTGATTAAGTGAGAATGTTATGAAAGCCACTAAATCCAAGGGTATTATTCCATATGACTTGAATTAGAAAAACAACCCATTCCCAAAACCTATAATAGCTGCAAAATAACTTAAGATCAAGTTATTTTCCAAAGTTCTATGCAGGTTTAATGTTAAGGTAAGACACTCAAAGCTCAGACATAAATGTTGTGGTAATCTTAGGTACTTGTGCGGACAGCTACATGTACATGTAATAGCTACCACAGACAGCGATGACAGAATAAGTGAGGATTAAAAGCAATAATGAGAATAAAAAGTAGGCAGAATGAAGGTGGGCGGTTGCCTACACAGCATCACCACTTTGTGCTCACAATTGGTGTCCTGAGATCACAGCATTGGCCAAAGTTATTACAAATTATCACACATCAGGTTCTGAAAAATAAGGTTAAACCAACACTCTAACAACCTCCTGTTAACATAGTCATTTATAACATCATCAGAGATGATTACATTATTAGAACATGTATTTCATTACATTATTTTAACGCTACTAACAACCACTTACACAAAACGTTAGTGTTTCTGTCACAAAGCTGCTACAACCATTGTACTTGGTAGAGGAAAAGGAATCAATTAAAAAGGAATCAATTAGCTTACTCCAGTTTACAGTGTGCTACTGTGAGGACCCAGTAACGGTTTATCAGGCAACCTGCACACCTATGCCGGCGGTCAAGGGTCTGTATCGACACGATATACTTGATTGAATGTGGAAGTGGTTTGGTTCCTCCGACTATACGGTTGTCTGTCAGGTCTTCACCTGTGACACACATATACAGTGCATAGAAAAAAAAAGACAAGTTGAGGTACACTAACATTAACAGTGAGGATGCATCTGACCATCTTTCATGTTTCAACAGAAATGGACTATTTCATCAGTCACTAAACACATTTACTCAGGTGAAGTTGTGATGATATCCTTTTCTTAAAGAATGCCTTCAATGCTACATTTCAGTGGGAATTTCAAAATCTTTCATTTTTAGTCACAAATTGACTAATATATATAAAGAATTAATTTAATTCAGTTCTATTTGAGTAATGTCCAAACACAACAAACATTATCTCAAGGCACTTCACATAGTTAATTACAATATCATACTTTATGAATGACAATATATTAATATTATAAATATATATTAATATATTAATAATATAAATATTATATATTTGTTAGTCCTAGCGTGAACCTTTTGCTGTGTATCTGCTCTTTGTTGTCACCAAGTTCTTAAGAAATACGATGGAAAGACTTAAACTGTAAAAATATGTTTTAAAATTCTATCGACTTGGTACATTGTACATTTACAACCTAATTTCCAAAATCGACTTATTGCCTATGTGTACATCGCCGTAACTGAGCCACAGAAATGCCGTCACGAATGAAACGATACCTCCTTGCTGTTGTCGATATTGATCTCAAGCTATTATTAGCAGCAATGTTGCATGCCGACTGAGAAATCGCTCTGGTAACTCCGTACCCTGTGATATACCCACATACAGGTGTTGATGTAAGACCTTGGAATTAAATCTTTAACAGTGATGGTGAGCTATTGTCCTGTGCTGAACTGCAGAGAATAAAAATGTATATTCTTTTTGGTTCGGTGAGCACTGCATTACATGTAATTCTCTCTTTACAGGTACATTGTAGTCCACAATTAATTAAATGTTGTTTCTGATTTTCTCCTATAATTTGTCTACATTTCCGAAACAAGCTATAGGAAGGGTAAAGTTCAATGAGCAGTGCTGTTCAGTCCCACATCCTAAACCTGTTCAAGATGTTTATCATAATCCCCTTTCATGTTTTATCCCGATGACGTATTGCCAGGGACAAAACAGTATGTGGACTATTGTTATTTTTGTTATTTGCTTTCATCTGTTGTTCCTGACGTTTTTTGTTCTCTTCCATGACTACACACACTTTTGGTGTGCAAATAACCTTATCTGCAAACAACAAGAAGGAAATTCAACAAAAACTATCTTACTGGATGGAGCTGGACTTTACAATGGTCTCAACACAAGGGAGCCAAGCCCTTTTACTTCTAATGAATGTCATTTTGCATCATAGAAATATCACAAACAAAACAATGTGCCTTTATAAAAGCCTCATCTTTTCATTTCATTTTAAGTCACGTGTTTTCCCACATTACTCTGTCAGGTTGATGAACTATCAAGCAAAGACACTCTGAGTGTCACTTCATCTCAAGAGAGAGTCAGAAGTAAAAGTAGCACTGCTAAAGGGATATTATTTAATTTTGATAGAAGGAATACTAAAAGCATATTAAACACAATGAGTCTAGATTAATACCTATTTTATTTATAAATCCAACAATGTAAGACAACAAAGTAAGCTTTTCGTTCCCTTTGTCACTTTAACCCAAGGCTTCGGCTTCACTTATAGTCCCTTCATAAATAACTGCAAATTGAAGAAATAGAATCTTACTCACAGTTTACAGTCAGGAGTTCCAGCAGTATACAAACCAACAAGTATGGCAGATCCATCATGAGACAAAGGAACAGCAGTCTGCATACAGTGTGAGGCTGTGGGCTGCCTTATCTTGTCAGATAGGCATAGCACCCGCACTCTCAGGTTTCTTGAAGTTCTTATTTCCGTTTCCATGGTCACCTGGTTGTCCTGGATGGATATATAATTAAAGCTTCCATAGCGGCACAGCTCCTTTCATGGCCCATTCAGAATGTCCTATATTTTTTTCCATTGTTTATACACTGTCTGGCCAAAAAGAAAAAGTTGCCACCAAGACAAAAGCGCTGGCCCGCCTTTAGCTTTGATTACAGCATGCATTTGCTGTGACAAGATTTATTTATAACCAGTGTTGCATTAACTTTTCACCAAGATCTTGTACTGATGATGGGAAAGTCAGACCCCCTGTGCAAAACCTTCTCTAGCACATCCAAAAGATTCTCAGTGGGGTTAAGGTCTGGACTCTGTGGTGGCCAATCCATGTGTGAAAATGATGTCTCATGCTCCCTGAACCAGTTTTTCACAATTTGAGCCTGATGAATCAAGGCATTGTCATCCTGGAATATACCCCGTGCCATCAGAGGAGAAAAAATCTCATTCTTTGGGCACATAATGTTGCGGAACCTAGACCTGACCAACTGCAGCAACCCCAGATCATTGCACTGCCCCCACAGGCATGTACAGTAGACACTAGGCATGATGGGTGCATCACTTCTATTCAATTCAATTCAATTTTATTTGTATAGCGCCAAATCACAACATACATTATCTCAAAGATGTGCGGTCATCTGCCTCGACCGATTGGGGTGAGAGGAAAATGGGGGACAGAGGAGAGGTGGGGGACAGAAAGGGGGGAGAGAAAGAAAAAGAGGGAGGTGAGGGAGAGACAGAAGAGAGAGACCAGGAGCAAATATACAACAGTTGTATCAAGTTTAGAGTCAGTTATGTCATGTTTATAGAACTACGGTGTCATTTATACAAGCAGCAGCAAACACTATTGATAAGAAACTATACTGATGAACTTTAAATCGGAGCATAGTAATAATGACAGCAGTATTATTGTTACTGATAATAATAATAATAATAATATCATCAAAACTGGATCTGGATCCTGCAGCCTGCAAGATGAGGACAGAGGGGGAGAGAGAATGGAAGGAAGCAGACATAGACTTGGGAAGGGAGAAAAAAAAAGGTTAATGACACATAATTAAGTCACATTCATACCCTGAGTGTGAGAGAGTGAGTGTGAGTGCACCACAGGAGTCTAGGTCTATAGCAGCATAACTAAGAGATGGTCCAGGTTTCCCTGAGCCAGCTCTAACTATAAGCTTTATCAAAAAGGAAGGTTTTAAGTCTAACTTTAAATACAGAGACAGTGTCCGCCTCCCGAACCGACATTGGCAGTTGGTTCCACAGGAGAGGAGCCTGGTAACTAAAGGCTCTGCCTCCCATTCTACTTTTATGGACTCTGGGAACTACAAGTAAACCTGCGTTTTGGGACTGAAGTGATCTGTTAGGCTGATAAGGTGAAATTAAATCTTTAAGATATGATGGGGCCTGATCATTAAGTGCTTTGTATGTGAGGAGGAGGATTTTAAATTGAATTCTAAACTGTACAGGGAGCCAGTGTAGAGAAGCTAACACTGGGGTGATGTGGTCTCTCTTACCAGTTCCTGTTAGAACTCGTGCTGCAGCATTTTGAATTAACTGAAGAGTTTTAATCGACCTAATAGAACATCCGGCTGTAGACATGCCAATTTGAGCATGTCTACTTTGGCATGCTCAAATTGGCATGTCAGCCATGGCCAATATGAGATACCTTCAGCTTCTGATTAATTAAAGCTCCTAATATGGCTCAAATGTCAAACACAGTCCTCAATGAAAGCACAAGGGCCTCTGCAGTTCTTCAACACAGTGTCCCATCTTCTTATTGATTTCCCCTGAAATGATTATTGAGGGATTTGACTGATGACAAACAATAAAGGCTTTCATGTCAGTCCAGGTCAAGCATTGCCACCACACATCTTTTCTAGAGCTGTGTGTCATTAAAAATGGAGTATAGCTCTGCAGGTTAGTTCTCATCACTGATGCCAACTCACTGTGGTTTCCCGGCCTCAGATTGCTGGTCGCCCTAACTTTTGTCTTCTCAGCTACTGATAGCTATAGCCAGACTGTTTTTTGTCTCTCATTCCTGTGAGTATGAGAGACAAAATCATGACTTGATCATGACTTTTTTTTGCATGACCCCACTCTTCAGTTCAAGTGCTAGTATCATATATGGATGCCACTTCCCGTATTCTAACATTAGTCTCACTGGCCCTGGAAGGTAAAGCTAGGTGTACATCAAAATACAGTTATTCCGGGAGACTTGCCGGGCACGCAAATAAATCATTTCTACATTCCCACATACATTTGCTGAGTATTCATTTTGATATAAATTCTTTTGGAAAAATAAATTTGTCTCTGACCATTCTATTCATTCCTCACTCATTCACTCACTCACTCACTCACTCACTCACTCACTCACTCACTCACTCACTCACTCACTCACTCACTTCAAACTCATCAGCTGACTTCAAATAAGCAGTGATCATACATTTTATGTAACTAATGTATATAACAATAAAGAGAAAACCTTGTGACCTTCTCCAGCAAGCACAGGGGTACACAAAGCTGGGCACAACTTTTGACAGAACCCTTAAATTTGCTTTCAACACCAAAGAGATTCAGAGGAAATGTCAGTGGCGACAGTATCTCCTTTTGGAGTCAACAAGAACACACTCAGGACTTTCTATTACTCATTCATTGAAAGTGTCATCACTTTTTCCATCACCTGTTCCATTCCACCAGCCTTAATTTCGTAGACCAGGCACAGACGCAGCGCGAGGGAGTGTGTTCAGCCACATTTTGTTAGTTTCGTGCACAGCGCAGGGGAGGCAAGTACTCTTCTGTCCTGCCTCCGTCCCTCCTACCAATGCAAGTAGCAAACCAATCAAACTGAGCTCCTCTCCACACCTTTAAATGCGCCGTAGCGAGGCACAGTGCAAGTTTCATTTCACCATGGACAAGGTGACAGCACCAGTGTCAGACAGCCAAACTTCTCCCAGGAGGAAACTGATGTTCTGGTCTGGGAGGTCCAAGCTTGCAGTGGCCAAATATATGGTCACGCAAACAGATCTCCACAGGCTGATGATGCAAAATGTTACCAATATTGTTAATGAGGTTTGCCCTGACATACTGAGAACTGTTGCCCAGTGTAAATAAAATGGTTCAATGATGTAAGAAGAAGGGCCAAACAAAAGCACCGGGGATGGCCACTCCACCAGTGTGGCCATGAGCTTGGTGGAGGACACTGTGTCCTCCACCCTCAGCCATAAGCATCGAGGGCTTGGGTGGGATTGAGGTTGGCATTACGAGTAAGGCAAAAATATTTTTCCACTAATAAAGACACTCATATTTAGTAACCTATATTTAAACCCTGTGTAATAAAGAAGAGTAGTGTGCACAGGTCACAACATAAACAAATACCATGTGTAACTGAGATTAAATCAGAAGCACCTGTGCCTAAAGGACGCATTGCCAAGCTCGTGGTCATGAGTAATTGTATGTATTATAAATTGTGGCCCATAAATTGTGGCCAAAAATGTACAAACATTCCAGGACAGAGCTGTGCAGCCAGGTGGTCTCTCATCTCCCCTGCGCTCTGCTGTTCTCCCTGCCACATAGAATGCACTGAATTTTATGAGATGAGAGAAGCCGAATATGTACTCATTATCTGATGCCGAGGCTGTTTTTGGTTGGCTGAGAGAAATGTGAAGTCGTTAGTTTGCATCACATTTGTTAATTAAATTCCATTCCACGTAAATTCCATTACACGTGCCAACCTCATTTAATCTGACATCAGATGGGACGGGACAGTCAATATAGATATAAATGTATGTGCTGATTCAGATAGTGACATTGAATAATGGTTGTTTTGTTTATTAATTGCATTGAAATGTGCCTGACATTCTGTAAACCTGCCTGTGAGGTTTTGGTGATGTGTGCACACCGTGCGCCAGTCAGCCAAATTACCACTAGACCGGCTGCGCTTTGCCTTGTGCTGAGAGTAGACCAGGCATCTCAAACAACTGAGCAATTTCTATATATTTAACTAATCTGTCTGAAAGTAGAAGGGACCTTGCAATGACAACGTTTATACATACTTAAAAATGTGCTACTTTAGGAAAACGATGTTACAGTCCCACCTCTGTCTTGCGCTGGCATTCACTGTCCCTGTCTTTACTGTCATCATCATCCTTCTCTTGTGTATGGAGATAGTTTGGAAGTGTAGCCAACTGCTTTCAGTGAAAAGTAACTATACTCTGAACTCTGAGAAGAAACTGGATATCATTAGTATGCGTCCTGTCCTCATCAAGTTCAGACACAATAAGTGTTGAAGATTAACAAGGAAACTGAAATGTAAATTAAGGAAAATTAATTAGGTGTTGAGGTATTCCTTCTTTTTTTAACCACCCACTGAGTAAAAGATTATTGACTAATAGTAAAATGGACGGGTACCATGTAGATCCTGACATAATCTTGGTTCACAGTGTTTAGAGTTGAATGAGAATTTGTATCAGTGCCTACATTTGAAAAGAATATATGTCCAGATGTTCACAAGAAGATCCAAATTATGTATTGTTTTGCATCAGTCTGAAAGTTGTTAACCTGAAAAGAACAATAGCACTCTAATACCTTATCTGACCTATAATTTAATGACAACCCCAATTCCAAAATGTAAATAAAAACAGAATACAATGATTTGCAAATCTCATAAACCCATATTTACATAAACAACATATCAGAAGTTGAAACTGAGACATTTAACATTGCATAAAAAAATATTATTTCATTTTGAATTTGCTGGCAGCAATGCATCTTTAAAAAGTTGGAACAGAGGCAACAAAAGGCTGCAAAAGTAAATAGCATGAATCAAAAACAACAAGAAGGTGTAAAAGGGTATAAAAGGAGCATTTCAGAGAGGGAGGAAAGATGGGCAGAGGTTCCCCAATCTGTAACAAACTCACTCACTCACTCATTTTCTACCACTTTATCCTCCACTGAGGGGGGCGCTGGTGTCTAACTCCAGCTGACGTAGGGTGAGAGGCAGGGTACACCCTGGACAGGTCGCCAGTCCAGAAAAATGTTCCTCAATGTAAAATTGCGAAGACTTCCCACCATCTAAAGTGTATAATATCAGGAGGACTCTCTTTGCGTTATCTTCAGGCCCTGAGGCAACACTGCATTAAAAACAGGCATGATTCTCTACTGGAAATCACTGCATGGGCTCAGGAACACTTCCAGAAATCATTGTCTTTGAACGCAGATTGCAAATCCACAAATGAAAGTTATGCTGTATTATGCAAAAAAAGGAGCCATATGTAAACACAATGCAGAAAAGCGTCCGTCTTCTCTGGGCCAAAGCCCATTTAAAATGGCTGTGCTCAAATGAATCAAAATTTATTTTTTTTTTTTTTTTTTAATTTTAAATATCCTAATACTCAAGTGATTTAGCTTCTAATCAGGATGCAACCTTGCATGAGTGGCATGAGAGTCTCTGTGTGTGAATCAAGAAGAAATTGTTTGGAGTTATTGTACCATTCCTCATATGAACTGTGTTAGTGGCTAACTAACCATCCATGAAATACTGTATGTGTGTATGACAAAAAAGGGTGTGTTGGACTTCATAGCCTATTGTAATGGAGAGGACAAAGGGCACATTAAAGAGTAACCTGAGAGCATTTATGTCCGATAGGTTATCTTCATATCAAGACAAGATAAAGGTAGACTATCTTTGATTCATAAGTCTTGGTTCTATTAATATAGAAATAATACCTTATTGATGTGTTCTGTGTGGTAAAAGAGTATGTTTCTAATATTCAGAAAAATCATTGAGATTTATTTTTCATATATAGTAAACAGTTTGAAATGTTTCATTCTGGTTTTAAATAGGGTTAATATAAATATAACAGTGTGTGTCCAACTGTAAATTTTAATAATCTTAGATTATAAAATGTATAAAAATTGAAGTTGCACCATGAATATCATATTGTGCAGGTGTTGTTTTAGTTAGAACTTCTGAAATAAAATTCTGGCAAAACTCTAAGCATTTGTTGACAATGTTCCCACAAGACTTAAACCATCAACAAATACTTATGTTTATGACCCAGTGACAATGATTACTGCATAGAGGTGTTCCTATCCCAAAGGGCATAATATCCCAAGATCATAGCACAAAACTAAAACTCAGAAAAAGAGAATGCCATTGCTTTGTCATCTAGTAGGTCAGTTTCACTGTTGCAGTGTGAAATGACTTCAACACAGTACACAACGAAAAGATAATTTAAACAAAAGATTTGGACAAGGATCGAGTTACACTATAAAAGGCAACAGGATAGTACTGTCCTCACCAGTTGAAGATAGTCTAAAGATTGCTGTGTTTGGACTTTACAGGTAAGAGGACAATGAATCTGACAATTAAAAAGAAAATCAATATGAAATAATCTGTCCATATTTCAGGGTATAATGTATAGTGATACATTACATTAAAAAAACCATCAGAAAATTATTGGAGAATATTCTAAACGAAGTTATGTTTAGTACTCCATAAAATAACTGTGATATAACAATGAATCATTGTAAATCTATTTTAATGTGATAGTCATTTTGGCAGCTTTGGTGTCATTTGATCAAACCAGCATTTATCACATGAAATAGTTGCATGTAAAACAAATGTAAAAACAAATGTTTTGCCGCTAAAAGTCATATATCTCCTTTACATAGGAATATGGGTTCCTTGTCAGTGTGTATGTTGCTGTTGCTTTTGACTGGCTCAATATCAGGTAAGTTTCTCAGTCTTTAAAAATGTTCACTTTTTGGTACATGCTAAGAGACCTGACTTGTACAGTATATTGTGTTGACACAGTAAAAAGGCCTTTAGTGCAGCACAGAACTGTACTATGCAGTAAATTGTAGTTTAGTTTGTAATGTGTGATGCGCTTTTCTATTCTTAGTGTCCTCAGGGTTAGACAGGATCATCGGTGGTGATGTTGTTGCTCCATACTCCATCAAATATCAGGCTTCCTTGAGGACTAAGAATGGGTATCACTACTGTGGAGGAGCCCTGATACAATCTCAGTGGGTAATTACTGCTGCCCACTGCAGAAGAGAGTGAGTGCTGACACTACACCGAGCTGAGATGTTAGTGTAATTGGCTTTGTTAATATAGTATAACAAGGCCAAAATGTTTGTTTAGTGAAAGTGTATATTTGCTGTCTTTTGCTATCAGAAGGTGAATTCTGAGGCACTTATTTTCTGCTCATTGACTTCAGCCTTTCAGACATGCAGGTGGTGTTAGGCGCACACGATATGAAATTCATATTGAACGTACAGATCTTTAACGTCTCAAAGACTTTTACAAGACATTTTAGCAGAATAACATATGACGAGGACATCATGCTTGTAAAGGTAAGTAGAGGAATAACTGACAAGGTACACTAAGATGTCACTTGATCAATATTGTGATTGTTGTTTTAGCAACTTATTAGCAACTACCTAACTGCTTTATGTTACAGTTGAGCAGGAATGCAACGCTGAATGCAATTGTACAGAAAGCTAAACTTCCTGAAGACACGACTCCTTTACCTAAGGGTACTGAGTGCAGTGTGAGCGGCTGGGGTATTTCTCACATCAACTATAGCAGCATCTCCCGTTTTCTACGTGCTGTTGGTGTGCAATCGGTTGACTGCCCTCATTTGTACAAGATATTGAAGTGGTTGACTCCAAGCATGTTTTGTGCAGGATCCCCTGATGGTGGAAAAGATGCCTGTTGGGTACATTATTTTATTTTATTTTATTTTATTTTATTTTATTTTATTTTATTTTATTTTATTTTATTTTATTTTATTTTATTTTATTTTAGATTAGATTAGATTAGTTTACTCTTCTGCATGTTAGTACATGATGTGGCATAATAGTATCTTTTAAAAATGATTGACTTTGTATCAGAATACTTTTTTCCCCTCCTAATTCAACAAATTAGATAATTAATGTGTTAATGAATAACAGTAATCTTCCCAAATAAATATTCAAATTACAATTCATTTCATTTTGTCTTGGTGATCCACAGGGTGATTCTGGTGGGCCCCTTATCTGCAATAACACTTTGGAGGGCATTGTCTCCTGGGGTATTGCCTGCGGATTCAAACAGTACCCTGGTGTTTACACCAAAGTAAGACTCTTTGTCAACTGGATCGAAGAAGTAATTCAAATGGAAAAGCAGTCTGATTTATATTGACCATATGTAGATAAAATTACTGCCCTCTTACAAAAAATGTCAACTTTAATCTATGTTTCTTGCAAATATGTTAATTGCTTTGTTCATACATTGTTCACAGCTCAGATATACCAATAAACCTTGACCTTTGATTCTAATAGTTGCAGAAGTAGCAAATACTGTATGTTAAAGTAAGACGAGAGAGCATGGGGAGCAGCGCTTATTTCATATGCAAATGTCGCATGAGTTGTGCACGAGTTGGCTGCTGCCCCAGGCTTAGCAAACTCATGGCTAAGAAGCTTTGCGTTGTGGCCACATCAGTTCCATCTGAGAGAATTTTCTCTAAAACTGGACAAATAATCACAGAGAGGAGAAGTCGCCTCAAGTCAAGCCTGCAAAAGTGAGATCCCTTGTCTTCCTCAATGCAAATTTGCCGAAGGACAAGAAGGATTAAGCCTATTATTATAAGCCTTCATTATATAATTTTAAAATATTGTTTTGAGTTTTTCTGTATTGTTAAAAATGTTCTTGTGTGGAAATTTTGCACTAAAAGCTTTTGCATGGAACATTGTACATTGCATTGTAGCCTGCTGTGTTTTTTGTGTATTTATAAGTGTTTAGGTGTTGCATGAATAACATAAGTCAAAGTTGTTTTACAAACATACACACACTTTATACAAAATAGTGATCTCACTGTCAACTCAGAGGGATGTGACAGTGGAATATTTGCAATGAATCCGTAGACTTTAAAATCTTTTCCACACATGTCAAATATTATTGGGAAATTTGAGTTCAAAATTATTCTGATCCAAATCTCAGCCCATAATTCCTCCCTGTGATTATTTCCAGGATAAAATGAATTAACCCCAGGTTGGCTTCTTAAAAGTGAATAAATGTAAAAATGAGCCAACTGAGGCCATCTTTTTGAATGGCTCTTTGAAAAGAACGGATCCCAAAGATCCAGCTCCCTCCAAAGAGCCATACATTCCATATCTAGTTGAGACGGTTTATAGGTTCTTACAATTTACATATATTATTGTATTGTTCGTACTGTTCATCCAACAATTTTATTTATTACAAAATGAAACATTACATTTCAGATAAGTGCGCATTGTATTTTTTGAGCGGTTTATTTAAAATTAAGTACACGTTTTTATGATATATTTCGTTTTAAATAGTCATTCCGCAACCGTCGCGAAACATTAGAGGTAACCGGAAGTAGCTGCACTGTGATACATCTGCTCTCCTGTTCTGATCGGGTAGTTGTGACTAGTGATGGGACAATAGAGGATATTATCGGTCATCGTAATAAAATCACTTACAATAACTTAACAATGGTGAATTTCTTTGATCAAAAAAAAAAAAAAAAAAAAGAATCGCAATTATTTTGGTGAGGATAATCGTAACAGGAAATGAAAATCTATTCCTAGTCGTCGTGACGTCAGAGCTATCGAGTTCTTGTGCGCGTGCTTAGTAGCAGTTGTTTACACCTCGGCGTCTTGGCCTGTATGGGGCAATCAAAACGTCACTGTTTTTTGTGGCATTTTTAATGTACGTCCGCGAGTAAATTATGTCTGTGAAACACGCCATTAGTCGGGGACTCGAGCTCGGCCGCTCGGTCTTTCAGCTGGGTCTTCTCAAATCCGGTGTCCGAGCCGCAGCAAAGCTCCGAGCTGACCGTTTTCGTGTAGGCCCGTCGGTTCGCACAGCTCAGCCTCAGGCTTTCCTGCCGTCTCGGTACCGCTACTACCGCACTTCTCTGCGGGGCCTGGCTGCTCAGCTACAGTCCGCCGCCTTCAGGAGGAGGTTCACATGCGGGTCCCCGCGGAACAGGGCCTTCTGCTTGGCTTTCGGTCTCGGCGTAGGGCTCATCGAAGAACAGCTTGAGGATGACAGGAAGAATGCGGCGACATGTCAGGAGATCCAGGTAATGTGTGTGGTAGTGGTGAATGGTTGTTCCTACGTGTGGACCAGTTAGTGTACGCTAGAGATTTTTGCATGCTGAAAGAGAGTCTGATATTACTGAATTCTGCTTCGTTATGTCCATGTACAACTTTAAAACGTGAAATAATTGTAGATTAAAAGCTCCCCAAATCTCCACTGTGTCAGTATTTTGTATTTTCCCTACATAAATTAACTCGATTAATAAAAGCATTTCTCCCTGTATGCAGGCTGTGTTTAGGAGGAAAACATTTCAGAGCCCACTCAAGCCGTTCACCTCTGGATATAAACTGGAGGATTACATCATTGGGAACCAGATTGGAAAAGGCTCCAATGCAGCAGTGTATGAGGCTACAGCTCAAACTGCCTCTCCAAAGGAAAGTGAGAGCAAGTGCTCCCTGGTGCAGCTGAGAGACGACGGGGAGGAGGAAGGAGTGAAGGCTCGGTCTGTGATGTGCTGCTCACTAAGAAACTTCCCTCTGGCTATCAAGATGATGTGGAACTTTGGAGTAGGTTTTTACATTTTGTATTGTAGAAAAACAAAAGGATCATCTGTGGGAAAATAAATGACAGGTACACATCACAGCACTGACAGGTCTTTATTGATGTTGCAGGCAGGTTCATCAAGCGAGGAAATATTGAAATCCATGTCACAGGAGCTGGTGCCTGCAGAACCCCTGGCCATAAAGCAGGAAAAAGAACAAATTACTCTAGATGGGTGAGTATTTTCACTGTGCTTCAACATAGTGTTGGAAGGACATTAACAAATGACTGTTTTATCGTTGCTTTCCATATTCAGACAATTTGGAGTCCTGCCCAGAAGGGTGTCAGCACATCCGAATGTGATCAGAGTTTACCGAGCTTTCACAGCAGACGTTCCTTTGTTATCAGGTGCACAGGAAGAGTATCCAGATGTGCTGCCAACCAGGCTTAACCCAGCTGGTCTGGGCAACAACCGCACTCTTTTCTTGGTCATGAAAAAGTAAGGCTTGTCATTTTTCCACCCTAAAGCTCAAAACTAGATTAAGAGTTGTTTAATAGTACAGATCCCAGAATTTTAAAAGAGGAAGTATTTCTACTATGTATTGTAAATGCGATATGTATCCACTTGTATTTATTCAGCCTCAGTGTTAAAACAATGGAGCAACATCCATATGAAGGCTTAATGATTTTGGGTTAAATATCAAGATGTGATTTTTGAACACTTAAATATTTACTGTGTTGAAAATTTAAAACAAGATGGAGCAGATACCATCAAAATGTAATTTTCTACCCTCTACAGCAAGGGGGACAATGAAAGAGATTTTATCTATTAACATTTATGTATAGCTTTTTTAAAAATGCATATTACATAGAAGAGTCAGAAACAGAATTATTTGCTTATGTCATTGTTTCAAATAGAGATTACTATTTGAAAACAATTATTTGTTCATCCCTAATCCATTCTAGCTTAGTATGCATCAGCTCTGCTCCCTATATGCATGCCAGCACTTTCAGTTTCACCCTTTCATTGATATAATAGTATTTAATAATTTTACTTTTCATCATTTCACCATTTCATAAGACTAAATGACAAGAGAGAGGAGGGACTATAACATTATTGTTTTCCAAACGTAGTGTATAATAATGTATATTGTATAGTAAGGGAGGCATTTTAAGATTTCCCCACTTTGGGACCCATTTTCAAAAAATATCTCCCAAAATTCCATTTCCATATGGAGAAAACCCCAATATGACTTAAAAAAACAAAACAAAACAAAACAAAAACTGTATACTCACCTACGCTTGTTTCTGTGTGAACTCATTTGACAATGGTTTTAATATAAAAGATGTTTAAAAGTTACACACCTCAGCTTCAATACAGCACTGATACAGTGACAGAAACTATTACATGCTACGTTATTGCTTGTATATCTACCGTGTGTTGTTTGACTCCCAGTTCTGCTTTTATAAATTAAAAAAAGCACCTTTTGTACACAACAGTAATGAGTTAAGGAACTTCCACTGACTATTGCTGAATATGGTTCGATCTGAATCTATGATAATAGACACATCAGTTCAGGTGTATTAGCAGCCCGTCTTCTTCTTTGCCCCAGTTATCCATACACACTGCGACAGTATCTGGAAGTGTCTGCACCAGGCTGCAGGCAGGGCCAGCTAATGGTGCTGCAGCTCCTCGAGGGGGTCGACCATCTTTGCAGACAGGGTGTGGCTCACAGAGACCTCAAATCAGACAATGTGCTGTTGGAGTTTGACTCAGGTGAAATAAACCTTAGATACAAAATCCCACAACAATACAGAAAAAAATCCTTTTGGCATTTAACTGGTTTTGCTTCTTTGCTTCTGCTCAGGTGGACGCCCTCGTTTAGTAATTTCTGACTTTGGCTGCTGCCTCGCCCAGCGTGACTCGAGTCTACAGCTGCCCTTCAACAGTGTGTGGGTCAACAGAGGAGGGAATGCCTCACTCATGGCACCAGAGGTAGGCTTAAAGGGATAGGTCAGATTCTTTCTTTTTTTTCAGTGTGTCTGTATGAAGTATTAACACACAGGGTTTGGCAATAATTCAACAGCGATATATAATTGCAGTAGTATTTTCTAAAATATCACAAAAGCAAAGGTACACTATATACTGTTGTCATGTTTATGCACTGTGCAAAGATGCTGCGTTCACACAGGACACAGATTTTCAAGTTGCATTGAGTCATTCATGTACACTTTTGTGCATTTGCATCACTCATGTTACTCGTGTCACCAATGATGCAAATTCCAGAAGTTGGCGTAAATTTCCGTGATAAAGCGCTACAAGGAACACTTAAAATCGTTCTCTTACATTGTCTCCAGTCTGGCCGCTGGCAAGTACGTGACGTCATCCGGAGAATCTCAACACTGATTGTGTCCTGTTTGAACACATCATTAAAGGCATATTACTATTAAATGTTGTGTCTCAGTTGTTTTCTACCCATAAAGAATTTCAAAACCACAGTAAACTGGTTTCTTCAAGTTTCAGTCTGGAGCACACTTGATCTCTAATTATCTGACATGACAGAACTCAAACATATTTGTCTGTATATACTTTATATTTATAACTGTTATGAAATATACTTGCCTATAAAATTGTTCTTAAATCTCGTGTGGTTGCCTGCCCAGTGAGTAGTTGTGGTTAAAATTTTCATTCACACACAAAAAAAAAAAAACAAGTGGAATTGTTGACTATTAACTATCCACATATGTATTCAATCTTCAGGTTGCGACTGCTGTTCCAGGATGTGGTGTGGTGATTGACTACAGCAAATCAGATGCCTGGGCTGTGGGTGCCATATCCTATGAGATTTTTGGCAAACAGAACCCATTCTATAGAGCTGTGGGACTGGAGAGCAGCAAATATGAAGAGAAGCAGCTTCCTCTGCTGCCTTCTACTGTTCCTGCTGAAGTACAGTCATTGATCAGATTACTTCTCAGGAGGAACCCGAGCAAGGTGAAGCAGAGTCAGTGTGGTCCTTCAGTAACTTATAGGAAACAATATGTGTTATACTGTACTAAATAGCTGTTAAATTATATAAATTACATGTTTTTCATCATAGCACTTATGTATTTATATCTAAGTTTCACAAGATTTTGTAATCAGTAAATTTTAAACCTGCTCCTATTGATATATCCATTTATACATCCATTGAGCAACATTAGTATTAATTTCTTCAAATCTTTATACATATTAATGGAAGAAAATCACAACAGACAAGCCGGGTACAGAAAGTAAAATGGTAAAACAAAAATATAGTTTAGCTACAAATCTTAATATATATTTATAAAGTGCCTAATAGTTGTTGATTTCTAACTACAGGGAACCAGAGTTACATTACATAACATATGAATTTAAAGTACTCGCATCTGGAAAAAAGACGTGTTTTATTTCAAATCAGCTATGATATTCTTCTGCACCATCCCATATCCTGTCTTCCTCTTTTGAACAAATGCTTTCTTTGTAATTGTTCTGTCCGGTTGTGGCTGCAAGAAGTCTAGAAACAGTCATTTTTAAATTCCACAATAGTTATTAATGATATCCTTTACTGTTCAGCGCCCCAGTGCTCGTGTTGCTGCCAACATGCTCCATCTCAGCATCTGGGGACGGGAGGCCCTGGCCAGTCAGGACAGCGTTGACATGAAGAAGCTGGCCGACTGGCTGCTGTGTCAGTCTGCTGTGGTTCTCCTGAAAGGCTGTTGTGGACCCAGTGGGAACAGTGTGGAGGCGGAACTTCAGAGGAGCTTCTTGTCTAACCTGGAACTGGAGGACCTGCGCACTGCTGTGTGCTTCCTGCTGTATGGACGAGAGCAGCAGCCCACAGCCTGCGTACTGTCTGCATAGATACACTCAAATACATGACATGAGAGTCCCTTGTAAGAATAGGCTGAGAAGCTAGAGTCAAAAGTTGCTTTCATAATTCAAAAACATCAATATTTATACTAGTTAAAGTCACTGCCTCTGCACCTGATGGCTAAACAGAGGAGAAAAGCATCACCAACTGTCAATAACAAAGTACTTAACGTTCCTATAGGAATAATGTATTAAACACAAAGTAATTATTGGTAGGTAAGTCAACATGTTGTGTAATGTTTATTATAACAAGATGTTCACAAGCTATAACGCACTTTTAGACATCAACTAAGGAAGATGGTAAAAACAAATGCATTAAGATTGAAATGATTATGCTGCAAGTGTCACAGACCACTGTGATGGGGACATGTTTTCATATGCACAGGTGACATAAATACACACAGAACTTTATAAAAGTCCATCAAACACTGACTTTCTGTGTAAGGTCACATCTCCAACAATCACTTTATTTCCTACCTTGCACAATTAAATGCATATACCGATGATGGTCAGCTTGGATCATCCGTATCAATGTGATGTGGGTTTGGATCCTGTAGTTTGCAATGTATGTCAATGTTTGCACTCCCTCAGAGCCTTATGTGTTTGGCTTATTGATGTTTGTTTTGTTGCTAGATTATGTATAGTTCCAATTCTACTGTGTTTGGAATGGTTTGAATTATTATGGTTTGAGTAATTAAAATTTTCTCACTGTCATTGGACATCGACAGAGGTCTGTTTGGGAAAGAAGATCATGAGTGTATTGTTTTCATACTAATGATGGTCAGACATATTTTGGATATAATAAAGTTATCTATTCAGTATTGTCTTGATGGTTTTGGTTCTTGCCATCTGTCCATCCCAGGCAGTAAAGCTCAATCTGGACTCCAGCCTGACCCACACGGTCAGTCATGATTTAAGACCCATATATACACTACCAGTCAAAAGTTTGGACACACCTTTTTATTTAATGTTTTTTCTTTATTTTCTTGACTGTTTACATTGTAGATTCTCATAAAGGCATCAAAACTATGAAAGACACATGGAATTATGTAGTAAACAAAAAAGTATGAAATAACTCAAAACACGTTATATATTTTAGATTCACCTCCATGGTGGGTGAAACCAAAGATCTCAAATTTGAGCTCATCAGACCAAAGCACAGATTTCCACTGGTCTTATGTCCATTCCTTGTGTTTCTTGGCCCAAACAAATCTCTTCTGCTTGTTGCTTTTTCTCAGTAGTGGTTTCTTAGCAGCTATTTGACCATAAAGGCCTCACTCCCACAGTCTCCTCTGAACAGTTGATGTAGAGATGTGTCTCCTACTAGAACTCTGTGTGGCATTTATCTGGGCTCTAATCTGAGGTGCTGTTAACTTGTACTTTCTGAGGCTGGTGACTCGGATGAAATTATCCTCAGCAGCAGAGGTGACTCTTGGTCTTCCTTTCCTGGGGCGGTCCTCATGTGAGCCAGTTTTGTTGTAGCGCTTGATGGTTTTTACGACTGCACTTGAGGACACGTTCAGAGGTTTTGCAATTTTCCAG
This sequence comes from Brachirus orientalis, assembly GCA_016785285.1. NCBI lineage: Eukaryota > Metazoa > Chordata > Actinopteri > Pleuronectiformes > Soleidae > Brachirus > Brachirus orientalis. The sequence goes on from JAFBJR010000150.1 coordinate 16,565,009, forward strand.
ACTGACTGACCTTAAAGTAATGATGGACTGTCGTTTCTCTTCACTTAGCTGATTGGTTCTTGCCATAGTATGAATTATAACAGCTGTCAAATAGGGCTGTCAGCTGTGAACCAACCTGACTTCTGCACAACACAACTGATTGTCCCAACCCCATTAAGAAGGCAAGAAATTCCACAAATGAACTCTGACCAAGGCCAAGGGTCTGCAGTGCTGTCAACAAAGCAAAGGGGGGCTACTTTGAGGAATCTAAAATATAAAACATATTTAGTTATTTCACACTTTTTTGCTTACTACATAATTCCATATGTGTTTATTCATATTTTTGATGTCTTCAGTGAGAATCTACAGTGTAAATAGTCATGGAAATAAAGAAAAACCATTAAATGAGAAGGTGTGTCCAAACTTTTGACTGGTAGTGTGTGTGTATGTATATTTACATGAAAACGTAAACAGGTTTTGACCATAAGATCAGTTAGGTTTCCACTGGTTGTAGGTTGTAAGAAAGCCAGGATTGTGCTATTGTTCAAGTCTAAGGGTAGGTCACACTAAATACTTGACTTGACACCTTAACCTGTAAGAAACTGTTTTATTTTCTGAAAATTTTGTTGAATTTGTAAAACACCACACAAGTTTACCTGTTTCGTGAGTGTGTTTCATTAAAGTATTTTAGAAATAATTGTACTAATACAACAAAACTAATGGTGGGCAAAGACGTTTGCACAGTACTGTAATTATATAACCCACACTTTTACCAGTGGACCTCCGCCAGTAAAGACGTGTGTTCCGAAGGGCGCCACTCACAGCCAAGTCCCCACTTGCTGTTGTCAGTCAGTCTGAGAAGTGTCAGTTTGTATTAGACTACAATCGTCACTTTTAATTCTGGTTTAAACCAATCCCACAAACCTGCGCCAGTTCGTGACTTCTGTGGTAAACCCATCCCACAAACCCGTGCCATTTATTGACTTCACCCAGCCTTATCGGGACGTTTTAACAGAGGGGCAAAGTCAACTCATTTTACCACAGAAGTGTTTTAATTCACCGACCATGTTCTCACAGTGGAGAAACCTGAAAAGAACCAGCGCTGGGATTTCGTCCTTTTGCGTTAAAGTTGACTTTTCTTCACTGACGCCGAGACGAGCTTTGACTTTTCGCAGCGACGCCTTATGCGTAAACAACAGCAGAAAGTACTCGGGGAAACGCTACAATGTGCCACCCAGCGCCGAGTTTGTTGCACGGGTGTCGGGAATCCCCACCATGGCCAAGCTGCCTTTCCAGGAGACGGCGGAGGGGCTTGACGCCGCGTTTGTCGGAGTCCCAATCGATACCGGGACTTCCAACCGACCTGGAGCGAGGTGCCGTAAAAACAGTGCTGCACACAGACATTTCAGGGGTCAGGGGCTCGACTGAAAAAAAGGCCACCCCCTCATTATTATTTTTAATAATATTATTATTATCATTGTTGTTTTTGTTATTGAGTAAATGTGCAGGCAATAACCCTGAATTTATGCAGATATTCAATAGGCTTACTTAAAAAAGTATTTTAAAAATTACTTTATATATAGTAATTGCAGTCTAGCAGAAACGTAAAACTGGGGTCTATTCATGCACGTCTATGTGAGCGAAATGTCTGTTTGTCTGTCCTACTGCAAAAGTCTTTGCATTCAACAGCCATTTACTACATAGACACAAGATTCTATGTGTCTATGTAGAAGTTACACTTTTGATGAAGTTGTTTTCAAATGATGTGGCCCACAGTATATGATATATGAAAGCATATGGGCATATTTATTTTTACTTTGTTTATACAACGTCAAGCAATAATGAATCATACATAGATTTTCATAATATAGTCTAAAATAGTAAATAGATTACTTTCTATGTGACGGTAGATAGTCACTGTATAATTGACACCCACACTATTCGTGCAGTAAGTGTGTGTGTAGCTACAAGTGTTTTCTAATTATGTGCACCTGATGTGATACACCTGCGTGATTTTAGCAATTTTAGTGGGAATAAATGTGGGGCTGTCCTCATTTATTCCTCACCAGAGAATGCATTTTTTTTTAGAATTACATTTTACAGAATGGCAATAGCAGCTACAATTGTTTGCACAGGAACACAGAAAGAGGGTAGTATATTAATGTGACTACAGCAGCCATGTACAGTATATAATTATAGCAGTCCAATTTGTCCCAGTTTTAGATTCAAATATGGCAGCACTGAAATAAATTTACAATATATCTCCTGTGCAGGTTTGGTCCTCGTCACATCAGAGTTGAGTCTGCCATGCTGAGGGCTTACAACTGTGGCACCAAGGCGGCGCCTTATGAGTCGCTCATGGTAGCTGATATTGGGGACGTCAATGTAAATGTGTACGACCTGAAGGACACCTGCAAACGCATCAGGGAGGCCTACAGAAAGATCGTCACGACGGGCTGTATCCCTCTGACTATGGGTGAGTAGAGTCATTTTGAGAGCCATCTGAAATAAAATGCAAGCTGCTTTAAGGGTCAGATGCTGAGGGAGTTGTGATGTTTGCAGGTGGAGATCACACAATTGCATATCCAATCCTGCAAGCCATTGCTGAAAAGTAAGTAGGTTATGTATTATGTATGGCTGCAAAATTTAATAGTGCCAGAATAAGAATAGAAAAATATAAGTAGTGAGAAATAGAGGGATATTTTACATGCATGTTTTTGCTACCCAAAACCCATCAGAAGTATGAAAGTAATTTATCATCAGAATTGTTTGAACAAATTATTAACTGATTATTTCAGCAATAAATCTGATGAAAATAATTTCATACATTTGTGCCTCACACTGTTCTATGATATCTAACCAGGTATGGTCCAGTGGGACTTGTCCAAGTTGATGCTCATGCTGACACCAGTGATGTACTATTGGGAGAGAAGATTGGACATGGGACTCCTTTCAGACGCTGTGTGGAGGAAGGACTTCTGGACTGTAAGAGAGTGGTCCAGATCGGCATCCTTTAGTAGTATGTATTACCAGTTGGATTACGAGTATAGCTGTAGAGGTCACTGGATTATCATTCTCTTGCATGAAAACCAGAGGTTGGTCACAAGAGTGTGCTGTTGGTAAACATAAGCAAGTGTCACCAATGAAACTAACGATGGGATGCAATGAGCACAGGAAAGACTGATGATGATACTGCAGACCCAGCAATAATGGTGTTTAATATACAGATCAAAAGTTTAAGACCATAGCTTTAAAAAGTCAAAAGCTGGGCAAAAAAATGAAATGGCTTTCGTGTCATTTTCTTTGAGGCATTCACACTGTCATGAAGCCTGATGGCAAAGACAAAAAACTGTTTCTGTTGTTGAATGTGGCAGAATTGTTGAGCTGTGCAAGCAAGGCCTCTTACAATGTGCCATCACTGCTATGGTTGGATACAGTAGGACAGCCATTTTAAATTTCTTAAAATATCCTGATGGTTATAAGAGAAAAAGTCAAATGGTAGTCTCAAAAAGAATTTCCATGAAGACACAGGTCGATCCTCGACCCAAATTAAGGCCCCTGTTGATACTGACTGTAGTCCAACAACCATAAGACAGCATCTGTGACAGAAGGGCTTAAAGACCAAAAAACGTCTTCAAAGGCCATGTTTCCTCCCAAGCAACAAACTTGCCCATTTGCACTTTGCAAGGGAGCACCAAACATGGGACACTGAAAGATGGAAAAAAGCTTTATTCTCTGTCGTGAAAAAAATGTAACCTTCATGGTCCTGATGGCTTCTAACGTTACTGGCATGACAAGGAGATATGGAGGAGGAGGCTCTATCTTGATCTGGGATGCTTTTTCCAGCAGTGGAACAATGCAGCTTCGGGTTGTGCAGGAGGGTCAATCCACAATGACCGTGTGGAGATGTAGCAGTGGGCATCCCTCTTGACTGAGGGCCCTCGCCTGTGTGAAGATGACTTCTTCCAGGAGAATAACGTCCCTCTTTTGGGCCATCCTGTGTGTTCCCCTGATCTAAACCCTATTGAGAATGTTTGGGGATGAATGGCAAGTGAAGTTTACAAAAATGGACGTCAGTTCCAGACCGTGGATGCCCTTTGTGAAGATGGAGCAAAGTTCCCACCAGCATCCTGGAAACACATCAAGCATGCCTACATGTTTTTTTTTTTAAAGTCATCTACAAGAATGGTGGGGCTACTCACTATTGAGTCCTTTATCAACACTTTTAGTTCTGTTTTTGACTTTTTAAAGCTATGGTGTTAAACTTTTGATCAGCTGATAAACAGCCTGTTTGAGTTTAAATGCAGTTTTCAATAAACTGTTTCTCTTCTTTCTGTATTTTGAAGCTCTACTTAGAACCTGGTTATGATCCACCAGCGCAAAAATATGAATATTGTAATTTTTCTGCTAGTCTCCACATTTTGTTCAGGCGTGTAATAGATAGCTCTAGGGAATCATTAATCAACATTTAAAAGATATTCATGTACAGGTTTTGCTAACAGACCTCAAGACATATTGCTCATCATGTCTGTGTACTGACAAATCATCACTCTCAAACCAGGCTTCACATCATCCCGCAAACCTGCGTCAGCCTACATTTAGAGACAAGACAACCTTGTAGGAATGCATTAATTTCACTAATTTCACTTAGTATAATTTCAAGTATAGTGTCACCGACCATGTTCTCACAGTGGAGAAGCCTGAAAAGAACCAGCGCTGGGATTTCGTCCTTTTGCGTTAAAGTTGACTTTTCTTCACTGACGCCGAGACGAGCTTTGACTTTTCGCAGCGACGCCTTATGCGTAAACAACAGCAGAAAGTACTCGGGGAAACGCTACAATGTGCCACCCAGCGCCGAGTTTGTTGCACGGGTGTCGGGAATCCCCACCATGGCCAAGCTGCCTTTCCAGGAGACGGCGGAGGGGCTTGACGCCGCGTTTGTCGGAGTCCCAATCGATACCGGGACTTCCAACCGACCTGGAGCGAGGTGCCGTAAAAACAGTGCTGCACACAGACATTTCAGGGGTCAGGGGCTCGACTGAAAAAAAGGCCACCCCCTCATTATTATTTTTAATAATATTATTATTATCATTGTTGTTTTTGTTATTGAGTAAATGTGCAGGCAATAACCCTGAATTTATGCAGATATTCAATAGGCTTACTTAAAAAAGTATTTTAAAAATTACTTTATATATAGTAATTGCAGTCTAGCAGAAACGTAAAACTGGGGTCTATTCATGCACGTCTATGTGAGCGAAATGTCTGTTTGTCTGTCCTACTGCAAAAGTCTTTGCATTCAACAGCCATTTACTACATAGACACAAGATTCTATGTGTCTATGTAGAAGTTACACTTTTGATGAAGTTGTTTTCAAATGATGTGGCCCACAGTATATGATATATGAAAGCATATGGGCATATTTATTTTTACTTTGTTTATACAACGTCAAGCAATAATGAATCATACATAGATTTTCATAATATAGTCTAAAATAGTAAATAGATTACTTTCTATGTGACGGTAGATAGTCACTGTATAATTGACACCCACACTATTCGTGCAGTAAGTGTGTGTGTAGCTACAAGTGTTTTCTAATTATGTGCACCTGATGTGATACACCTGCGTGATTTTAGCAATTTTAGTGGGAATAAATGTGGGGCTGTCCTCATTTATTCCTCACCAGAGAATGCATTTTTTTTTAGAATTACATTTTACAGAATGGCAATAGCAGCTACAATTGTTTGCACAGGAACACAGAAAGAGGGTAGTATATTAATGTGACTACAGCAGCCATGTACAGTATATAATTATAGCAGTCCAATTTGTCCCAGTTTTAGATTCAAATATGGCAGCACTGAAATAAATTTACAATATATCTCCTGTGCAGGTTTGGTCCTCGTCACATCAGAGTTGAGTCTGCCATGCTGAGGGCTTACAACTGTGGCACCAAGGCGGCGCCTTATGAGTCGCTCATGGTAGCTGATATTGGGGACGTCAATGTAAATGTGTACGACCTGAAGGACACCTGCAAACGCATCAGGGAGGCCTACAGAAAGATCGTCACGACGGGCTGTATCCCTCTGACTATGGGTGAGTAGAGTCATTTTGAGAGCCATCTGAAATAAAATGCAAGCTGCTTTAAGGGTCAGATGCTGAGGGAGTTGTGATGTTTGCAGGTGGAGATCACACAATTGCATATCCAATCCTGCAAGCCATTGCTGAAAAGTAAGTAGGTTATGTATTATGTATGGCTGCAAAATGTAATAGTGCCAGAATAAGAATACAAATGGCTTTTCAATTAATATAGGTAATGGGAAGTAGAGGAATAATTTTCATATGTATGTTTTTGCTGCCCAAAACCAGATAAGCAAACAGATATGCAATAAAAAAGTAACGCACAAACTGAAACAAGTAATTTATCATTAAAATTGTTTCAAGGAATGATTAACTGATTATTACAGCAATAAATCTGATGAAAATGATGAATAGTCTAACATATACAGGACATGGTGTACTGTTTACAGATAAATGCCTTGAAAACACATTTGGAGTGAAAACACTAATTTCACACAGTCTTTTCTATGATATCTAACCAGGTATGGTCCAGTGGGCCTGGTCCATGTTGATGCTCATGCTGACACCAGTGATGTAGTATTGGGAGAGAAGATTGGACATGGGACTCCTTTCAGACGCTGTGTGGAGGAAGGACTTCTGGACTGTAAGAGAGTGGTCCAGATCGGCCTGCGGGGTTCAAGCTACTCTGCAGATTCATATAAATGGAGTCGAGCTCAGGTACTCTGTTCAGAAACTGTAGCTCTGTAGTAATCCATACACTCATAGTAATGCTGTCATTCCAGTTTGCTACAGAGAAGGGATGGGCCTTCACCTCTGATTGGCTTTGATGGAGATATTCCTGTACACTCCCTGTATGTGTTTGCACCAGTCACGAGAACAAAGACAAACCAAACGCACTAGATAGTAATTCAAGATGAGGAGAAATAGGCTCATAGCAGTGTTGTAGTCTCGTGATACGCAGCCATATGCTGTACTACCTAAGATGATTTATGTATAAGCACTTAAAAAGGTGCATTGATACATATCACAACTGTCCTTTCACAGAACTTTATGAGAACTTTTTTGAGACAGTGTACTCACTACTATAGACCACACAACACTGTATATACTGTATATAGTGAATAAATGTATAAGTGAAATGACAAAAAGACAGCCCATATAGTTTTAGGTGCACCAAAGTTAGGTGCATCAGGGCAATCAGTGAAGACCTGCTAACAGCTTATGTGGGGAACAATTTCTTGGCCTGATGCCATTATGGAAAACAATATATTCTTGGTCTCAGTCTTTATGTCTGTAATGTTAATAGACTGCTGGTTTCCACCTCCATTATCACTGCACAACGCACAAGAGAATGAATGTCTTCCAACAGATATTCCTCATTTATATATTGCACAGGGTTTCCGTGTGGTCCAAGCAGAAGAGTGTTGGTTCAAATCTCTGGCCCCTTTGATGGCTGAGGTCAGAGCTCAGATGGGCGGTGGTCCAGTATACCTCAGTTTCGACATCGATGCTCTTGACCCGGGGTTTGCTCCGGGAACAGGCACACCAGAGATAGCTGGGCTTACTCCCATCCAGGTAAATGTGAAGAAATAGTATTAAATTCTCCCACTGCCATTAGTGATTATTTCATTGGAACATCTTAAACAGAATCATGTCACATATAGAGATGTTAAAAATTTACTTCACCACTTCCTTGTGTACATTTCATGCATGTAGGTGGAAAATGCCAATAGAGGAATAAGAGTGGTCTTTAGTGATGCTGTAAAAATGAGCAGACACTGTCAAAATAACACGCATCTTATGATAACTGTGAAAAAGATTTGTCTTAATTTGCTCTAATTCATGAACATTTTCAGTATGAATAGTAACATATTTTTGTCATCTTGGTTTGAATCAGGGAGTTGAGATTATCCGAGGCTGTCGTGGTCTGAGCCTTGTTGGATGTGACCTGGTGGAGGTGTCGCCACCGTATGACACCACAGGTATTTGACACATTTAATATTTCATCTGTATGTATGCACTATGTCTGTGTTAACAACCACCATTGATATTTTTTTTCTTTGCCAGGGAACACTGCCTTGACTGGTGCCAACCTCCTCTTTGAAATGTTGTGTGTCCTCCCAAATGTTAAATATTACTGATCTGAATAGACCGCACCAAACAGAAGTATACTTATAACAGAAACCTGATTTACCTGATTTCCAAATGATGTTCTGCTGAATAAGCTGGTAAAGAAGGAAGTTTGTTCAACGACTTAAGAGCAGCTGAATGG